>NQII01004363.1:121016-135771 GCA_002778355.1 Clitarchus hookeri
TAGAGAGAGAGAGAGAGAGAGAGAGAGAGAGAGAGAGAGAGAGAGAGAGAGAGACAAAAACCCACGCGCACACAATAGAAAATTGTATTGAGCACAACATTTACTGTTTACGAATGTTGTTTGCCATCATCTGAACTGATCCACTACTACAGAAACCGACTTTTTTACTGCCGTGTGCCTCTTGCTGTACTATAATTGTCCGCTTTTAAAATTATTGGCGTTAATTTATTGTTGGTTATATGTTATATTCCGTACTGTATGTTAGTCGATCAAATTTTCTCTGGTGAGTTGCACAGTTTCGTTTCACACTTTGTCTACACCATACACTGGTTTTCAGAATGTGATTCATCGGAGCTTAGCTGATATCGCAAGCGGGATCAAAATGATGAGTGAAATTTATTGGTTTGTTTTTGCATTCTTAATATTGTGCATCTTATCTTCAGCATTTTTTAACTAACGTGCTAAATACATTGAGGGTTTTGAATTTTTCCGTTACGTAAGATTTGTTCACATCCTCAAACGAAATTATAAAATACTTTCAAGTACAAACATTGAGTTAAATAAAAAAATCCGATTTTAGTGTTGTGTTTGTTACGATTACAGACGAAATATTCAAATTTTCTCAAAAAGCTTCATACTTGGTTTAAATCTTGCATCGTCTTTGGATTACGTTTCATGCTCTGTTTTGTTTCATTGCTTGCCTTGCCTTTGCGTGCACAATACATCCGTATCCAAGTTAAATGTTTTTCTGTTGATAAGCGCGCGCGAACTTAAATATGTAGAAAATGTTATTTATTGCGATATGTTTTGTCTCACAGCAATCATTGCATTATTTACAGTTTACTACAGTAAACAACTAAGGCGAAACAAAGTGGCATGCAAACTTCCCTTATTCATTTTGGCAATAAAAAGCGCAAAAGTGAAGATTTTTATTTTGATAAAGCCTGGCCAGTATTCTACTAGGTCTATTTTAGAAGTCAGCAAATATATTCATGCTAAAATTAGTGGCAGCGAAAACTAGTCATATTCAATTCACGTTTACTTCCAGCTTTTCTGAAGCCCTGCAAAAGTTATACTTCCAGGATATTCCTCCGCCTCTTGCAAATAAAGCTTTACTGAGTATAGAAAATTACACCAAATGAACCGCGCACCGGATTCATACGCACTCAGTGTAGTAAAATTTTACATGAGAACTATTTCTTACTAGGCATTGCCAACACACCTATTTTCTCATTGTTTCTATTCATATAAATTAAAAATTAAATAAAAAAATAATATAGAAGTAAATAGTCAGTTTAACAAAACATAAGGTACTTCCATGTTAACAAAAGAACAAAACGCTGGTGATACGCGGCATATTTAGGAAATAACAAACACGTCACACATGGGGTGATTTCTCAAAGGTTAGATCCAAAAAGTGTGAAGAAACCGTGAATAGACTTATATTGAAACCCGCATGAGAACTGATGACCGTAAAACATATTGTTATATTTTTGAAAGTGTACAAAAATACTTTGTAAATATTAGATTTCGCCAGGTAATATACAATCATAAAAGAAGTAAAATGTTTTCTGACAAATTTTTAAGTATTGCAGATGGGAAGAATGCATGTGGTGCTGAAAACGTGAATACGGAACATTCTAGACTAGCAGCACAGTGCTAAGAAAATTCCTGGTATTTTCTTTGAGAGACAAAGAGCCCTGCAGGGAAAGTAAAGTCTGTTGATGTCATGGCCGAAGGGCAATGTCAAAATGACGGGAAATTCCTGAACCTTTCAAAGGTCAAGGACATAAATTGGTAACAAAACTCTGAAAAAACACCTTACAAACTTATCAAGTGTTTCAAAATACACAGGCTCTCGTTTTGAAAATGAGACACTTCATATTTTCGGTCAGATCATGGAAACAAAAAATTTCAACAACGGAAACAGGTAAACTGTTCATCTGAACTTTCTGATAAAATCACTGACACAGCAAATACAGAACTAACACGTATATGCTGATCAAGACATTGATAATATGTCAAAAATTTTCACTTGAATTCGTGGTGCTACAGTTATCGAAACACTATATTAAAATTGAGTCCATATTGAGGAAATATTAGGCGTGTGTTATGATGGGACTGCAGTTTGACTGCAGTTTGAGCCTGCGATGTAAACAAAGGACTCTTGGCTCTTTAAGGTCATTGAACTGCCCACTGTCTTAACGCTGTACTTTATTTATCATCAAGAAACGTGCCATTAAGTAATTTATTTAGAACATAACATTTTTTCGCATTGTCATCACGACATTCTGCGTTGATAAACTGTTTCAAAACGAATATCACTCCGTTATCCATGCGTAAGCATAATGCCTAGTATACACGATGCAGTTATAAGATTCAAAGAAGTTGATAAATCAGTAGTTAATGTACTGGAAAAACTTCATTCAGTCTTCAGGAAATTGAGAAACTTCTAATTTGGCACTCAGTTATTACATCGCCCATTTGAAGCAGTAGTTTTTTACTGATTGCATTTATTATAGTTTTCAGGCTATTTAGAGTGTCGGGGAGCTCTATATACGGCGAAACATGTGGGACGTACAGCTGGTCGATGCACGACTTTAGTATTTCCACAGCAATCAGTAATTAGTGAGAACTTGTGCACAGAATCCTCCTCTTCCTATGGAACTTGCATAACCATTAAGCCACCATAGCTGCAACTACGTGCATCACGCACACAGGAATGCCCTTCATTTTGAAGGCATGGATTTTGATGACTTTCTCTATCAGAGGTTTGAATACTTGCGCTCAAGCACAATGCTATNCCCCCCCCTACCTGTCGACTTTTGTAGTGAAATGTTGGTAGTAATTTGATCGATGCTGATTAAACAATTGGAGATATAATTTGCAAAATGCTGGTAGTTTCCCAATGACAAGACTTCAGTTCGTACTGAAATGTAGTTTGGGCATCGACGATCCAATCAGCATTGAGATTGACACCAGGACTGGCGTGGTTCTGGGGTGTGATGTTCGCTCATGATGCTCGAACATCTCGAACTCATGTCAGTGATACAGCAACGTGAATCACTGACCTATCCTACACCAATGAAAACATACCACATTTCTTACCGACAAAAGAACAAACAACACCTTCACATACACTACTAATATGTATGTGTAGATTGTCTCTTCGGGAATACAGTGCACCACACTCGTGCCTTATTGACATGCTGCTAGAACTTTCCATGCAACTCGCGCATTCATTACGTCGCACATTCTGGGTGAAAATGAACGTTTTATAGCCGTAACGACACAGATGCCTGGGCTTCGACGCTACAGACGATAAGACTGATAATGGATATGGAGTCGAGTGTACAGCCGGAAACTTAGAAAGCACATCTGAAGAAGTCCACGAAACAGCGGCAACTGCAAACATCACGTCCTGAGACAACGATAGTAATCGGACACTGTTACCCGACATAAGTTAATACACCTCGCACAACACAAACGTTTCTTATTGAAATCTG
This sequence comes from Clitarchus hookeri, assembly GCA_002778355.1. NCBI lineage: Eukaryota > Metazoa > Arthropoda > Insecta > Phasmatodea > Phasmatidae > Clitarchus > Clitarchus hookeri. The sequence continues at coordinate 124,523 of NQII01004363.1, forward strand.
TGGGAGAAAAATAAATATGGATTTAGTTGGTGAGGAGATACGATGTAAAAGAGCTCGTATGTAAATAACCCATTTGTGAAAACGTCATAGGAAATCAGATGTATGGTACTGGGAATAAAATAAAATGCATACCGGTGTGTTTTCCTTGGCAAATAAAATTATATCAAAGGGCACGTACAATCTGTTTATCTCGTGCACTCTCTCCAATTGCTATACCAATGCTCGTAGTATGATTACATTCACTCTCACTGTAATTTTATAATGAAAGCTAACTTTAATTACGATAGGTAAATTTAAGAAATGTTTGCAGATATAAATAAACTATTGATTTTGTTTTGCGTTTCATTAATAAGGAATAACCTGGTAATAAGATATAGTCGTGTGTGAAATTGAGAAAAAGGCTCATGAGCTGTAGTTAATGAAAACGCTGCAATTTAAATTCTAATTCGTCACTGGTCCGGAGAGCCGCTTGAATTTGGTACAATTTGTCGTAGTTGTGACGGGGAAAAAAAAAAAAATAAAAGCTATGAAAACATAAATATGTACACACATGTCAACTGACTTAACCATAAAGTCAAACCAAAAAAAACTTGCACAGGGAAGAAGCATAATCTTAATCAAATACGACAATTAAATACATTGGGGATGAAATTAACAAACTGATGGCTAGGAAGTGCAGGTTAAAAACGTTTATCTGCCACTTGAACATCCGACGAAGAACTGAGAAGCCTACCGACATTCTTCACCTTAAATAGTGCCTACCAAACATACTGTACCAGCCCTTTGTCTCGAAAGCGGTACGTCCGACCCTTTTCTGATAATATGCGTTGTAAGCAAGCCTATAAGAACGGATTGATTGGAGAACCGTACATTGACTGGAATCTGCTGGAAACCGGAGGAAACGAAGGTAACTTCAGAATTTCACATGGAAAGATGGTACAAAATTAGTGTCGTCGAATAGAGCTCGCGAAACTGGACGTATTATGTCTGGAACGTTTTTTGGTATGTTTCGCCATTTTGAAGATATCGAAATACTCTCTTGTCTGGCCCACCCAATATCGCATCGCGCCACGCCAGCCCAAACGAGGCGAGCGGGAACTGTTGCCGCTAGATAGCAGCACTTGCATTTCCCCCCCCCCTCTGTGTCTTTCTTCATGTCTAATAAGAGGCATTTAGGCGCGACGTGCACTGTGAAAGGTTACTAGCGTGGTTTTTACTTTGCTTCTGTTATTCGTGCAGTAATGGCGTATCCAAACGAAGAGGCGTTTGCCATGCTTATGGTGCTCGGCGAATGTCGCCATAATGACCGACAAGCAGAGCGCATGTGTGCAGGGAGGCAGCAGGATCGCCCACGCCGGTCAAGACGGCGGTTTACATCCCTACCACACTCACGTCCATCAGGCATTACGCGAAGATGATTTCCAGACAGGAATATTCTTCTGCAACTGGTTTTCCCGACTACCGTACTGTGGACTGATGAGGCCACTTTCAAATCTAAAGGGGATGTAAATACCCACAATGCTCACTATTGGTCAGCAGAAAACCCTCACTGGTTACGTCAGCAAGGCAACCAGCACATTTGGAGCCTGAATACCAGGTGTGGACTCCTCCATGGTCAAGTTATCGGACCTTATTATTTGGTGAACAATTAGATGGTGAGCGGTACTCGGAGTTTGCAACACGCACGGACTGAGTTGCTAGAAGTTGTTCCACTAGCAACACCGTTGTTAATGTGGCTGCAACAAGGTGGATGCCCGCCCATGTTTCCTTGGTGGCCAGGCGTACTGTAAATCAGAGTTTTCCTCATTGATGGATTGGGAGAGGGGGGCCAGTGACTTGGCCATCACGGTCGCCACACTTAACACCCCTTAATTATTTTTTTTGGGACGTATTAAAGACACTGTGTATCAACAGTGTCCTACAACGAGAGATGAAATGAAAGACAGAATTAGAGCAGCATGCGAGTCGCTGCCAGCTGCAGAGTTACTTCAGGGAACCCACAGTGCGCGAAGACGGGCACGAATGTGCTTAGAACTGGGCGGAAATCATTTCCAACACCTATTACAGTGAACTGAAAACAAGCAAATGTGTGCTTTTGTGATAACTTTTAAACAAATAGATTATTTCTAATGGATTGTTGTACTGTCAAATTGCACAAATAGCGTTTGTTTTTCAAACTGTAAGTGTAACCAACTGTTTGTTTCCTTACTAGGTATTCAACATTAAAAAGGTATTTTTACGTACACCATATCTTTAGCGCCAGTAAAATTTTCAATATCATTGAATCGGCGGCACACACCAAAATACCTTTCGGACAAAAAAATTTCAGTTTTAAAAGCCCTATTCAACAATACTCTTTGTACCATCTTCCTATTTGAAATTCTGAAGTGACCTTTGTTTCCTCCAGTTTACCGCAGATTCTGGACACTGTAGGGTTCACCATTCAATTCGTCATTACGGGCTTGCCTACGAAGCATTTCACCCGAAAAAGCTCGGAAGTACCATTTTTAAGACAAAGGGCTGGTACAGTAGGTCCGGGACATTCTGTATATCCAGATCCTTAGGTGTCAGCATTCAAGAGTAGGCGATGCGGTGTCAAGCATTGTGATGGTACATCCGCAGCAGCTAATCACGTTCGAGCAATTTCACACCATGTGATAAACAACCTATCACATTCAAAAATTATGGTGTCACTAGACACTGTACTAGTTCCAACATGAAGAAAATAATACATACTTGCAGACACTAATCCTAGTTACACAAATACAACGTGCGTGCACATATTTTTTATACACAAGCAGAGAGTTTATATTAAGTGTAGTGTCACAAAACAGCAAGACGCGATTCATGGTGGACACTCTTATTCTTCTTTCAGTAAACAGCAATTTGTCAAGAAATATATCTTAGACGACGAAAGATGAAACACATGGAATATTTATACACACTCAAGCTGTAAATAATAAGCTACTCTTATTCTACACAATCATGTGAGGCAGCATCGTAGTTGGGGCAACTGAAGCCCGGTGCGGATCATAAATTTGTCACCCCTAAGTACACTGAAGAGCCAAAAAAAAACTGGTACATCTGCCCAATATCGTGTAGGGCCCCCGCGAGCACGCAAAAGTGCCGTAAGACGAACGTGGCATGGACTCGACTAATGTCTGAAGATATGCAGGAGGCAATTCATACCATGAATCCTGCAGGGCAGTCCACAAATCCATAAGAGTGCGAGGCGGTGGAGATCTCTTCTGAACAGCACGTTGCAAGGCATCCCAGATATGCTCAATAATGTTCCTGTCTGGAGATTTAGGTGGCCAATAGAATTGTCTAAAGTCAGAAGAGTGTTCCTAGAGCCACTCGGTAGTAACTCTCGATGTGCGGGGTGTCGCATTGTCCTGCTGGAATTGTCCACGTCCGTTGGAATGCACAATGGACATGAATGGGTGCAGGTGATCGGACAGAATGCTTACGTATCTGTCACCTGTCAGAGTCGTATCTAGACGTATCAGGGGTCCCATTTCACGCCAACTTTCCACGCCCCATACCATGACAGAGCCTCCACCAGTTCGAACAGTCCGCTGTTGACATTTAGGGTCCATGGATTCATGAGGATGTCACGTCCATCCGCCCGATACAATTGGAAACGAGACTCGTCAGACCAGGCCACGTGTTTCCAGTCATCAACATTTCAATGACGGTGTTGGCGGGCTCATGCGAGGCGTAAAGCTTTGTGTCGTGCAGTCAACAACGGTACATGAGTGGGCCTTCGGCTCCGAAAGCCCATATCAATGATGGTCCGTTGAATAGTTCGCATGCTGGCACTTGTTGATGCCCAGTATTGAAATCTGCGCCAATGTTAGAAAGGGTTGCACATCTGTCACGTTTAATGATTCTCGTCAGTCGTCGTTTGTCTCATTCGTTCACGATCTTCTTCCGGCCACAGCGATGTCGAAGATTTGATGTTTTACCGGATTCCCGATATTCATGGTACACTCGTGAAATGGTCCTACGGGAAAATCCAAATATTATCGCTACCTCGGAGATGTTATGTCCCATCTCTCGTGCTTCGACTATAACACCACTTTTAAACTGACTTAAATCTTGATAACCTGCCATTGTAGCAGCAGCAACCGACCTAGCAACTTTGTCAGACGCTTGTTGTGTTATATAGGTGCTGCTGACCGCATCGCGTTCCTCTGATTGGTTCCATACCTCTGTTATTTGCATACTCACGCCTATAAGATATTTTTGGGGCTCCTGTGTATTTTCGCTATCTCCAAAGTTAGAGATCACTAAAAATAAGCTACTTATTTTCATAAATTGCACTGAAAATCAATAATTTCTGAACACAAAGAAATATCACTAATCAGAACTTACTTGGATGAAAGAGTTAGAACTATATTCCAGACATTTTGTACAGTGTATTTTTATATGTATCACTCATATAGTTGAAGTATTTCCAAAATACGCACTATAAACGTATTCTTTCATTAAAGAAAGGTTATGAAAATATTAGGTAAGGAAAGTCTTTTGTATGGCAACATTAGTCAAAACAAAGCACAAATAAATGTGAATAAATACTGGGAATCAAAGTAACAAAGCACAGTTAACAGTAGCGAGCATAATTAAAGCATGTCTCTTAAGATAAAAAAGCTCAACCTATCTAGTTTTTCACAGAGCAAAGTCTTTAATTACGGTATCAATGTCGATCCCGTAAGACAGGTCCGGCTTAATCTATAATATAGCTTAATTGCTTAACCTCAGCATGCTCATTGCAGAACTTAAGACATTTTTTAATAATTTTAATATCGATTAGATTTCCTCACAAATGCAGCTGTCAAAAATATTCTGAGCGTTATTATTATGTTAGGCACCGAAACTTCGAATATGGATTCCACAATGAACTTAATTCATTCAAGTGGACCTGCATTGAGTAGCTTGCTTTGATTTCAGGTATAAACTGCAAAACTGTGTTGCAACATGTGCAGGTATCACGGTGTCGTACACTAGAACTTGTGTTGAACTCTGGCTATTCAACATGGCGGCTCATAGAGGGCAACAGCGGGCGCAACCTCCTTGCTCCTTCAAACTCCCTTCTCCTTGGCGTTGTCTGCAGGGCCCAGCTAGGACCGGGCTGGCCGAGTGGGTGGCGGTTCTTCTCCCTCAAACCCCGATCAGTCAGGTCGGGCACTCTCAGCAGCAGTGCACATGGTCTCCTCGGCAGTTCAGGTGGGAGAGCGAGGTGACCGTGCACCTGGTGGCGGCAGGTGGGTCTTCAACGATGTACAGTACGACAGTGTGAAATGTTTCTCCAAAATTGGGTTTTGGTGCCGCATTGTGAATTCCTTTTTCATTACCTTTATCACGAATGTATTCGCTTCAAGCCCTCGAGGCTGATATGAGTCATATGCTGTATTTACGCTGAGTGGTCGTAAAGTTACATTGAGCCTGAGTGAATTACGCGTGCTTGCTTGAGTCACTTCCCGCCCCCCTTATGCAGAAAATTGAGGTTCGTGGCCGCCTGGATCTTGGTCGTTGTGATGGACGTCGGCTTTGTCCCCATCGTGGACTCTCGCGCAGCCAGTACACTCGTGTATTGATGATAATCCAGTGATGAGAAATGTCTTGAATGTGGTATTCGCTGTTTAATTGTTAGTTCTGCACAGTCTTCCGTGCCGTCGTCCCGTGCCGGTGTGTTGAATCCGAACATTTTGTAGATTTCGGGTTTAGGTTTGTGTTACTAATAAAATGTATGCAGGGCTTTTGATTGCAATGCATGGTACTGTGACCTTGCGCTTTGTCTAGGTGGGCAGCGCGCAAGGCGTGGATGGCGCTGTTGCTGACAGTTAGGGTGCTTGCTGGTCACTGCTTTACAAGCCGCAGAGGCGGCGTTGTTGTGACGTCACGAGGTAGTCGCGGGAGCGAACGTCGTTAGATAGTCAAGTGTGCCCTGGTAGAGTCACACGAGAGCGGTGATTCCCTCTCACAAGTCTGCATCATAGTTGTGGTGCTTAAAGATAAGATGTACATTGGGAATTGTAAATTACTCTCTCTGACTTCTTTATTGTTAGAAGGTATTTGCTGCCTTAAGGAGGCAGCCTGATTTACGGCGACGGTACTTTCCCCCGGGGGAAGTGGAATGATGCATCCCAGCAATGTTGACTGTGCCTGCTACAGCGCACTGCATTCACTGTCACTGATTATACGCCTTTATTTCTTGAAGGAGGTTGTTTAAAATTTCGGGCTTTGCAGCCTGTGCCTCCGTTCAAGTTACAAAATTTATTTTTGTATTCTTGGTTGTTTTACCTTATTCCTACTTTATTTAGGTTTCCGTTTGTATAGTCTTGTTCGTCGAGCATTACCACCTCGGCAGCACATAACGTGAGCTGGAACGGTAGTACAATGTAGTCGAACTTGTTCAAGCTTGCACTCTTCTTTATCTATGTTGTCAGTTGTATGGTTTAGGTTGCATTCATAGCTGACATAAAACAGTCAATAAGACGTAAGTAACGTAAACTTCTCCGCCAAGTCGTGAAGCTCCTGGAACCTCCCTTGAATCTCTGTAATCATCTTGTCCAAAGAAGAAAACATTACTCTTCTCAACTCATTTTCGTGAGGAAAACCAGCATCTGTACTTCAGTCGCCGAAGATTTGCTTATCTTTATTCGTCTATGACTCTCCTAGAAATCCCCAGTTATTCACACAGCCCTTTTGCACAATTCAAGGCGCTGTCTACCAATTCGTCTTGCTTCCGAAGGAGTAGTGTTTTCGAGGCACCTATTCTCCGAGCACACTGCTACACATTCAGCCTCTCTGTTTGCAAGTAATTTTGAGTGAATGAGTTAAGAGATTTGGGCTGTTCTTTACATAGAGGTCTTGAGAGCTGATGAGGGTGAAGCGAGGTGAGTATGCGGCAGCGCCGGAATGAAAGGGCGGGGGAAACGGGAGATCTCCGAGGAAGTCTGCCTACCAGCGGCATCGTCTGGCACGATTCCCACATGCGAAAATCCAGGATCAGCCCCGCCGGGAATCTAACCTGATTCGCTTATGTGGGAGAAGTAATTATGAGCATCGTTAACTTCAACAAGCTCTGGATCTCAATAGCCGAAGAAACAAAGAAACTATAAAAAGACTTCATCACAACAAGAAAAGTTCCTTTTTTCTCTCCTGGTATTCAAACGTTTGTATGACGCAGTCAGTTTTTATAGAGTTGTTCAATTTTATGTGTACTCCACCGAGTATCCTGAACCTATTCTAGGCTTCTGCCTGTAGCAGCGAGCAGAACTCCCCAAAGGTTAGTATACGTGGTGAAAAGGCATATCAGTTTTCTAATGTGCCAAAATAAGTTACCGAATTTGCTTCAATTGAGGCAGCGTGTAAACAAATTAAATTCATAGAGCCTCTCGAGCAGGGTACAAATTTAATTCGGCCTTCGTGTTTATAGCTTTTAGTCTGTGCTGCACTCTTGAATACTTACCTGCCCTTACTGCTTGTCCTCAGCAACCCATAATGTCCAAACTATCATGCTTTAACTTGCTGAAAATCATTTCTGAAATGTCTTCAGTCTTACCTTTGTTTCAATAAAATCTATGAAATATTCTACCACTCGTACTTCCTGGTTTTCAATTACTACGTGGCGCAAATCTTGGTTAGTTTAATATTTGTGAGAAATGTCAGGAGTGGTGTCACATATCGTGGAATAGTATTAGGATTTTGTATTTGCCGAAAATCTTGCTGGAGAATGTCATATCCCAAAATTTCGATGTACTCATTTTGAATATCCGGCGACATTTAAGCGATATACATTTTTTGTCCCATATTAATTTTCACAAGGGGTTCTCGCAGTACATGATCGTACTAAACGAGGAGGGGCACAAGATCTAAAAAACTTCCTCTATTTCCATTTGTTTCTTTTTCTCTATGACCATGTAGGGGCCAAATTTTATTTTGCCAGGAATCATATAATGTCGAACATTCTGACGAGGAGCTCCATCTATCTCTTTGCTAGTTTTTCGACTGCTTCCTGTGCCTGTCCTTGTCGGATTCTCGATTCTAACTCCTTCCATTTTAAAAAAGTTTTGAGAATGTTCAGCACTTGATTGTGGTTACCAACTTGATGAGACAATTCCCACCAGGTGTTATAACCATTGACTGGGCAAAACTTCAATTGATTCGTTTTTCTCGTAAACAACAGATAACAGGAACAAAACAAAGACGCTTTAGAAGAAGAGTAAGCTGTCCAAGTAGGCATAAGATTTTCGTCTTTGGTCAACGTGTGGTAAAACCAGTCTCATGTTAGTCTACTTATCCCATCTTTGCACATTGTGTTACAGCGCGTTACCTCAGCAAAGTCCGGATCCATTTGTTTAACGACTTCAGAAACTTGACGTACTGGATGCAATCGCACTTGGTCGGTTATTTTCTCCAGCCACTTTACAATGTCATTCGAATCAAAGATACTTAAGTCTAGATGCGTAGATGAAACATCAGAGCTAGCATCGGTAAACACTATTGGAATGTTTTTCTCTCGTCTTCAAGATGATTGCAGCAGGAACGTTTTCAAAGTCTTCACTTGCAGTAGGTGAGAATACATTATCATTTGAGGCGTCAGTTAACAGTCTAGCATGTTATTATTTTAGCTTGCCAGCAGTCCACATTCGGACTCGGGAACTTTCACATACATCAGTCTAGCACCTTCGTTTTGACGTGAATACGTCTTTCAATCTGCAACCATAGTGGGCAATCCAGAAAATCTAATGATAATAAAATTGGGTGGTACAGTTTGGCATTGCAGCTCCGAATTTATGGTATACATCTAAAATTCAATTTCACCACTAGATTGCCAAAGGATCATAAAATTTGTTACGTTGAGTGAGAACTACGAAGCGTCGCGCGCGGCGGGGGTGGGGGCACCGCCATTTTGAGTTAGTTTCGCCGCGTCTCATAATTTCCGTGGAGTAGCTACGACGCTCGTTTAAGTTTTAATAAACAGCTCTCGTCAAGATCAATTGATTGAGTTTATAAAACATTTGTGTGGCGTGGTTATGGTGAAATTGTATGAGTTAAAATTTAAAAAAATTGAATACTTAACACAATGTCGCCCTATACTCGTCAAAAAACCAAATCAAAATACAAAAATCGTATACGGTTGGAAATAGCATCTCAAGAGCCATCCAGTGATGCCCATGAAACCCCATATTATCGAGTGAAGCGGTGCCGGGAACGTAAACACGTAGACGTATCCACGCTAAACAAACTGCCGTGTCCCCGACACAGCCACACGCCATGTGTTTCTGTTATTATCTTACCTCACTTTCCTTTTGTTCACTTAAATCAAATAAATAATTTAATGAACACTAAACCGCATTTCTATCTCTTTCCAATAACGAACTGACTCAGTCCCCGCACTAAAATGCTTTTTACCCTTGGTGGATCAAAGTTCTGGAAGTTTCGCCAATTATCTTGAATTTTATGGACAAGCGAAAGCGACTTATCTAGAATGTACTCGCAATCTTTACCATATGTTACGTACGGTTCAAGGTCACTTGCATTGAAATAAATTAAACGTCAACGGCTTTTCCAGATATAAATAATAATTAATGGGCCATAGAAATAGAACATAATGACAACAAATTTATTAAAAAATTAATAGTCATATAAATTGATATATTTTAATATCTCGTACAGGGCGGACGAGTAATAACGTAGGTAAAAGAAAACAGAATTCCGAGATAAATATCAAGGTCTCACATCAATTTCAAATTTAGTCTTAATATTACTCAGGGTCAAGGTTGGCTACATAGCATTGAGTTTGTGCCAGAATCTCTATAAATGTCGTACTAATCCTTCATCTCCTAACAAACTACGTGGCACTTCAGATATGAACGTCGGAATAATGCTCGTGACGTGTAAATTATGTTTGGAAAATCGAGTAATGACGATAAGTAATCTCTTTTAAAGGTGAGATTGGTGTCCGCGGTCTTTAGCCAGTACGGTTCATTGACAAGTCCTGTATTTTCCCCACAACCTATTCGAGTTTCTACGAAGTTTCAATCTCCAATTTGTGCTAGTAGTTTCGATCTGTGCTAGTAGTTTCAATCTGTGGTAATAGTTTCTATCTGTACTAGTAGTTTCAATCTGTGCTAGTAGTTTCTATCTGTGCTAGTAGTTTCTATCTGTACTAGTAGTTTCTATCTGTGCTAGTAGTTTCTATCAGTGCTAGTAGTTTATATATGTACTAGTAGTTTCTATATCTACTAGTAGTTTCTATCTGTACTAGTAGTTTCAATCTGTGCTAGTAGTTTCTATCTCTACTAGTAGTTTCTATCTGTACTAGTAGTTTCTATCTGTACTAGTAGTTTCTATCTGTACTAGTAGTTTCAATTTGTGCTAGTAGTTTCTATCGTGCTAGTAGTTTCTATCTGTACTAGTAGTTTCTGTCTGTGCTAGTAGTTTCAATCTGTACTAGTATTTTATATCTGTACTAGTAGTTTAAATCTGCGCTAGTAGTTTCTATCGTGCTAGTAGTTTCTATCTGTACTAGTAGTTTCAATCTGTGCTAGTAGTTTCTATCGTGCTAGTAGTTTCTATATGTACTAGTAGTTTATATATGTACTAGTAGTTTCTATCTGTACTAGTAGTTTCAATCTGTGCTAGTAGTTTCTATCTGTACTAGTAGTTTCTATCTGTACTAGTAGTTTCTATCTGTGCTAGTAGTTTCACTCAACTGTAACAAAACTTAGAAATGTAAGTAACGAGAAGGAGCGCTATGGCGATTCAGCGTCCAGGAAATGGCAGTCGTTTTGAAATATGTAAAATAAACAAGAAAAATGGGAACTAAACCACTCGCTCAGCAAGAGATAGATCCACTTGTGTATTTAAATTATAAATGGCAAAGTGTAGAGACTTTGATACTGGTCTTGCCTTTCCGGATTATTTCTAGTGATGTCGGTGCGGAAATATCTGCTTTGTGACGTCCTTCAACATTGACGCAATAACTAACCACAAATGCAGAAGGGAAATCAGGACAGTATATTGAATAAAAGGTAAACACAAAAAATAAAAATATCATAAAAATTCTTTTAAAGAAAAAAATTAGGCTTACGTTAGCGATGAAAGGGAAACCGTAAGGAGATAGGAAAAGGTGCCTGGACGTAATAAGATAAATGCTGAAATAGTGTTGGACAAAAATGAAATAATTCTGAAAGATAACTTGTTCTGCAGCAAGTGTAAGGTTACGGCCTGGTCTG
>NQII01004363.1:138973-171778 GCA_002778355.1 Clitarchus hookeri
TATGCAGAAGTCAGTTTCCATATTACCAACCACACAAGGTAATTTCGTTAACATAATTTTTCTGTGGAAAATCTATCATTATTTTGAACTTTTCGTTTTACTTGACATCCGGAACCACGCCTTTTGACTGCACACATATTGTAACCCGCCTACAAGCAGCAGCGAGCGTAGTGTCAATGGAAGAGCACCTTGTGTCGAGACTGTACGAGGTAGCGCGGAATGAACGCAGTCATAGGAGTAAAAGCAGCGCCCCAACAAGTTCACCTGGGACTAATGACCATGTTACACTCATCTGCATATCTGTCCTCGGACCTACCAATCATGCGGACTTGACGGGGAGCAGGCCTACCAACCGCGCGTGCATATGGAGGGTACAGCGGCTTAGGTTTACTCCATAACAATATTACTTAAGTAATATACATAATTAATTTAATATCTGTCTCTTGATATATGTTGCAGAATAACCTCAGGTGTATATTTTACATAAAAAAAAAATATATATATTTTATCTGAGCAGATATTAAGCCCCTAGCGTAAATGAATGCACCTTTATGCGATACAAATATTGTAAATTGGTTTTACTTACTCTAATTAAACTCTAAAACAGAAATTTAGAATTTACAGATAAAAATAGAAACTTATAACCACTCAAGGAAAAATTTAGTGTAAATAGAAAATTTTGTTTGAATCATGTGACATCATGTTATAGTTTCGTAAAGTGGGCATTTATGAAAAATAATCTGGTCTATTAAAATAGGTAAGTAGACTGGAAGATCTCTGTCATGACTTTTGAACTAACTTTGATGTCAGTAGGTAGGGAAGATATTTGCAATCTTTACATCATAGCTTACTATACTTAGGTTGCACTTTCACCTAGAATGCCAGAAGATGAGCTCATAACTTAAAAAGCTCCATTTACTATGGTCTAGGAGTTTGTTTAGAAGAGGTGTTTTTGTGACTAAGTTACAATTGTATAGATGTTTATTACAGTGGGCGGTCGTGTTACAAGTGTAGCGATAAAGAGTGCGTTCTGTTAACAAAACTCTAGCAGCTTGCTGTTATGCAGCAACAAACTTTACACTGATTTTGATGGGAATCGGCCGAAGCGATTCCTGAAATTTAATAAAGCTGAGTTTGCTTGTTTTGTGGTTAACACATGTCAAAAGGGCAATCCATCACTTAAAAATTATATAGACATTGCATTTAATTATTTTCATTGATTCAAAGAGATGATAAACGAAGCTAAAGTTTCACGAGGAAACCAAATGGAAAATTAGTGTCTGATATATTAAAGTTAATAAAATATAGAATCATCCAATAGTTGTATTTCATTACCAAACTTGTTGGTGATGTGTTAGTTAGTTCCTTAATTATAATATACAAGTTTATGGGCCAATAGGAGGCACATTGGCAAATAACATCGCCGCAGCTCAGACGCAGCTCAGACGCAGCTCAGACGCAGCTCAGCCGCAGCTCAGACGCAGCTCAGACACAGCTCATCCGCAGCTCAGACGCAGTCAACATGACCGGCCAGCATTTAAACCACTTCAAAGCAGGCGCTCCTACAAATCTCCAATACTCCAGTTTTCCTTTATCTTTCCGTGAATTTTTGTGAAGAACTGGATTAAAATGTGAGTAGAAGTAAAAAATATATTTTAATAATGGGTGTGGAAGCAAATATATATATATTCAGTCTAACGAAAAACTATATTTTGTGACATGAGTGACAATATCTGTGATTAACCATTTCGTAAGGTAAGTATGAAGAAGACAAGGAGTTGAAGGAACTACTCTAAAAGAAGAATGCGGAATTAAGGCATAGCGAGTTAGTAGTATAATTATTTTCGTTAGGAATAATGTATTTTAAATGGGGCACATACGGGACCTGGGACAGGCACCAGGTACCGACCGGCCGCCATGTTGTGACGTCACTCGACCGCCATATTGGATGTAGGTGACCTTCACCTTCACCACACTACCAAGACTTACACCCAGTGGCCGTGACCTTGAATAACCTTGAATTCAAAAAATTAAAAAAAAAATTTAAGAATTTCTAAAACAAAAAATTAGAATTGAGGAACATATAACGTTACCCCAGTCTCCCCCATGCACGACCCCAGCACCCTAACCAAACACCCTCCCCACACCTTCCCTCCCAATCGTACAAAATCAAGAAACAAAACCCAAAAATTAAAAATAAATTCTAAAAAACTATGAAAAAATTACAGCGATGTCTTCGACCACTATGTAGGTTGTTGCCGACCTTGACCCGGATGGAAATAAACTCTAAAAATAAATACAAATAAAAAATTGTTAACAACATTAAGAAAAAAATTATACCTAATACGAAAAACAAAGTAAGGTGTGTGTGACCCTGAGGCTTCGATTCTCATAAAGATGGAAGAGCACAGCCAATCAGCAGGCGACCAACCCTCGCCGATTTGTATTGGTTGTTTAGTCGGCAAGCCTCCAACCATACAAGCCAACAATACCAGCTTAAAATGCGAACCGCTTATACCAGTCAAAACACCCCCAAACCACACGAACCACCCAACCACACAGTCATTCCAACCATCCAGTCTAACGACCATCAATATAACCCAACCATAACAACTGTTAATGTGGACCAGCAATACAGACTGACCATTCCTTGCAGACCATAACTAAGATCCATGCCGACCAGGCCAACCAAGCAGACCGGCCAACCATTACGACCATCCATACTAACCAACGACTGACTCCTACCGCCTGAATCCTGCCGGCTGACTCTTGCCGACTGTATCCTGCCGACTAACTCTTGCCAACTAACTCTTGCCTACTGACTCCCGCAGACAGATTCCTGCAGAACAACTCTTGCCGAGAGATTCCTGAAAATTGACTCCTCCTTAGAAACCCCCATCTCCTTTGCAATCTTCCTCAGTAGTAATCCTCCTCCTCAGTAATCCACCTTCTCAGCAATCATCACCAATCTTTTGATCAATCCCAATCCATAGATCGATCCTTCGATCTATCCATAAGTTTGTCATCTGTCCCACCCATATATATTTAAATTACATTCATTCACATATTGTCTCCAAATTTGTTCATACAGAGTGAATTAATATTTTGTATGCAGTCCAGTATCCATGAATTTTTTGTACTTTAAGTCTTCAGTAATATTCTTTAGGTGGACCTTTACTTTAATAGTCGAATGCTAATAGCACTACTTTAATGTTATGAGGGATGAAAGGATACAACATAATACATTTAATCAATTATTTTATTTCCAAAATGGTATTCTTATTTTACACATTACAATATCAGAGGAAAGTAGTTCATCACATCATGGGACATAATTCCTGACATACAGTTCACTAATGATTGAAGATAACTCGTTAACGTGTAGTTAATTTCCACCTTGCTGCAAAGCGTTTAAATGTCTATGTGTATCAACAATTTCATTTGGGTCTTCGGAAAATATGTAGCCAGTGTTCCCAGCATCTTCTGCCTTCTTCATGTCACTCATTGCAGCAAATGTGGTAGAGGGATCCACCAGAGCATCGAGACAGCACCATCACTGTCTCCATTTTCATTTTCGTCAGTGCTCTCTTCATGGTCATTTTCACCTCCCGTTTTGTATTCTATATTAAATTTACTGTTCTTTGTAGTGGGAGTTGTATGGTCATCAGCGTTTAGAGATGATGGCCATTTATTTTGAAGTTAATCGATTTCACGCAAAAGTCTTGCAAGTGTTTATTTCACGCGAACCGACTCTACTGCATGATGCAGGTCACTCATTCCATCTTTAGCATTAACTGCCTCATCATAATCGCCTGTTTCATCAGTACCCATCGATGCAACTATAGGTTTTGAAGGCAACACTTTCTGGCTCTCAAAAGGCGAATTCTTGCAGTTTTTGATGTGATTCTTCAATGTATCGCGTTGCATAAATTGCATGTGACCATTGTCATAATGTTTCCTCATGAGATAAGGACTATTCGTAAAGTTGGTTCTCTCATGTTGTCGATCATTTTGATTGAAGTTGATAACTCAATCGCATAGTCGACACCGACAACAATCAGGCAGCGATGATGCAGGCCGCGGCTCCATGTTCCTAGAGGTCAAAGGTTTGGCTTCGTATTCACAATTCATCTTCGTTGTATGACGAGAGAGCACTTCCAAAGCGATTCCCTTTACAGTAAAGAGGCCATCTTGTGCCCACAAAAAGCCTTCTACATAAATTTTTTTTTAATTTATAAAAATATGGGAGCATGCTGAGAAATGATAGTCCACGTTTGTTCAACATTGGACACATTTGGACATGTTTGGTTGTATTCGGATTTATTTGGTCATTTGAGTCACTTTAGATTATATTCGGTCATGTTTGCTTAGGTCTGAGCATGTTCAAAATTTTCCAGTAAAATTAAATTGACCATGATCGGCCACTTTCCATCATGCTTTAATGCACTGAGTTACAGTTGTGAATACTGGTCACATATGCCTATGCTAGGCAAAATTAGATCATTGCTGTTTGAATATAGTGATGTTTTGAGGTGTTTCAATCATTGGTTGTATTTGATCATGTTTTAATCATAGAAAGCATTGTGTCTCATTTAGTTGTATTCGTTCATATTTGTTCATTTTCAGCAGTAGTTTTGTGACAGCGCTGCTCTCATTTGGTAGTATTTTGTTAAATCAGTAGGTTTTTTTAGTCATTAGGGAACTTTATATTATTTCGTCATATGTCGTTGTATTTTGATATTTGTGTCACATTTTGCATGTTTTGTCACACATTAATTTGCTGACATGTTGAAGGTGTGCACAGTAGCTAGACAGCAGTGAGATAGTTTGTTTAAGATATGTTACAGAAATTTGCTTAGAGTTGGTTGCACTTATTTAGGATATGTTTTCTCAATTCCAAAATACATAAATAGTAACCGTAAACTTGATGGGTGTACTATTTCTCAATTCACTGAGGAAAATACAATTTATAAATCCGAACAATATTTAGCTTTGATTTAAAACATCAATATTTAAATAAGTCATAAAAAGAGAAAATTGTATCATGTGTTCCGTTCTGTACGTAATATTATACGACACATTAAATAAAATCTTGTAATAGTATTTATTTCGTTGTGGGATGCCCTAAAGCAACATGGATGGTGGAATGAAGGCAACTAAATCAGTCATGGCAGTATTGAGCCGACAGACAGCCCTGCACCATTTTACATATATTTCCTTCACCAAGCACATGCATGAGTATATGAAATATGTCACCGATGACTAGTGAGTTAGAGGGTGGAGAGAGGGCGGCAGTATAGGGATTGGTTGTGGTGTGAGGAAAGGCGACACATACTGCGAGATTACTGAAAACGGCGATAAGGAAAATGAATAGATAGTTGGTAGGAAGTAATGGATGTATGAAGGGTGTAGGGGTCAACACTAGTGGGAGTATTGGGGAAAAGCGATGGTCGGAAGTAAGTCAAAACTAGTGAATAAATAACATGGATTTGCTGCCAAGAGAATAAACTCCACCTTTTCGGTGAGGTGTGAAATGCAGACCCAGCTGAGAACCTCCTGTATTTAAGTATTTACATATCAACATTATATATCACATTTTATTTCCACTATAAATTTCACTCGAAAGTTTTTTATAAATTTGTTAAATTCCGTTAAGTACATGATTGAAATTCTAATTGACTTGTGGACCAATGCGACTATGAAGACTGGAAGAAAGAAAGGCTGCTAGACATATATAACATTTTCAGAAGAATATATATCCATTAGTTTTGGCTTTTAATGAATATTAAATTTTGTTGAATTCTCAGGTTTGGGAAGGTTAAAAAATCTCCAGAGGTCAAGGTTGCCTGCCCTAAGGTGAAACCAACACCACACACCACCCTAGCAATCTTGTTCCCGTAGCCTCCAAATATTACTACTTATGTAAATACACACGATTATAGAAAATAAAAAAGCAAGACATGGAGAGCCGCCATAAGACCAACTGACGAAAAATTGGGTTAAACTGAGAGAGTGTGGTAAAAATTAGCAGCATACATAATTGAATTTAAGAAATAAAAGCTCGACAAATCCATTTCGACATAAGGTAAAAATTTCATGAAAACTATTTTAAAATAACTTTTTTCAGAATTTTCACGTCATACAAAGTTTATAATTATTTAATAAGCGAAAAAAATTAACTCTACCCCCCCCCCCCCTTTTCATACACGAGAGATGAGACTTTGCCAAATTACAAACATTTTTCTTAAAAGGTATGAAAATAGTTTCACGTAGAAAACCCGGCTGCCATAAACATACTACCTTGTCCAGGGGTGGAATATTGTGGTCATGGCAAGAGGAGGGGTCAAAGGTCAAAAGTTGGGGCAATATTCTAATTTTGGTTGAGGTATAAATAAACATAGAAAGTTTTTATAGATATTCGTAGAAGGGTCTATCTTTGGAAAACACATACACAGTTGGTCAATAAATATTCTGTCAGGGGTAAAAAACCTTACAATGTCGTGGTCGGAAAATGATCGAAACTTCATGTTGGCGGACGGCACGATCAGAAACAGAGACAATTTGATGGCTATTCTTGTGGGCAGGGACTGACCCACCTCGAAGGGATTACAGTGGGCTATGCTGTGTCCTTGAGGCGTAAAGAACGCCCTGAACTCCACGTTATTTCAAGGAAATAATTGCTGGCGTACAGGCATCATGGGTCGCAAAGTAACAGTTACTTCCAAGTGCGTGTTGAAATTATTTGTGCTATCCTAAGTACTGTCCGACCTGCTTATCAGAGGCGCTTCCTCGCATTGTACCGCTGCGAGCGTCAAGAGACTAGGGTGGTTTTCTATGTTTTCACATAGGACATCCATTTACTTTGTGGTGTGAAATACTAATGTGAAAATTACTTAAAAAAAAAAAACCCATTTATAGGGATTCTAAATGTATATGCTATTTCTTCCAAGTTTGAAATCAAACAAATTTAATACGTTAGGCTACAGAACGAAATAATTGTTCCTGATATAATTGTCGTGTTATTAAAACGTCATGTTGGATATTTCTTTGAAGTTTGTTATGCGGTTCGCACGTATTTAATTTTTAAGATAAATCTTGAAATCGAAATGTTTAGAAATAAAACGCTTGCCGCTGATGAACGAACTGTCGAGTTTCAAAGAAATTGCCACATACCAATGCCGTGGAACCAAACTTGGTGTTAAAATAACTTTTGAAATATGTTTCAGTTAAAATCCTTATATTAACGACAAAATCATTATTATTTTTCAGATGATATCGTATTTTTTATTAAGTCATACTCGGCAACATGTCACGAAACCATAAAATGTTACCAACATCTAAAAATAAGTTTCTTTAAAACACTTAATTTAAAAAATCGTGTATATAGAGTACTTATAACTTTAATTTAAGGAATTAACATGTGCATATATTGTATTTGTCTAAAAAATTATTATATTGAAAAATGTACTCCTTCCCCCTCCCTCGCCACGTCAATCAACTTCGGCGCACATGCCGCCTATAGTACGCATCAATTATTTTATTGCTGAAGACAGGTGAACATTTCTGATCTCAGGCTGTATTCCTAACACGGAATATTTAACTCGCCGTTATTGATTTCGAAGTGGTTGTTTTTAATTCGGAGAAAATTCCACTATGCGGTGTGGCGTGAGACGCGAATATAGTCCGTTCACGGTTAACTTCAAACTTTTCTGAAGCCCTGCTTAAGTTATAGTTCCAGGATATCCATCCGCCTCGTGCGAACAAAGTTGAACAACGTCTAGAAAACTACACCGAAGGACAACGCACTGCCTTCTTGTGCGCTCAGTGTAGTAATATTCTGCATAATAACTTTTCTAAGTAGGCATTACCAATACACTTATTTCCTCACTGTTTTATTTACATTAATTATACACCTAATATTAAAACGAAATATAAGTAAAACTTCAACTTAACCTGCTTTTATGTTAAGGCAAATATATGCCGCTTGTGATACAAGGCGTATGTAGGAAGCAAGCAACGTAAAACACGGGCTGATTCTTCAAAGGTTCGATTCAAAAAGTGTGAAGGAACTGCGAATAGACTTCAGACTGAAGCTTTTACTTCTTTTTTACTTCCACTTGATGTTCCCCAAATTGAGCGGGCAGATAAGCCAACAGGCTTCTTTTCAGCCGCAGCGAATCTTTGCATTTACTTTTTCCCTTAGTTCGCCTCTTTAATGATGTTTTCGTAGTACGCCTTTCCCGCTCCATATAGCCGAATTTCTTTCCATAGCAGCGAGCTCTTCTCAATAGGGACTATTATCTGGCGAACGCCGCAGCCTTAGAAAGCAGCTTCGAAGCAACATTTGCGTTTGAAACATCTAATTACGTTAATTATTTTGCTAAGGCAAAGGATTTTCTTTGTAGTAATAATTGTGAAGTTAAAAATGCAGAACAATTCGAGTGAGTATGGTTCGTTATCAACGAACAAAGAAGTTGAATGAAGTTGATGATATTTATTTGAGGTGAAAATTAGCAAAAGCCAATAGTCATTAGAAGTATAATTTTTAAAAGTCGTCATGGTACGGAAAATTGAACCAAGATCCCATAATTGAGAAAACGAACGCGAGTGAAAATAATAGCGGGGAAATTAAGTATTTTCTTTTTGAAACGAACATTTATAGGAAAGATTCCATATTTGCTGGCTGTATCCACATTGATAATAATTACTGCCACACACATACCAGCAAAATTGTAAAATTTTTAAGACTTGACTCAGAATAAGAATTCCAACGCGACTGTTTACTTAAGATCTCTGGGTAATAATACTAATAACTATGCTGTCTGCCGCGACAAGGAACATCAGAAATCTACATTTTGTTGGTATTTCTGTAGCGGAATCCAAGTTGTCGTTGTAGCGACGAAACTTGTCGATGGTAATGGTTTGTGTTTGGCGTCTTGTGATTTCAATTTAACTGCCAACAAGTTACAATGAAAGTGTGGCAAGTGGGTGCTTCCTCTTGAAACTTGTGTATTGCCTAACCTGACGCACATCCAAACACCTATGACGATGCGGCACATAAGGGTACAATCAAAGACTTATATTAAGGTAACTGAAGTCATTGTTTCCGAACAAATCAGACAGCGTGTAAATGGCATCGCCTGGAACTCCTTTCTGTGATCAGCGAAGGTCAGTAACAACATGACACACGGCTGACTGATTAACAACGATGATAAACAAGAGCAGTAGACCTGCGAGACTAACCGGCCTGCACAAACAGTAAGTGCTGGATGTAAACTCGCGAGCAGTGAAGCTACACTGCGTTAGAAATAGACGTGTAACCTAGTGTTACAGAAAACCTTATAGTAAACAGCATTTCAAGACTATGAAATTTAGTAACACAAATAACATATTGTATACATGGAGATACAGTCAGCTAGTAGTTAGCTGTATAACACTAATACGTGTGCAAAACTCAACTTCTAACTACATTTAACTTTAAGGCTCTATTTCATGATAACTTTTTATTCCATTATCTAAAAGAGATTTATATAAGTATCACATGTATGTAAATATTTGTGGTAAACTGATTATATGGCCTAGTTTTTAAAATATAGCACCGAAAAGTCGAACATTTCGGAATATGGGAGCCCAAGTTTCTATGCTCGTAATTAACTTTGCCAACTAAATCACATGTCACGTGATCTGTGTCATATACACAACATATTAAGTAAGTATCAAGGAAATTTAACAATAGGTATTCGGGCAACGGAATCGTGAATCTGTTTTAAAATAGTTATTGATGTTTGCCAACAGATTCTTATTCGTCAAAGAGAAACTAATAAACATTAATATTATTTTCTCTCGGACGAATAGAAATGTGTTAGCAAAAACATCAATACCTATTGCAAAATATATTCAGGTTGCCAGTACCTGAGTACCGATTGTTAAATGTCCATGATACTTACTTAATATGTTGTGTTTATGATACAGATCATGCGATATGTGATTTAGTTGGCAAAGTTAATTAGAAGCATAGAAACTTTGGCTCCCGTATTCTAAAATTTTCGACTTCGCGGTGCTGTATTTTGAAAACTATAATTATTTTACTACAAATATTTACATTCATGTGGTCCTTAGGCTATATAAATCTCTTCCAGATAATGAAATCAAAAATTATTGTGAAATATGGACTTGATAGTTTGATGAAGAGAAAAAATAAAAATTTACATATTTACATTTGTACATACACTGAAGAGCCAAAAAAAACTGTTAAACCGCCTAACATCATGTAGGGCCCCGCGAGCACGTAGAATTACCGCAAGACGACGTGGCATGGACTCGACTAATGTCTGAAGGTATGCAGAAGGCATTGAAATCTGCTCCAATTTGAGAAATGGTTGCACGTCTGTCACGTTTAATGATTCTCGTCAGTCGTCGTTTGTCCCGTTCGTTCACGATCTTTTTCCGGCCACAGCGATGTCGAAGGTTTGATGTTTTACCGGATTCCCGATATTCACGGTACACTCGTGAAATGGTCGTACACGGAAATCCAAATGTTATCGCTACCTCGGAGATGCTATGTCCCATCTCTCGTGCGCCGACTATAACACCACGTTCAAACTCACTTAAATCTTGATAACCTGCCATTGTAGCAGCAGTTACTGATCTAGCTACTTTGCCAGACGCTTGTTGTCTTATATAGGCGCTGCCGACCGCATCGCGTTACTCCGATTTGTTCTATACCTCTGTTATTTGCACACGCACGCCTATACCAGTTTTTTTTGGCTCTTCGAACAACAGTTCACCTAAGGGTAGTTTATGCTTCCAAGATACAGAAGTCTAGTTTACGGCAGATATTACATTATTTAAAATAGAAGTCAGTGTATAGATAATTTGTATATATATATATATAAATATGCAATCACTGGAAGATGTTTTACTTTCATGAATGTATTGATATTAAATAATAAGGGTTACTACTATTACTTTACATTAAATAAACACAGCTGCTGGTATTTACATAGAGTTTTTTATTCGGCGTACAGAATTTTCCGGAAAAGGTAACTTTCCTCAATATTCAACCCTACAATTTCACATAGGCTAGTTTACTGCTTTTAGTATCAAGTACTGCAAAACTTGGCTGGTTGCAACATGCATTTACAAAATACGTAGAGTTTTTGCAATGAAAGGGGTACATTTCGAACCGAAGTATCTACAATGAAATTTACTTTGAGAAATTATTTAATCTTAAATATTTCGAAAATGATTGAATACGCAAATTTGCCTGTGTTAGTTTTTTCAATCATAGAGATACGCAAGTGCCCAACAATTTATCATGAAATACCGTACTTATATATAAGGATTGCCAATTTGATATATATCGTTAATTTTTGTTACCATAAGAAAAAACCGAATGGTAATTTTATATTCATATCAGAAACCCTACAAAGTTTGTCTCGGTGAGACAATCTAAGTCAATACCCTATCAAAAAATCTACATACGTATATTAGTGTGGCATTAAGAAAACCTGGCCGCAAGGCTACACTAACAGTGGGCCGCTGTATTTAAGTGGTTAGACTACTCGCCTCCCATGTAGGGGAACCGGTTTCTATTCCCGGCGGGGTCACTCGGATTTTTCCACGTGGGAAACGTGGCGGACGTTGCTGTTCGCTGGCGGGTTTTCTCGAAGTGCTCCCGTATCCGCCGCTTCTCATTCTTAGTCTATTTCCAACCGCACCGTCACTTAACAAGCCACTGTCGAGCGCCGACCAGTAGAAACTCACCTCAACTGTACCAAGAGCACTCGAGAGTGCTGAGTGGTGGTGGGTTGACGCAGCACGTGTTGTTTGGGCTCTGTGACGACTCCAGGCGGTGCAACTGAAGTGAGCAGTCAACTAACGTGAGTCATTCGAATGACCACATCAAAATGACATTTACTATGCGATAGAAAGTTGTCAACTGAAGACCCGCGTGTACGGTAAACAATTCACAGCGGCGAAGAACTAATAATTGCCGAATATGGTATGACGCAGTGTGCGTGTCTGTAGTTTCACCACACTGCTGCAGTGAGCGCGAGAGCTCTTCTGCATCTCCTCAAGTCTCGTACACATCACGCTCAGTCCAAGACATTCAAGTTTAATAACAGTATCTGTTGGCTAATCTACATGTGCAAGATGTCATTTGCGCAGGGAATGCTTAGTAAAGGCGATGTCACACAGTTCGCGAACTATGTTGTGGGGGCCACCATACCATAACCACGTCCATCGCTTAGTTTGTCGTGGAACTTCTTTTATTAAGTTACGATGGGAAAGCCAGCACACGTGGCTCACGTGTAGGGACAAACCGACACAACGTGAAGTCTCCTGCTCTCACGTTCACATTGGACCATCAGAGCCATTGCTAGAAAGCCAATGGATGTTTAGCTTGAATGGTAGCAAACCTGTTACGGGCATTAACTTGCCAGAAAATTACACAGTTACAATTGATAAACATATGAACAAGGTCAGCGGGCCAGTGGCGGTAATTTCATATATCGTGCAAAGATATAACATATGTAGGGAAGTAGAATATAAACAGGTTATATAATTCACACTTCAGTTTTTCACACTCCCTAATTTACAATATTTCATTTACGCCGTATGTTTAGTTATGTATACGGTCATTATCCCTTTCTTTTCATTCCTTCAGCTAGTGAGTAGTGGGTAAATAAAAGTAAACGCAATCTTAAAGCAGAACATATTTCTTTTACGTTGGGTAGACGATCCTGCTCGTAAATTAGTGCGCATGTACGCAGTGGGGAGGCCGGCCATTTAAGTGATGCACAAGCGATAGGGTTCTTGGACGATAGAAGGGCACGCATATCTCAATTACATTCCTTAAGAATTACAAAGTCGGGAAGACCTTTGAGAGTACTTGCAAACAAAGTTACCATACAGTTCGGAATTACAACACCAGTGTAACGACATAATGAGGAAGTCATTTGTTTTATTTACAGGGTTGAGTGGGATTCAACCGACAAACTTCTTTATGTAAAATCAAGTGGGAAATGCAGAGAAAACTTTATACCTAAACAGAATACTAAGGGAAATTTTAGCCCAAAATTTGAGATTTTAAAATGCACTTTTGCAAAACATCGGAAACGAAATGAAATGAAATTACAACACTCCGATAATCGTTTTACGTTATCGCGATCATCAGCCTTAAAGTAAACTCTCAGGAATACCTCCCCTCGTAATGAAAACAAATCTTTTTGAAGGCAGATTTTTTACCGTACGGAATTATGAACTTTTAATGCTGATTTATTGACCATAATGACATAATTAACATAAATAGTCCTCTGTTGTAACTGCCCAGGACCCACTGTTTCCATTGAAGACTTACACAAAGCTTCTGCTGCCGCGATACAGCGCCTAGCACGTAGGCAACACTACATACATGACTCCACGATGTGTTGCTCAGTACACTGCAAAGATAATGGTGGAGGTAACGCTTACTACAAACAGCATGTGCCATACATTAATAAGCTGACAATACTGAAGCTATCTGTTTATTTCTGGCGACAGTGGGTAACTGATTCTTTGCAGGAAGTGTTGGTTTTGTCCACGCGCCTGTAACTGTATCGCTGCAGTCGAAATTTTCGTGTGAGTTTTATACGAAAACGATGGGCCATGGACAGTTGCAACAAGACGACAATTTTTGATAATTAGATCTATACTGCTTAATCAACAAGCATTAAACGTTCATAATTTCTGAAGGTAAAAATGTGGCGCGCAAAGAGGGTCGCCACCCCCTGTTATTTTCATTACGAGGGGAGGTATTTACGAGTGACTGCTCTTAGGTTGAACATCCCAATATCATAACACAATTTTCGGAGAATTGTAGTGTAATTTGACTTAATTTACGATATTTTGCAAAAATACAGTTTTATAGTCTCGATTTTCACGCGCTTATATTTGCCTTTGTATTAAATTAAGGTAGAAAGTGACCTGTACATTTTCCATTAGATTTTACATAAGATATCAAATCACAAAGTTTATAGGGTTAAATTCCGCCCCAGCCTGTATACTCCTAGCCATAAAAATAACCGCATTCAAAAAAAAATATTCGCAAGAAGGTAATCTCGTACAGAGCACAGCAAAACAAACATGAAATGATTAAAGATTGACTTCTATTGTCCTCACAGTTCTGCTACCATGGAGTGCTAATACCACTACAACTTAGCGATAAACTCGCTTCTCAACCTACCGAATTTTGCGATGTATGATGTTCATAATCATCCCTCTAGTAACGCGAACATGTAAGCTGTGTAGTGAATGTGTGTGTGGAGCGAACATCAACGAATAGCTAACATGGGTCGGTGACGCAGCAGTCGCAGGTATGAACAAATGGCGTACGTAGTTCGACAGAAGGCGAAACGTCGGACAACAGGAGACACGGCTGCAGTGCCGTCTAACAGGTCACCATACGCGCCATTGAGAACGAGCTGTAATACGGCGTTAGAGACCAGAGGGAACACACATCAGCCGGGAAGGCGCTGGGAGACTCACAATGGAGCGACAGGTGCGCTCTCTACAAACACTCGATGTGTGTGTGATCCAGTGAGTGGCGTTGCTGGAGAACCCTGTTTGCATCCCGACTATTGCGAGGCGACTTGGAGTGGAGTGGAGAGATTTGGGCGGCTCTTAGCATCGAGGTCTTGAGAGTATGTAGGAGCACTGGAATGTAAGGGCGAGGGAAACGGGAGATCCCCGACAAAACCACCAACCTGCGGCATCGTCCGGCACGATACCCACATTCAGTAAACCGGGAGTGACTTCACCGGGAATCGAACCTCTTTCGCTTAGGTGGGAGGCGAGTAGTCTAACCACTACACCACCGCGGCTCCATAGCGATTTGGAGAAGAAGACTTGCATTCTACACGTATTTTACGCCATCTTACATTTACACCCCGACAACCACGACTTCGTTTGCAAATTTGACTAAAGTGAGTGGCGTGGGCAGCTGAGGGATGGTGATTCATCGTATTTAATGACGAACTCAAATTTCGTCTGTACAGAGATGGCAACCAGACTCAAGTATGGCTAGAAACTGAAGAGTGCACGTATTATACAGTGAATTACTGAGCGGCACACCGCAAGAACGGGTTGCGTCATAGTGTGGGGAGCCATCTCACATTATGCCCGGTCTCCTTTGAAGTGATCAAGGGAACACTGATGGCACAGAGGTAGAGCTATTTAGTGAATTCTGAGGCTCCGTGCGCTTCTCTTCATGGAGTGGCGCCAATAAACCATTTCCCAACAGGATAATTCCCTCCGCATACGACACAGTTTCTCAGGACTGCTTTAGTTCTGCAAACACCCTTTATTATCCAGTCCGGCTGCAGTCTTGTCGCTTGTAGCAGTTCCCGAACTGTGTTCCACGGAACCTTAGGATTTCATCTGAACCTCACAATGGTTCCGCCAAATCGCCCAACAATAAAATTTAAGAGCTATAAAAAATATATAAATTATTATCTACTACCACAGGCAACAAATTCGTGGACTGTGAAGCACCTTACGTGTAGGCGGCTTGAGTGAAGTATATTAAAATGTTTATTTTAACATATTATAATGCATACCAAATATGTAATTTTGCTTCTTAATGTAACAATAATTGTATTTCTGGAACAAAACCAAAGTTTCTTATAATGATAAAATGTTTATTTTCATGTAAATGAAGTATTCTTTTAATAAATGTAAGATTTATCGGTTACTTAAAATTGCTGTTTTTAAGCCTACTTTATTATGTAAACCAATCAGTCAGCCATTCTGCATAGATGCACAAATGAAAAACATTGTGGGTTCTAAATTCTTGGTAAAAAAAATAGAAATAGAGTTGGAGTTCCGTGGAGATACAAAGGCTTGTTAAGATGTGCGTGACAGAAAGAGTTTGAAAACAGCCGGGAATACGCGTGTAGCCGATTAGGAAGGCATCTTCAGTCACCAGCAGGCCTGCAGCATCTGAAGGGGCAGATGCAGCAAATGTGGGAGATATTCCACAGGATAAACATTAGACGTCTCTATGACTTCGTTATGGACATTGTAATCCCATGTTAGAGATGGCGCAACAATATATTAAGGCTGTCAAATACTGCCCGAATAAACGGCACATTTGTCTTAATGTTGTAATCAGACATGCTTGTTATCGTTTGCGTTGTCTGTGGCAACTTACATTCTCTAGCGGCCCGGCCCGGCTTCGCCCGGGTACAATTTAGTTTTTACAGCGATACACTAATAAATAAATTGGGGAAAGACACTAAAACAATATTATATGACAGTAAATTAGTAAACTATTATCATATACAAAATACATACATACACGTCACGCCTGTCTCCCAGAAGGGTAGGCAGAGATTATGGACCTACATTTACCACAATCCTGATATACCTACCTCCTTTGCTTTATCCACATTCATACATCTCTAATATAACAATATTATGTTATAGTGATTTAGAAAATTTCTTTGTATACAACATTATTCGTTTTGCCTCCGACCGCCAGCACAAAAAGATTTCTGTTTGACGTGACACGCGAAATGACTACGTATAGTTGTCCGTGTGAAAAACATGCTCCACTCAAATCCACTCCAGCCACATTAAGTGTTTGATCCTGTGCCTTATTTATGGTCATGCAAAAACAAACTCTTATTGGAAATTGGACTCTTTTAAAATTAAAAGGCAAATCCGAGGGAATCATTGGTATTCTAGGTATTGAAACAGTTTCTCCAGTATCGCAGTTAGTTTGAACAATGAAGTAATGAGATAACTTTTCAAATTTTTTATTTGTAATCGAGTCCCGCTGCATAATTTTGGTGGATTTATATTTCGCAATAAAATTATGGGAGCTCCAACTTTTAAAATCAGTTTGTGTGTTGGCATTTCAGAAGGATTCAATGAATTTAGAAATTCTGTGGGATAGCGCACAGCTTCTTCACTGTCGAGCACAGACTTGTTTCATTAAACAGTTTTAATTATGAATTAATTTATTTTGATAAATATTAAGTTTTTAATGGTTAGAAAATACAGTGAATTTTACTTTTATTTTAACTGCGTAATTTAAATTCTAAATACGCTTATTACTACTTATCTATTACAGATAGACATATGCTACTAGTGAGATCTTTGTAGATTATTTAATTTTACACAATTCTTTCGTACATGATTTTGTTATATCTCTAATGGATTAGGCAGCGTATTCTATGAGAGCGCGCTGGCGGCAAACTTTTTTACCATCTTGATTCACTAATACCGTTAATGCTCAGCTCCTATGAGTGATTGGGAAATTTTTTATACACGTAAACCTTCCTCGATAAATACAGATCATAACAGTAAAAACCGCATCCAAATCCGTTCAGTGGTTCTCGAGATTAGCGCAGTCATACAGACAGACAGACGCGCTACAGGGACTTCCTTCTATACCATGTAGTGATATCGAATTATACAGTTAGACGCAACAATTCTTAAGCGATCAGTCTTTTCCACGATATCAAGTGCTAATATTTTATTTTTAGACACTTTTAACTTTACGATTTGAATGTCTTTTATGATAATATGAGCTCTTGATTGGCAAGAACAACGTGTATAAGAAGTAAAGAATTCATAAAACGACACTTGGTTCGTCTGGTCCGATGAAATACTTTAAGTTTACAGCAGTGATTATTATTCATATATTTTAGAATGAACGTGACTGCATTGGCGATTTTATTTTTAATAAGGTTTCTCGAAATATTGTTACATAATTTATGTTATAATCATAAAAAGAAGAAATGATTCTGCTTTGTACTAAATGTTTGTAGCCAGCCCAAATGTAAAGCGCACTGAAGAGTAAATTGCGAGTATTCTGCAGGTTATAAGATTATTAATACATATATTTCCCCCAAGAAATTTGGATAATTTAAAATGACGTTTACGCTACATATATATCAGTTCACAAAATCGCCGAAACAAGCATAAAAACACATTATTGAGGAAGGAATTGTGTACAGCAGAACTTAAAATAAAAGTTTTTTGAAACAACAAACATATAACCCTTACGTAACGTAAAACGCTAACAAAATTTTCCCAAATGTATAGGTGCCAGAATTTTAAATAACACGGTTGTAGTAATAAACTTCACAACATAATAATTTAAAACAAATCAAACTTAAAACATTTATTCGACATCGTTATAAAATATGTACTACTTCTCTGGAATAGCAAAGTTAAGCAAACTCGATTAGTTGTTACAAGTTTCTTCCTCTAACAACAGGTTTCAATATAAAATCCACCAGCCGCTAAACGAGCGAGCGGTTGGCTTAGTCGCAAGCCGTGTTTCCGCTCGGTTAGCGCAGGGTTTGGGGTAGTTTCACCCTGCGCTGGGGGCGCGGGGCTGGATGTAGGAAGTCCTGGGGTTTACCAGCCGAGCTCCTTGCCATGTAATTACTCGCAGAAATCCCTCCGGCTCGACCGACGCCCTGCACACAGCGCCACCCTGCCAATACAGACATCCGGCCCACAAGCTGCAGTCATCGCTGATACAGTCGCTCGCCAGCTCACCGCACCATCACACACGCCTGCCGTACACTTCACACTCGCCACTTCTCTAACACATCAGCAACTAGGTCCGGGGCTGCGGTTACAGTGCTCGCCTACCACCTACGCGAGCCGGGTTCGACTCCTGTCGGGGTCACCCACGGACCCACGCACGTGGGGATCGTGCCAGACGATGACACCGGTCAGCGGCTTTTCTCTGGGATCTCCCATTCCCCTGTTTTAACTGCGATATCCCGTTCCCCTGTTCTATCTGGGATCTCTCGTTCCCCTGTCCTATCTTGGATCTCGCATTCCCCTGTTTTAACTGCGATATCCCGTTCCCCTGTTCTATCTGGGATCTCTCGTTCCCCTGTCCTATCTTGGATCTCGCATTCCCCTGTTTTAACTGCGATATCCCGTTCCCCTGTTCTATCTGGGATCTCTCGTTCCCCTGTCCTATCTGGGATCTCGCATTCCCCTGTTTTAACTGCGATATCCCGTTCCCCTGTTCTATCTGGGATCTCTCGTTCCCCTGTCCTAACTGGAATCTCCCGTTCCCTTGTTCTATCTGGGATCTCTCGTTCCCCTGTCCTATCTTGGATCTCGCATTCCCCTGTTTTAACTGCGATATCCCGTTCCCCTGTTATATCTGGGATCTCTCGTTCCCCTGTCCTATCTGGGATCTCCTGTTCCCCTGTTCTATCTGGGATCTCCCATTTCCCTGTTTTAACTGCGATATCCCGTTCCCCTGTTCCATCTGGGATCTCTCGTTCCCCTGTCCTATCTGGGATCTCTCGTTCCCCTGTTCTATCTGGGATCTCCCATTTCCCTTTTTTTAACTGCGATATCCCGTTCCCCTGTTCTATCTGGGATCTCTCGTTCCCCTGTCCTATCTGGGATCTCTCGTTCCCCTGTTCTATGCAAGTTGCGGTTGCTCCAAACTCACCTCTCCACTCCTTTCAAACAAAATTCCTGCCCATATTTGTATACACTGCAATTAATGGTTAATTGTAACATCGGGTTGGGTAGAGAAGTGAAAACTGAAACTAAAATATACGGGTAATTTTTTATAATGGCCAACCATTCGGTCTCAGCGGCTCCTTGAATCTAGCGTATGATAGTGCTTGGACACCGCACCAACTGCCAGACTAGTGCAGTGATGAAGGCACTAAATTATGCATTGTATAGTTCCGCGTGTGATACATGATGTAATGACGGTACACATTGATACACACCTCTCTATAGTGCAAACATAAGAGCCGAACTACATTTCTTTAAGGCTCCCTTTACACACTCCTATTATCGCCCGGCCGGCAGCTTACGTCTGGGAGCGAGCAACATTTAATTGTTCTAGTAGTCAAATAAGGTGAAAAAAGGGATAAACCTCGGAATGAAAGTTAGAAAGCTGAATTTGCATACATCTTTGTTTTGACATTTGCGCAAAAGCCCCATAGAATCTCGTGTCCACGTGTCAATGTGACCTTTGACCAAGGTCAAAGGTCGCGAAAATCGGTATTTTGAAAATATCTTGTTTCGTATGCTTCAAATGATGTTTAAAGTTATTACAAAACTTGTAGAGCATAAAATTCTCTACAAATTTGGTCTAAGGCAATATGTTATATAATAAACCGTTCTCGAGCTAGAGCGCGGAGAGTGGGAAGCTCCTATCTGTATATAGGATAACGTTATGTCAACTTTAGAATCCAATACATAATACAGTTTATAAAATCAATTATTTACTAAAAATATTATAATTATTAAGAAACGTACATTATTTTATTAGTTACAAATAATATTTATAAATATTATTCATAAATAAGACATCCGTTTGAAAATAATTAGTTAATTTATATTAATAATATGTAGGAAAGAGATACAGTATTTCTTTTTCGAACAGTGTAAATGCTTGGATATACCTACCTATATTATTTCCCGAAACGGGACCCCGAACACGACCAATTCTATTTACATAGTAGTAAGTTGGGACAGATGTTCAATTGTTAAGGCCGGCGCAGTAGCTCGACAGCATATCTATCGTGTCTACTACAAGATCCAAACTTGGTTAGGGAAAGATTTAGAACCCGAGGAATGTGGGTGGATATTGCAAAACGAAATCCTGGAACCCACAACAACATTATTACCACCAGCACCAGAAGAACTACTCGGTACGATCTTCTGCAATTGCAAGAAAGGCTGTAGTGCGAGTTGTGGATGTAGAAAAGTAGGCTTGCAATGTTCCTCAGTTTGTGGCCAGTGTAACGGACAGGCATGCCTCAACGCTTCATCATATCCAAATGATCTTGATGAAGAAAGTGAATATGTACCTGAGGTCATTGAATATTTAGAGCCGAGTATAACAGACAACGAGGATGACGATAAATAAGTGGAAATTAAATTTGTGCGACCAGAAGAGGAAGACGATGACGAACAAGAGGAATATTGAGCTGTATGCTTGCTATTGATAATCAGAGTAACAAAAATAAATCCACCTTATATTTCAAATAAAATAAATTTTAATAGATTTACGATAAACTTATAAAAATAAATATGTAATTATAATGTATTTAAACTAGTTAATTTCAATATCATATTATTAATATAAATTAACTAAATGTTATCAAACGGATGTCTTATTTATGAATAATATAATAAATATTAGTTATACAAAGTAAGTAATTTACGTTTGTCCATAATTATAATATTTTCAGTAAATAATTGATTTTATAAACTGTATTATGCATTGGATTCCACAGTTGACATAACGTTATCCTATCCTATATACAGATAGGAGCTTCCCACTCTTCACGCTCTAGCTCGGGAACGGTTAATTATATAACATACCACTTAAGACCAAATTTATAGAGAATTTTATGTTCTACAAGTTTTTTAATAACTTCAAACATCATTTAAATCAAAGGAAACAATAAAATTATAAAAAAACCGATTTTCGCTATTTTTGACCTTGAATATCTTGACACGCGAACCCGAGGTTCTATGAGACTTTTGAGCAAACATTTAGAATGTCAAAACACTGATGTGTGCAAATTTTCAGCTTTCTAACTTTCATTCCGAGTTGAATCCCTATTTGACTGGACTATTCCGGTTGTACTCCGACTGCCACCGGACGGGCTACAAATAGTCGGGAATAACTCTCCTTAATCGCGTGTGGTCGAGTACTCAACACTGATTGCAACGTGAACATAGCGATATCAAACTTTCACCGCCGTCGTAGAAATAAACCTCAACGATTGCATTGGATCCACTCCATGTTTTCAGTTTTCTTTCCAAAGTAAATCAGTGATAAATATATTTCAGTTTTATCTAAAAAGCAGTCGTAAATCATTTTTTAAATAGTTTTTATCCACATCTACTCCTAACCATAAAAAACATGTGCCACACATCTCAGTGTCATTAAAAATTATAGCTATAATTTGTTAAATCATAATATGACTCACAAAAATAATTCTCATTACAATTACAAAATATTATCCTAGACACTTGTATGGAAATGTACCTCCAGGTCCATTTCTGTAGTAAGTATCACATTTATATTGTATAATTTCAGTCATTACTTGTCGGTATAAGGAAATGTTGAATACTTCAGTAATATCTTTGCTATGCATTCCAATGTTACATCATAGTGTGAAAAACAGAACTTATTGCCTTTTATTTTCTGTTTGAAGAATTAAGAGATGATGGAAACAAGTATTTTAATTATTTCCATGTCAGTCTCGCCTTTTGACAATTTGCATTGCCGATTAAAACTACATCTTCAGTGCGACAGCACGAAAACGAGGAACTGCATTCAACCTGTAGAAATGTTGGCTATTTCCATAAGGTATATACAGAAAATAAATTTCTGAATATACGTACAGGTGGTTTAGGGATGGTAAGGGCTAAGATCAAATATGCTAGTAAGAAATACTCTATATAAAGTGTTTAGTTGACATGTCAATGCTTACTATCGCAACAAGCTGAGCTCACCACGTATGCAGGTTGTCCGCTATAGAGAGGAGCACAGATGGAGAAAACGGCGTTGAATTAACTGATACGCTAGCTCTGTGTGTCGGGTAGTGTTGAAAATATTAAATTCCGAATGCATATTAATTTTAACTTTCATAGTAGAAGAATAATCTAGCCAGATTTATTGAGTTAGAAAACAAAGCTTTACTGAGCTCTTTTCTATTTTC
The DNA here is from genome assembly GCA_002778355.1 of Clitarchus hookeri. Taxonomy (NCBI): domain Eukaryota; kingdom Metazoa; phylum Arthropoda; class Insecta; order Phasmatodea; family Phasmatidae; genus Clitarchus; species Clitarchus hookeri. Next base: position 161,695 of record NQII01004363.1, read on the forward strand.
TGAACATCCTGTAGGGAAATGGAATTATAATAACGTACAGGTTGATAGGCTGGTTAATGCCTACTGCATACAAGCCCGCGCCTACTTTATACAATCTGTAATACAGTTTATTCACAGTAGGAAGTTACGAGAAGGCAATACGGAGTAAATACACTGAAATGTGTGCGATGCTAATGTAACTCTTATAACCTAATTTCATATTTTTATTTTATGTACACATATAATATCGTAGCAAGATATCCGGATCACTTAAACACATAATACTATATCAAGGTAGATTCGTGCGGTAAATACAAGTAAGCATGATAAAAATAAGTACGTATGGACTTTATATGGCAACCGGCAGTATTCATACGATATACAGAATGGGGTGGAATCTGACCAACAAACTTCACGAGGTGATTCCTTATGCAATATAAAATGGAGCACATACAAGACACTTTGTTACTAAACTGAATATTAAGAGAGATAAAAAGCTCTTGGGTATTAATATTATAAAACGTATTTTTTCAAAACGATTGGAAATGAAGTGAAATTAAACTACAATTAACATTTTAATGCTGTAATTGAATCGGTCCCTTCCGAAAGGGCCTATGACAACATGATATAGTTTTGAGATAATCACAAAAAACTTATTTACTATTGAACTATCAGACAAAACATTTTCAAATAAGTAATATACAATTACGGACTAATCGTGAAATGATACTGCATAGGTAAAATCATTCCAGTATAAATACCTTGACTTGCACAATTTTTCAGAATGTTTTCACTGAGACCCTTTCTGCATGATCAGGGTATTTTGCATTATCAAAATAATTTGGAATGTTGTAATTACTAGAATTATTGACAAAACACACAAAGTGTATTTAATAAATTATGCACTACACTCTGTACATTACCAAACAAATATGAAAGTCAGTAAGCATGAAAACATTTGACTGTTAGTAATAATCTTTTGCACCATGTTANGTAACCACCATGTAACGTAATGTCTCTCTCGTCGTCCTCATCGCCTGGTGCAGTAGTAGGCGGCCACTGAACGATGCTGTTATACAAGTTTTGATATTCGTCAGGCACAAAGCGAAGAAGTTTATGTCAATCATTGATTTCACCTTTTTCAAAGGAACCTTTCCCGACGAGTATGCTCGTTCGACAGGAAAGGTTGGTAATGGTTTCCCGGGTTGTGCAAGATGTAATGTATGCATCACAAGTCCATCTATAAACTGTCCTGCTACAATGGCGCCTCTTTAACTCAGTATTGTGAGACAAATGCATCACGTTACTATTAGCAAAGTGAATTTTTTTTTGTCTCTTTGCACACTTTTGCAAGACGTTTCTTCTTATAGAATCGGCTGCCACCATTTCTTGAAATCTAGAATGTCAGCTTTGTTTATATAAACAAGTTCTTAGAGATGTTTGTATACTTCCTCTAACAAATTTATTTTGGAATTTTGGTTAAACTCAAATTTGTTAAAGTATTTTATTCATAAGACGATATAAAAGCACGTTCTCTACTAGTTATTAATTCAATAAAAATCATACTTAATTCACCGAACTCAGTTGGCTATCACTTATTCATTCAGTGAAATCGTTTCACGGAACAACCTGTAGTTTTCTAGCGATTCTAAGAGGAGACATTTCCACTAAATCGAGTAGTTGTATTTCGCTGCGAATCAGCGGTTTCCCACTAATTAGAATTTAGAGTGTATTCCAAGCACTATTTTGAGTCTCTTCAAAGTGGCCGAAAAAGAAAATTTTTATAATTAATTAAGCTGTTTGGGTGAATTACTACGAAACTAGGAAAGGGACCTGCACTTAACTTTTGCATGGAAAAATCGCTAAAATGCGCCTTACGGCAACTTTAAAGAGCTGCAAATTATGTTCTCAATAACAAAGCGGCGTTTTCAAGACACCTGATATTGCACTTGCAGAGCACACGAGATGACGTATAGGTTTGATATATTCGTATGAGAGATAATTGCAGATTTTTGTGGCCATTGCCACGTATGTTCTCTAGGCTTTCGTGCATTTCCGCACGCATCATCAGGATTGAACAACTCCAAAAATGAGACGCAGCTCATATATTTCAGCCAAAACATGCATTACAGATTCGCTGCAACATGAAATAGCCATTCTTCGTCCGACCCTTTTCTTAATTTACCAATCAAAAACCTTGTATGGCATCAGTGTGGTTTAAGTTCATATTTCGCCACTATAACCTTTCTACGAAGACTTGACAGAAAATGGCATTGAAATGTGTTTCTTGTAGTTGCTGCCAACTCCACCGTAAGTCCTGTCGATCTTTGCGATGAACTGGAAAGGACTGCCAGTGTGAGTAACGCAACTTCGTATAATCTGCAGGAACAGCATCACACGGGTTAGAACGTTACACAAATACTCCTCCGCATTTTCAGCATTGTTTTGAATCCACGACTAGACGAAAACGGGTTTTTAGAAGGCTGGGCTTCAGTTAGCTGTACGTAATAAAGTACTACACATGGTTTTTTTTCAAACCGACTGCGACTTCAAGCACACGAAATATTTCGGCGGCAGGAAGCATTAACTGTATGGGACAAAATAAATTTCTTCGGAGATTCTCTTATAGTTAGATAAGACCACAGTCTCGTGGATTAGGTTGGAATACATCCCAACAGAATACTGGAGCCGTGGTGGTGTAGTGGTTAGACTACTTGCCTCCCACTTAGGCAAACCGGGTTCGANGGCCACTGAACGATGCTGTTATACAAGTTTTGATATTCGTCAGGCACAAAGCGAAGAAGTTTATGTCAATCATTGATTTCACCTTTTTCAAAGGAACCTTTCCCGACGAGTATGCTCGTTCGACAGGAAAGGTTGGTAATGGTTTCCCGGGTTGTGCAAGATGTAATGTATGCATCACAAGTCCATCTATAAACTGTCCTGCTACAATGGCGCCTCTTTAACTCAGTATTGTGAGACAAATGCATCATNCATCACAAGTCCATCTATAAACTGTCCTGCTACAATGGCGCCTCTTTAACTCAGTATTGTGAGACAAATGCATCATTTTACTATTAGTAAAAATAATTTTTTTGTCTCTTTGCACACTTTTGCAAGACGTTTATTCTTATAGAAGGGCTGCCACCATTTCTTGAAATCTATAATGTCAGCTTTGTTTATATAAACAAGTTCTTAGAGGTGTTTGTATACTTCCTCTAACAAATTTATTTTGGAATTTTGGTTAAATTCAAATTTGTTAAAATATTTTATTCATACGAAGATATAAAAGCACGTTCTCAACTCGTTATTAATTCAATAAAAACCATATTTAATTCGCCGAACTCAGTTGGCTATCACTTATTCATTCAGTGAAATCGTTTCACGGAACAACCTGTAGTTTTCTAGCGATTCTAAGAGGAGACATTTCCACTAAATCGAGTAGTTGTATTTCGCTGCGAATCAGCGGTTTCCCACTAATTCGAATTTAGAGTGTATTCCAAACACTATTTTGAGTCTCTTCAACGTGGCCAAAATATAAATTTTTATAATTAATTAAGCTGTTTGGGTGAATTACTACGAAACTAGGAAAGGGTCCTGCACTTAACTTTTGCATGAAAAAATCGCTAAAATGCGCCTTACGGCAATTTTAAAGAGCTGCAAATTATGTTCTCAATAACAAAGCTGCGTTCTCAAGACACCTGATATTGTACTTGCAGAGCACACGAGATGACGTATAGGCTTGATATATTCGTATGAGAGATAATTGCAGATTTTTGTGGCCATTGCCACGTATGTTCTCTAGGCTTTCGTGCATTTCCGCAGGCATCATCAGGATTGAACAACTCCAAAAATGAGACGCAGCTCATATATTTAAGCCGAAACATGCATTACAGATTCGCTGCAACATGAAATAGCCATTCTTCGTCCGACCCTTTTCTTAATTTACCAATCAAAAACCTTGTATGGCATCACTATAACCTTTCTATGAAGACTTGACAGAAAATGGCATTGAAATGTCTTTCTTGTAGTTGCTGCCAATTCCACCCGTAAGTCCTGTCGATCTTTGCGATGCGCTGGAAATGAATGTCAGTGTAAGTAACGCAACTTCGTATAATCTTCAGAAACAGCATCACACACTCGTGTTAGAACGTTACACAAATACTCCTCCACATTTTCAGCATTGTTTTGAATCCACGACTAGACGAAAACGGGTTTTTAGAAGGCTGGGCTTCAGTTAGCTGTACGTAATAAAGTACTGCACATGGTTTTTTTTCAAACCGACTGCGACTTCAAGCACACGAAATATTTCGGCGGCAGGAAGCATTAACTGTATGGGACAAAATAAATTTCTTCGGAGATTCTCTTGTAGTTAGATAAGACCACAGTCTCGTGGATTAGGTTGGAATAAATCCCAACAGAATACTGGAGCCGTGGTGGTGTAGTGGTTAGACTACTTGCCTCCCACTTAGGCAAACCGGGTTCGATTCCTGGTGGGGTTGGCGTCTTTCCTGGATTTTCACATGTTGGAATATTGCCGGACGATGACGCTGGTTGGCGGGTTTTCTCTCGGGCATTTCCCATTTCCCCCGCCCTTTCATTCCCGCACTGCCCCGTTCTCACCTCGCTTCACCCTCATTGGCTCCTAAAACCTCGATGTTAAGTATCTTTCTTAGAATATCTCACAGTGGTCGAATGATTTGAAAATTTCAGAGCATTGCAAGATTTTATTCGATACTGTCAATAATTTATTAATCATAACACGAAATAATTATGTTTCGAGAATGCATTGGCAGACGGAACATTAGAAAACGATATTATATTACTGCAATAAAACTCAAGACATGCGTTATTAGATTTAATCAAGAGTAGTTATCTCACCCAGTATAACAGAATAATACACATCAAGCAAATGTTATAACCGTGACTTAACTTGCACGAGGTAGGTTGTTGATGTTTGGTAGGCGAAGATGCCATTTATCCGGCAATATTTGTGAAGTTCTAGGAATATTTTATTACTTACAAACCAGTAACAGGGGTTGAAACACCATTATTATTATTATTTAAAGATTGAATTTTATCTTTATTGGCCTTGAAATATCAAGTATAAAGGTCATTTGTCGATGTTTGTACAGTATATAAACTATAAACAGGGCTGATGCTTTGCCATGACAATATAAACCTACATTAAAACCAGTGTTCTCCTAAAATTAAATTATAATATTATGCACACAGATAAGGCAATAATTAATTCGATCCATTAATAGTCGGTAAATCAACTGTAATAAGGAAGACTTTTTAAAACTGGATATAATCGGTAAAGAATAATTTCCATCACAGAATATTACACAATGCCACAACGATGTAAACCGATTATAGAGACCAGCAAGATAAACACACATAAATGGTATGCATTTTTTAATGAAAATATAATTTTTTTCTTATCATGCACCCGACTGATTATTACTTATCGTACATTAAGCTTACGTAACGTAATATTAATGCGATTAGTATCAAACGCCATCATGGATGGAACAGAACATTTGAACTACACTAAGGCTCGAAACAAACACCAGCTGTTCGATAACGAGAAATTCCATTTGTATATTTTTCAAATTTGAATGACGTAGTATCCACAGTTTGAAGTAATTTTGAAACCGTAAAATATTTATATTAATTTTTGCTAGAACAATGTCATAATTCATAATCATGGTGAATTTATTTGAAGCTGTTCAGTGTAAGTTTAGTTTAGGTTATATGTTACNTTTTAGGTTATATTTTACATATACTATTTACTGTATCTCTTACGTATTTTTATTTTCTGTATTTTCTCCCCTCTTAATGATTATTGTAACTGGCCGTGTATTTTTATATGAGGTACAGTATTTTCTCAGTTTATATGAAAGAAGTGTATCAAAATAAGGGAAATAATTAGCATATAAAGGAAAATAGTTAATTAATTTATTTATCCATTGTTAATCTATCGTGGTAGTCAAGTTTAGTGTTTCGCAATAATTTATTTTTCCAGTAGTATTTGGGAAAAGATTTATGATGACTTTTCTTAGACCTGAATTGAAATTTGGCTTTGTTGTGCCCCAAATAATTTTAAAACACTTGAAAGTACTCTGATCTCAGATATCCCAGGCGTATCTGATACCAAAGCACAACTGTCTGTTTGTGTTAGTAATAACAATACCTTCCGTAAAGTTAGTGTATATATAGGCTGTTCATTTTAAAGTGAGCTCTTTTGAGTCCCTAATTACTTTTTCCTTTCAGACATTTTTATCCGTTAACCACCTTTTGTAATTAAATATTGCTATGTAAGTAATAAACACAGTGTGTATATTCCACTGCACTCAGAAGTTAATGTCTAAGGATAAATATATATTTAAAGCCTATTATTCTTTACCAGGGAACCGGCCCGGCTTCGCCCGGTGACAATTTAGTTTTTACAGCGATACTTTGAAAGACAAAAATGGTTAATGTGGGTTACCTTTAAAAGATAAACATATGCTATTGCGGAATTTTCTGTAGAACGTTTTGAGAGCTACAATTCTCTAATACATTAANCGTTTTGAGAGCTACAATTCTCTAATACATTAATTTGTTGTATCTCTTATAGTTTAGTCAGCGCAAGCCATGTAAGATACTTAAAAGCAGTTTTTTACGACTTGATTACCAACTGTTCGACATTTCTCTACTATCCTTACATTAAATATATATGTTTTATACTCCAAAACCTTCCTCAAGAAATTCTCTAAATGATGTTGGAAACCGCATCAAAATGTATTAAGTAGTTTAGAAGTACTAAGCGAATACACAGACAGACGCGGATAAGTGACTTTCTTTAGTACTATTTAGAGATGAGGGGACTTAGATAAGTGCGCACTTGACCGTGAATAGCCTATATATATCATACCTGAAGACGTGGTCGCCGACGTATTGTATCCGGTTGCTCATGAGCCGCAGGGACTCGACCTGGCTGTCTCCAAGGGCCTCGTTCTCCAGAGATTCAAGTCCGGAGTCTACAATGTCCATGTGACCCACACTCACTCCAGGCAGCTCTGCAAACAGAAAGTGCAGTTTCCCTGTCACAGTGTTATGTTGCTGTGGTCAGAACTTCACCTCCCTTCAACCAGGACTAACAGGCTTAGCTTACTGGGTCTTTCACACTCTGCTTGCCAGTGGGTTTCCTCTGGGTGCTCCTGTTCTATAACATTGCATTATAGTTGCTCTGTCTCCACATCTATTTACCGTCATTGGCGCTTTGTACCTCGGCTGCTAAGCTCCGCCTCTTTCACAAAGACAATTTATAGACATGGCATGTTACCAATTGTACAAGTATTAACTAATCACCTGGCAGTGGATACACTACAAAGTCAATTTAATAGTTTTTCGTTGTATGTATGGACCGATCGATGAAAGTATACGGATGTATGTGTGGACCGAAGTATGGATGTATGCATGGATGAATATGTGTATGGATGTACGTACATATGGATGCACATACATATGGATTCATGGACCGATGTTGGATGGATTCGTGGTTGTATGGATGGATGACTTGATCGACGTGTATATGAATGTATATATGGATGTATGTTTGTGTATGGGGGAGAAGGGACATGAAGGACCACTTCAAACATAAGCTTTTGTTGTCCTTGTCGTTATTATAATGATTCGTTTGTTCCAGTATATTCATAAACTCTAGTAATATTACTAATAGTGGCCTAGGTACAAAATGTTTTTACAAAATTTTATACATTTTATACCAAACAGAGTATTTGGCTCAAGGTCCTTCTTACTATACCAAGTGGCGCAATGAGGACCTTGTGTGGTATAACTTATAGTTTCCAAAATATCACTATTACAAACTTTGCCGAGAATTGTTATAATGTTCTCAATATTACTTTTATACACATGATCATTTGAAGACCCAAAACACACAACCATAACAATTACATAGAATGAAATTCAAAATATTATCAGATGCCAAATATATTGCTTTTGAAAATTAATGCTTTTAAAATTATTTCAATATTATTTTACACAAAGCAGTATACTAGTATTTTAGTTGTATAAATCACACACGAAACTGGACAGTTCATTAATTTTTATTTATGTAACCACTTAAATAATTTTTTTCTATATGTAAAAANATCACACACGAAACTGGACAGTTCATTAATTTTTATTTATGTAACCACTTAAATAATTTTTTTCTATATGTAAAAATGAAGGCATTGTAAATCTTCCTTGAGAATGATTTTATGCTTAAGCAATACTCAGTGTAAAATAATTCCGAATTAGTTAAATTTAATACCAAAACAGAAAAAATGCATTACAGCATTTACAACTCTACAAAATAAAATTAATGCACCTCTCTTTTTATTCACAAAATTATTAATTATTGAGTCTACTTTCACTTCAATGTCTCTGTGGATGCGGAGGAGTGCAGGTCCATTCAAACGTTCTTCTCCCATTCGATAATGAAGCCATGTCTTGAGCCGCCGAAGAGAAGAGAAGGAGCGTTCTGCCGTTGTGACACTGATAGGTAAAGAAGCCGAAAGCAGCAATAGTTTATGGATGCTAGGAAACATCTTTTCTACAGTTATCCACTGTGTCTAGAACTGTCACTTTCGTGTCTGTGGCCCAGTGTTCTTCCCCACAGTTTGTACTCGGCATCGAGGGCAAAACAATCCAATTACCCGAGAACTCCCACGTACACTTAGCATATCCTGATTACATTCTCGGACAGCTGTTGTTCAGAATGTTCTTCTGATTGTGATCTTGATAAACGCATAGCAAGTGGAGTTAGGTGACGAAGGTTGAATGACCCCATTACTTCCTCTGAGAGTGGGTTTCTTAAATCGGTCAAAATCTCATCCAAAAGAAGACCGTACAGAGACCGTCTAAACTACTCTTCAGGGGGATTTGAAGGGTGATTATTTCTGTGTTCCTGCCTTTTTGAGGAAATCCTGGGTGAGACAATAGCTACTTCCATTTCTTTTGCAACAGTTTCTGCCTTAAGAAAGATTTTCAGTCACGTTTCTCTTCTTCTCCAGAACGTTTAAGACATTCTTAACATCAATTAGAAGCTTGGACAGAGTCAAGAGTGGGGGATTGTAGCAGACGACTCATAGGAAGTGTTGTTACATGAACATCATCCAGTGCAAACACAGAAACAATGAACTCACTGTCAGTCAATGCTTTCAAGAGTTAATATGTTTTCAAAGCTGTTTTCGGGCTCGTTTTTCACTCAGTAGTTTTCGTCAAACCTTCCCCTATTTTTGGAAGGTAGCTGCAAAACTGAATTATCCCGCCATGCTTTACTTGTCATCGTCTTTCACAGAGGCAATGATAGAAACACAGCATTTATTTTGGGAGAGGATTTGGAGAAAGCTATGCCTTCTTTTCAGTTTCCCTACAGACTTCCTGGAAGTTACAAGATTTTTTGAGTTCTTCAATGAGGAGCTTAGACTGTGATCCAGATATGGGCAACGCTTGGCATTTCGGGCAACCTTCATTTCTCGGTCAGTTGTGATGCCAAAACAACACAGTTATCTCTACCGATACGTACACACATTCCCTCTCTATCTAGTGAGTACTTTATGCACATATCAATGATTATGTGAGCCAATCGTTATGGTGTTATCAGGCCTTAGCTGAACGGCTTGCCTAATCACACCTTCAGACATTAATCCTAGAAACCAGCGGGATTGCAACTCCACAATTTGGTCGTCGATCCTTGCAAAAGAAGACAGTTGCAGAAATTCCCTCCACCGGTCACTGAGTGGGGCTGCAGAACGACGCGCTTGATATAGGCCGGCGTAACACCCGGAACGAGCGTCTTTCGTCTTTTGTCCTATGGGTGACCCGACCAGCGAAGCAGACCAGGAAGATGGGTGTGTCCGGCCGCCGTTAACCGTCTCGTAGAATCAGCCTCCGGCAACATTAACAAGGTGATGACTTTCCAGTTAGGTTTAAATAAAATGGCGGGAATTAAATGTAATGAATAATGATCTTGGTATTCAATTTAAAGCTCCCCCTATCAATAGTCATTTAAATAGCAACTGTATAATCTAAATGTTAATAAACCTCATCA
>NQII01004363.1:172499-184646 GCA_002778355.1 Clitarchus hookeri
CTATTAAACTTAAGTTTATTGTTTTAGTTTAAGTTTATCATACTATCAATATTTTCATGTATTTCCCACAAACCTGTACTATAAGGACACAGGGAGAAAGAATTCTGTTGGGCTTATGCATTTCTGTGATCTGAGGACTTAGCCAATCCTCGTGGCTTTCGGACGTGCTAGCGACATGCCATGCCAGTCATACTGTATTGTTTAATGCGCAGACTGCTAAATCTGATGTGAGAAGGATTAATNGCTAGCGACATGCCATGCCAGTCATACTGTATTGTTTAATGCGCAGACTGCTAAATCTGATGTGAGAAGGATTAATTCTATGCAATGTTAAGGGTATTTAACAAAATGGGAATAGTGCCTGAGACACACTCACTTCGACTGTGTTTGTCCGTTCACGGTTTACCCACATCCACCCAATTGTAAGGAGTACTTACCCAGGAGGTCACACCTTTCGTTTCGCGTGAGACGCGGAGCAATCTTTGGGCTTCTGGCGGAGTAGTGAGCCAACTAGAGGGGCCTATTTTTTCTGTGCTCTACTAGCCTTGACAGAGGTCCGGCAGTAGGGGTGCAATTGGATTTTTGCTGTGGGTCTTTTCTCTACTACACAGTACTTTGAAATTTCACAGTACTTTCGTTTTTGACCTCCAGGGTATAAGTCATGAGTGCAGATTTACCCAACCCCTGTATGGCACCCCTTTGTGTGGAAGTAAAAGTGTAATTATTATGTATTTAATTATTTATATGTTCTTTTCCTCTCTACTATATTCTATTTGCACAAAAAGTGTCGTTATGTTATACTTATACTATGTGTTGATGTCCCTCGGCTTTGTTAACATTCTATATGTTCTGCTCCTCTTAATTCCAATCATAACTTTTTAATAATAATTGTAATTATATTATACTTATGCTATGTGTTGGTGCCCAGCATACATATTAACATTTTAATAATTATGAGTTTATCAGCGCACACAGCTAACTAAAATAATTTATTTTCAGAAAAAAGAGAAAAAAAAACTTGTATGAAAATAGGCATTAACTAACAACTGGATTTACAAGTGTAACGTAACTATAAAATTGTAATGTAAGGTGGTATTCGTTTACCGCCCGAGAGAACAATTGACGACAGTTTAAAAAATTAAATAAGCTTTAACTCGCGTTTAAATACATAAACTTCCAAGGTCGGACACACCCAAGTAAATATAATTAAATCAGGAATTAAATAACCTATTTCATTTTGAATAACCATAATTTGCAATATTATTATTAGGACCCTATTAATTATTTAAGGAAAATTTTATATAAGATGTTTGACAAACTGTGCAGGAATTTTGTTAATACATTTCATTGTAAGTTTCAGAACAACGGTACCGCAAGCTTCATGTTCCAGAGAAACCAGCAGTGATATCACACCCATCTCATCCAAAGTTCCTCCAGAGGTCAGCGCACACTACGCCCACGTGAACACCAGTCTTGACGTCACGCGCAACAACCTCAACATCACGCTCACAGCCGGCAGCACTACCGCTTAACCAGCTCGCGAGTCGTACGTTAATTTATTTACAGGTAACCAGCGGTTCACATATTTTACATACACCATTCACACCGCACCCTGCAGGTACCTAACAGTAACACACAACCAAATTTACTTTAAAAGTTTATGATGGTATAAGACAACTTGAAACTTTAACAAATCAATATTACTCACAGGAGACCTACAGTAGGTATCAATCTTTGCACATTATATGGTATAATGAAAAAAAAAGGATAATACTCTATTGATTGTAAAAATATACATATATATATATATTCTTTTTTTAAATGTTCCTACTCAATTAACTTATATTTAAATTAATAAATTGTAAGAATTGCCACCATCAAATAGAGACGTATCATTTATAATACTTTATATAACAGTAATTTAAGATTTTAATTTTTATAGAAAACAAACCTTTTGTAATATTCACCATAGTCAATAGGCATTTTTATCTGACACTGAAACATATTTCTTGTATAATAAGTAACATTTATTACTTTTACATTTTGGTTGTTATAAGTACGTATCCGTTCCGTTTCCCTCTTAAGTATTGAAACGTAGAAAAATGCAGCTGCAACATTTATTTTCTTTTTGCATTTTTACAATAATTAATTAAATACTATTCTATGTTTCGATATCATCCCATCAGTGTCCTAACCCAGTGACGTCACATACCTTTATATTATGTAACATTCTCTTAACACATCACTATTTTGTAAGTGCTGAAACGTGTATTTATTTCCAGCAAGTGTAGTTTCTGTACAAACAAAAAAATAAGAATTGTTGTAATGGGGAGAGCAGTTAACTTACCAAAATTTCACATCTTTAAATTTTAAAATATTGTTTTATATTTTCATTGTGGTAACAATTTACGCCACGTAGTGCTTAGGGACTCACGAACTCAAGAAAGGCTGACGCGTTCGTGAACCACCTGCGGGGCGTCTGCCGCGCTCGCGTGAAAGACAATCTGCACACCCAGCGGAAATGCACGTGCAAGGCCCGCAAGGCCACTGTAAACACACAGCTCAGCGTTTGATCGGCCCACCTTGCCCGAGGACTGCACGATGGCACTATCCGTCTACTTTAATTCCTTTCACAAAAAGTTTCCTACCGTAGCGAAGAGGACTTCAACACGATCCATATTCCTGCTGCCACAACATGAACCCCGCAACTCCCAGTCATCTACATAATCCACACGGACTCTAGGGCGAGATGNCCGAGATGAGGGCATCTCGCTAGTGAAAATTGGAGATGTTATGGTATAATCAGGCCTTAGCTGAATGGCTTGCCTGATCACACCTTCAGACATTAAACCTGGAAACGAGCGGGATTGCAACACTACCATTTTGTCGTCGATCCTTGCGAAAGAAGACAGTTGCAAAAATCCCCTCCACCGATCACTGAGTGGGGCTGCAGAACCACGCGCTTGATATAGGCCGGCGTAACACCCGGAACGAGCGTCTTTCGTCTTTAGTCCTTTNATTTTGTCCTTTGGGTGACCCGACCAGCGAAGCAGACCAGGAAGATGGATGTGTCCGGCCGCCGTTAACCGTCTCGTAGAATCAGCCTCCGGCAACATTAACATGGTGATGACTTTCCAATTAGGTTTAAATAAAATGGCGTGTATTAAATGTAATGAATAATCATCTTGGTATTCAATTTAAAGATCCCCCGATCAATAATCATTTAAATAGCAACTGTATAATCTAAATGTTAGTAAACCTCATCAGATACTGTTGTGCTCTACCGAATCATGAGTCATTATTGAGCTACGCCCCCAGCAACTTTCACGTACGAATTGGCTGAAGAGATATTTCGTAACACAATGTTTTTGCTGTCAGACGTCTTTGATTGCCCTCAATATCTTCATGCCTAATATCTTCATAGCAGTCTATGAAATTAAAATCAATCTTCTTGAATAGCTCGGTCATGAACATAACGCAATGAAATACTCATTTGCTCTTTACGGGAAATGCCTGCAGTTGCATCTAAAATAATAGAAAACCAAAGTGCTCTGCAAGTTCTCTCAACTATTTTCTCTGGAATTTCCTCCTCACAAAACTCAATTAGATAATTTGGAGTATTTTTGCCTATGTACGTAGCAGTCGAGCTTGTCGTCTGTAAATGATTTCCTAGAGTAGTATCCCCTGCAGTGATGCGGAACCGCAGAAGAGCACGACTATTCCCATCATTGGCTACAATGATGATACTATCAGAGCCTGTAGTCACTACTTCCACCGGATAGAGCAACATCATCACCATGACCACGGAGGGGAATGTTTTGCTGGTCACGAAATATAACTGTTTCTACTATCGGATTTAAACGTAATCCATTTTCCTGAACCTGAGCTATTTTATTCGAATTCTCTTGATTAAGTACTTCAAGTTGAGGAGATTCATATGTCCGAATGAANTCGAATTCTCTTGATTAAGTACTTCAAGTTGAGGAGATTCATATGTCCGAATGAAGTTCCGTGCAGCTGCCATCGCGTCTTTCTGGTACTCGTGACTTTCATGCACCGGGAGAGCGCCAACATTCCCGTAAAGTCGAGCAAAATTCCTGAGTTATTTTCACAAGAGCNAACACCCGGAACGAGCGTCTTTCGTCTTTAGTCCTTTGGGTGACCCGACCAGCGAAGCAGACCAGGAAGATGGGTATGTCCGGCCGCCGTTAACCGTCTCGATCTTAGTCGGAGGCCGTTGTAATTGTTCCACTACTGAAAGGAGTTAGGTTTAAATAAAATGGCGTGTATTAAATGTAATGAATAATCATCTTGGTATTCAATTTAAAGATCCCCCGATCAATAATCATTTAAATAGCAACTGTATAATCTAAATGTTAATAAACCTCATCAGATACTGTTGTGCTCTACCGAATCATGAGTCATTATTGAGCTACGCCCCCAGCAACTTTCACGTACGAATTGGCTGAAGAGATATTTCGTAACACAATGTTTTTGCTGTCAGACGTCTTTGATTGCCCTCAATATCTTCATGCCTAATATCTTCATAGCAGTCTATGAAATTAAAATAAATCTTCTTGAATAGCTCGGTCATGAACATAACGCAATGAAATACTCATTTGCTCTTTACGGGAAATGCATGTAGTTGCATCTAAAATAATAGAAAACCAAAGCGCTCTGCAAGTTCTCTCAACTATTTTCTCTGGAATTTCCTCCTCACAAAACTCAATTAGATAATTTGGAGTATTTTTGCCTATGTACGTAGCAGTCGAGCTTGTCGTCTGTAAATGATTTCCTAGAGTAGTATCCCCTGCAGTGATGCGGAACCGCAGAAGAGCACGACTATTCCCATCATTGGCTACAATGATGATACTATCAGAGCCTGTAGTCACTACTTCCACCGGATAGAGCAACATCATCACCGTGACCACGGAGGGGAATGTTTTGCTGGTCACGAAATATAACTGTTTCTACTATCGGATTTAAACGTAATCCATTTTCCTGAACCTGAGCTATTTTATTCGAATTCTCTTGATTAAGTACTTCAAGTTGAGGAGATTCATATGTCCGAATGAAGTTCCGTGCAGCTGCCATCGCGTCTTTNGCGAATTCTCTTGATTAAGTACTTCAAGTTGAGGAGATTCATATGTCCGAATGAAGTTCCGTGCAGCTGCCATCGCGTCTTTCTGGTACTTGTGACTTTCATGCACCGGGAGAGCGCCAACATTCCCGTAAAGTCGAGCAAAATTCCTGAGTTATTTTCACAAGAGCNGTGACTTTCATGCACCGGGAGAGCGCCAACATTCCCGTAAAGTCGAGCAAAATTCCTGAGTTATTTTCACAAGAGCACCCAGTTGAGCGTTCCCGTGACGACCAGCAGTTGACTTACCAGAAATCACACAGAATTTTCAGTAAACTCCTTGGTCGAGATCAGAGATCACTAACCAGTGGTGTTTGTTTAGATGTTGGCATCCTACGAAACTACGAACATTCCGTTCGCCTTTCTTGTGAACTGAACGTGGGAACACATAGTTTCCGGGTGGCTTCCAAGGATCTCGTAACAACCTGTATCTAGTAAGTCATAGAGTTGGTGAATTTCTTGAACATAGCGACCGATGTTACACTGTGCACAAGGCTGGCGTCCACTCCTCGCTCTGTCTGATGACAACCGACTGATGACAACTCAGGTCCACAGGGNCACTGTGCACAAGGCTGGCGTCCACTCCTCGCTCTGTCTGATGACAACCGACTGATGACAACTCAGGTCCACAGGGCTGGCTTGCAATGAAGGCGCTGTTGCCAGTGCCAACCCTGATGGTGTTGCTACATAGCGATGAGTCTAGCGGTAGGNCTGGCTTGCAATGAAGGCGCTGTTGCCAGTGCCAACCCTGATGGTGTTGCTACATAGCGATGAGTCTAGCGGTAGGACAGAAGTTTCGTCAATCTTAAACTGAGAAAATGAAGACTTTAGAGTTTTTTTTCTCAAAAATGCTATGATTGTTAAACTGAGCATTTTTGAAAGCCCTGCTTAGAATTTACTTGCATGAACACTGTGTATTTTCCCGCCATATGTAAAATGAACATGGCCATGGTAATGGTCACTTTATTCCAGCGTCGGTCAAGCGAAATTGTGAAACTATTAGAAAAATGAAAGTTTCACAATTTTTTTTGTACACTTATACGCATAAAAATAACATAGCAAATTAAATAATTTTAGTATCCACAAATGTTTGTCTGGCACCTTTAATTCAACGTTAAAGTATGGAACTACTTTACCTCCATCGTTACCAACTTTACTTGGCGCATGCACGTCGGTGTTCCGGCTAAAATCATTGCAGGTCTGGGAAGTGACATTTTTCAAAGGTTGATTTCAAAAGTGCTCTTTCTTTTATTGAGAACAACCATTATCGGTGAAAATCATATCATTACATCAAAACCAGTACAACAAATACCATCACCAATATGTACATTTAAAGAGGAATATTTACATGAAAATTTAATGTTATTTTGCGATTTAAAATATTATGAACAATTAAACTATGTGTACAAAAGAAGAGAAGTTTTATAGCACTTGCCACGAATTTAAAACTTTTCGCTCCAGCATTCCAGTGTCAATGTAAATGGCGGTTATCTACTCAGTAACAGTAAGAATAAATGGCTGCCAATCCAAAAACATCGTAATAGCATACTTTGCACACGCCATTTTGGGGGTGTAACAGTCTGAAACTCTATGCCCCGCCGGTTTTCCATTCTCCGCTCTCCCCTACGTATGGATGGGTGGCTGGATCGATGGCGAATAGGAATGCGTTCATGGCTAACCATTGTGGAAATTGACAACATGAGGCAAGATGATACTGCAGTGGTTTGGTACTGCATTTCGCAGTACGAAGTGAGGTGGACGCACNCTGCATTTCGCAGTACGAAGTGAGGTGGACGCACCAACTGTTTAGAAATACAACGGTTTGGTGCCAGTAATACCATCCTTAGCCCACGTGTGGGAGGCAGCAATGGTATCCACTACGATACTCAAGTGGTATTATCGTCACAGACTCACATGAACCAAAAATTAATCCTCCCATTGTAAATATCGTCATATTAATGCAAGTAATAGTAAATAATTACCTTGCTTCAAGTGATTCTTCTTACAAGGAACACTAAGTGTTGCAGGGGAGACATTTTAGGGTCCAGTTCACTCGCTTGGGTAGCAACATTTTTTTATTGTTGTCAATATTTATTTGTACTTAATATAATATCTAAGTTTTACAGTAAATCCAGTAAACAATACTATTTTTGTAGTCTAATTTCTTTTAAGCCTATATGAGCAAATTACGAATGAATAAACCTGCATTTTAACTTGAATTAAAAAACATAATTCCATAAGTAAATAAATAAAAGAATAATAAAGAAAAATACAAAAAAATGTATACATTATATAAAAACTCAATAATAAATAGTACTACTAAAATGATAGTGACGTTCCAAAACTTTAGTTTATTTAGCCGTTCATGACAAATGTAACCGATATTCACTAGATGAAAGAACGATGCATACATTTTTGTAAAATATTTGTACAATTTAGTCTGACTTCCATATGTTGCCCTGCTAGGCTACATCTGAACGATACAACAGTTCTTGCCAAAGTACGAATTAATACATATAAAACAATTCCCCGTTTCACGAGGATGGCCCATAAATAGTATGGTCAGGTCCATTGCAATGTTAATTTTATGTATGGTGTATGAATACAAATTGCTCATAAAACTAGAACCTAATCAGGTTTTTCAAAAGTGCTTCATTAACCAAAAACAGCCAATAATTTTTAACAATAGTTTGTAACATTATCGTTGGTGATATTCCGGATAGCTAAGGGAACTTGTCGTTTTGAAGGTCGATTTAAGAGTTTCTTAACTTACCTAAAAAAAACCCTGTAATTTAAATAAGAGACAGTGTTAGTAGGCTGCGTCTGAGGATAGAGGGCCTGCACGTCTCGGCTCGGGTTAACGACATTACAAAGGACGCCGGCGCGGCTGTAGCAGGACTTCCGGGCGTCACGGGCCGCAGTCACGTGGAGGGTCGGCC
Organism: Clitarchus hookeri; assembly: GCA_002778355.1. NCBI lineage: Eukaryota > Metazoa > Arthropoda > Insecta > Phasmatodea > Phasmatidae > Clitarchus > Clitarchus hookeri. Next base: position 180,579 of record NQII01004363.1, read on the forward strand.
CAGCAAAGTCACAAAGCAGTGAGAGCGATGTGAATGTCCGCGCCAGTCGTCAGGGGTAAGTTAGAACGCCATTACTGGATCATTCTGCGAAAGAGAGTGGGGTTATTGTCAGAGAAACTCTAAAAGGAATTGAGGGGCTGAACTTTCCTTCACTTTCTACACATAATCTTACGTTTTCGGAAAATATATTAAATATNTAAAAGGAATTGAGGGGCTGAACTTTCCTTCACTTTCTACACATAATCTTACGTTTTCGGAAAATATATTAAATATGTATTTTCTAAGTTTGTTTTCTAATAAAAGCCACTATGTGATTACTAAAGGCATTTTTTGCTTGATTAAAATATTGTGGTTTCACGTCTTCGATATTTAACACGTATTTGATTAAAGTGTAAAATTATGTAAAGAGTTCCAAATTTACGAACTAATTCCATGAAAACGTTTTATGTAATGTACTGAAATTTTTTTGTGAACACTCGTTTGGAAATGCGAAATGCGTCCCAAACGTTTAATTGCTTTGCCTGTGCGGCATTGAAACTACGTGGTATCGAGTGGCAGTAAGTCACCTTGCCACCCCCTCCCCTAGACATCCCCTACCTTCCCCTCCGCACCTGCGCAGTGCCGCTGTGGTTAGCCACCCCCCTCACGTGGAAGGTGCACTGAGGAGCCGTATTTAAGTATTCATTGTTTGTGGTCCTGTCATTTCAAAATTATGTTTCAGACTCCTACCATCTAAATTATGTGCGGCGTCTAAAACATNCCCCCCTCACGTGGAAGGTGCACTGAGGAGCCGTATTTAAGTATTCATTGTTTGTGGTCCTGTCATTTCAAAATTATGTTTCAGACTCCTACCATCTAAATTATGTGCGGCGTCTAAAACATACGCTCATGTTACTGTCTTGCTTTGCCGACTGTGGGTAAGCTGGTCCTCTTTGACCTTCAGCCACTTGTTACATTACACATTTTCAAAACACTAGTTTCGAAAAGTAATATTCGTGCAGAAAGCAGGCAAACTTAGGTTCCGCTGGAGAGCTATTGCTATGCGTTTCTCGAGTTTCTCCGCACGTGTTGTCTGTGGACGCGGCTCGTTCATTCAAGCCTCATGCGCGTGAGAATAGTCTGGGATTGCCTATTCCTGAGTAGAATGCAGTCCTTGAAATCTGACTAGAGTCCTACTTCGGTGATAGTTGGGATAGTTTTCACCTTAGTCACAATTTTTACTACCAACCACTGTGTCTCATATATTTAGTTATTTGCTACAAAAATATAGGTTTGGTAATGCAAAGTTTGTTTGGCAAACATCTCGCCCAGTGTGGTCATCGTCAAATGGCACTTCACTGTTTAACATTGTTGTATGTATGTGCTATTCAACACGCATGTATTGAATGAGGGGATGTTACTGAGCTTTTCAGCCGTGAAAAGGAATCAGCAGCCTATAGGAAAGATACTTATTATAACAGTTTGTCTTTACTTTCACTCTATTTTATATTATATATTTTTCTTGCACTTCTGGTGATGTTGGAGTAGTATTTACATGAAGGAGCCAGTAAAAACCTAAACGAAAATTGCTACAAGAATACCGGTGTACATTTCTGATTTCCTGGAAGATATTAAAATGCAATAAATATTTTTTCCTACCACGCTGGTAAAGATAAACTGTTGTTTGCAAAAACTGGTGACAAATCATTGTGTGCCGGGCCACTGCTAAGATGCAACCAGGATGACATGGAAGTCATGATGTCCCTGGCGGCAGGGGACAGAACTACTGTATACCTCCCGACCAGCAGATGCCATCCTTCTGTATGCCAGACAGTAAGGCAAGGTTTATAAGGAACGCAGGAACACAAGGAAGCAACGACGCGAAACGCAACACACGCAAGGATTTCTTGGTCGTTTGTAAACGACTCAACACTCACGCAAGGATTTCTTGGTCGTTTGTAAACGACTCAACACTCAAGCCGTCGCCAAACTTAAGATTTGAAACTGTACAACAGCACAGTATTTATCACAGTTACGATCATGTTTTTTTTTAACATGCGCCCAAATATTTTGTTGTTGTGGATACAAACAGGTGTATAATTGGAATACTCGAGCGCTGCTCTGCTGCAGAGCGTGGTTTCGATCCACGCCCCTCTGCGTTATGGGCCCAGGACGCTTCCATTTTTTTTTGCAACTGCAAGTAGGAAACACATGTTTATTTACAACCTGTTCTCTACATAAAATTATTGTAAATAAAAACTAAATTAGAAATTACAGCAAAATAAAAAAAAAGTTCCAATATTGCTTCATATAAATTCTACAGCTTCTTATTTTACATCACCTACTTTCATTTCCCCCAGCAATATTTTTCCATTGTTATCAAGTGTCATAATGTAAGATTCTGTAACTCCAGCATCGTCTACAGATTTCAAGGCAACTGTTATCTGATGTGATGTCTCAGGGATTAATCTGAAGCTTGAGAAGCCATGTGTAGGGTTTATTTCTCCAATGTTTGTTACCTTGACATTTCTAAAATATTAATCTGCACTTAAAAGAACATTACAGGCTCGTTTATCATAGAGATATGGATTGTATAGTTCTTTGGAATATCGTCGGGAATGAAAAACCATCGACCATGATATCTCTCCAAACAGTTGATTCATGACTGACATAACCTGGGAACTCTATTCAAATAGCAGACCTAAGCGTAAAATAATTGTCACGCCAATTTGAATGATTCGCTTCGCCCTTGGGAGTGACAATTTTTACCCACAATTGGTTTAAGTTGATGGTTTCTCCTTGGTGATTAGTCCACTCCTTGCCAAGGCCACCGACGTAAAAGTTATGGTGTTTCACAGCTGCCCATTCAGACTTGAATCTTTTTCCCATTATTCCATTTACATCAGTATATATCACCCAAGGAATAACTTTTTCGTTATAAGCATCGAATATGATTCCTGTCCTATCATCAAATGCATACAGTTTCCCATTAAAAACTGCTAGTTCTGAAAGCTCCATTCCTCCTCCATTCTCTCCCAAATTAGACTATAGTATCTGTGATGTCTTGTCTATGAGAGGATTAACACTGTTCGAGACATGATTCCCAACAATGTATCCTTTCAAAAAGTAACTTATCCATCCAAAGTTTTCAGTTTTACTTTTTACAGCTGTTACATGTCACTTACTAGCCCCATCTTGTACTTTACTACAATTTTTTTGTAGTGACTGGAGGCGTTATGGGGTATGTGGCATTGTATGTCACATGATGTGATAGACATCTGATAAGTTTGTGTTATACCCAATTTGGAAACCTTCTTGGATAAATGTGGTTCACGTTCATCAATATGACTTACATCGATGAGGTGCTGCATATGTGTACAGTATACACAGTAAAACAACAGTAACAGCAGTGACAAATTGTGCTTGTATTCTGAAGGTGCTGCTTCCCACACGAGATGGTTACTTGCAAGTGACTTGCCGTCACAATTCAAATTCCAGTGCAGTTTTTTATATGAACATTTCTTATTGTTCCTTTCATCGCGAATTACCACGTGAAAAACTTTCGGTCAGAAATACTTTCATCAGTCACAGCTTCGTTAATGATCTTTAGCGAAATATGAATTACAGTAAAACCCACTTAAGAGGTTTGTGAAGGTACTGGAAAAAATTGTTCTTATTAACCAGGAAAAATTAAAAGGGTTCAATTGTGCATGTGTATATAGGCAAGAAGTAAATAGTTCTGACTGCCAGCCTCCAGTCACGAAGAGAAATTATCATCTCATTATCCACGTGTAGATGAACGTACACCTGTTTTTACCATGTGTTAGCAGTCATGCTGAAACAACGTCCAACTTCTTTGGCGATACTCATGCCAGTTGTTATCTTAAGATCATTACATCAACGATAAAAGTCTTACACTTGCGAAGTTTTGTTGGCTGTGGTGTCTGTGACATCCTCCCCGGTGTATTTATTTCCGGCTGCATGGATATGACTTCCAATCTCACTTCGTAAGCACTACATGGCAAATAAGCATAAAACTCTCTTGATAGAACAATTATTGTCAGTAGAATATCGAAAACATTTCAAAAC
>NQII01004363.1:184833-207588 GCA_002778355.1 Clitarchus hookeri
GGGGGGGGGGGGATCCTGGCAGTGGGTGAGGCTACGACTGCCGCCGGCTCGGGTCCGTCGGGAGTCAAAGCAATTCTGAAAATGCATGAATTAAAATTACATTGACGACCTCGGCCGCCATGTTGGATGTCGGTGACCCTGACATTTGACATTGACCCTGCTAACCTTAACATTGAAATCTCAAAAATTACAAATTTTTTAAATTCATAAAAAATAAAAAAAACTATTAAAAATATTAAAAACATTTATAAAGAAAATTTTAAAACCAGTATTTATAAAGCTAAATTTCTGGAGGTTCCCCTAGCACCTAAGACAGCAAATGACTGACCCATATCCAGTCAACTACATTGTCTTAACATTCCCCTCTAACATCCAATCTAATCTACACAAATCCATCTCCCTCGCCCCTACCCCCTCCCCACAAACATCGTCACCACCACAACACACAGCCTTCCTCCCCCCTCCCCTCTGTCGTCTAACCATCGTTTATTCCATCGTATTCAACCATCTCGGTTTTTTAGTTTGTCATTTGTTTACATTGCTGAAGATTGTCTCTCGCCTATGCTCTATATGCCACCTCCACACCAACAAAACAACCCCCTCCCCACTCTCCAATAAATTAAGCTTGTTCTTCATTGGATATTTTTTCTGTTAATACAGTCAATTGACTATCTAGTCGAACCCCCATCCCCCAGTGGCGAATGGTGAAGTGTTGCAACGTAATCTGGTGCTTGCTAAGTGCTGTACACATTTGGCGCACGTAGCATGAACCAGTAGCGAGAGTAGAGCCGGGAGAAACTTAATATATTGTGGCCACTCACGAGAAAGCGGCGAGTCACCCATTACATACATCCTGTGAAGTCAATTGCACTATTGCGTTTAAGTGGTCCATGCGTAAAGTAACAAACGATTAGGTATAGCACAGAGCAAAACACAGCTTAGTTTGAAACAGTTCCCCACACGTCAATGACATACACTTAACTACCCCCTACAGTGAATCATGGACTTATATCACACCTCGTTATTACTCGCATTCGCTCGACTCCAACACCATTGGCGAAAAATTTCTCAAAAATATTTGTCATTCCTCAAAAATACGCTTTAGTTCATTCGTCCGCTATGTAGAAATCAACCGATTTTAAAAGACCCGAGTAAGGCATAATACTTCACATCCTACAATAGGCCTCCTTCTGCACATGCTCGTATACATTTTATCTCAAACAGACTCGCAATCGGTGTATACACCACATGTATTTCAGAGAAGCAGAACAGGCTATATAAGAAATTAAACTCCCATTATTATGTATACATACATTTAATTTATTTACATATAATATACATAATCATTCTAATTATTTTATACAATCGATCTTTACATTTCTCATATGTTTGCAGATCATGGAGAGTAACCAGAAGTCTCATCTGATATAACCCTATCCTTAAGCTCTTCGATGGTTCAAGATATCTCAACGATGTGCGAGAGATCTCCGCGTTTTTGCAGGTCAATCAATTGCATAGGTCTAAAAACAAGTTCATTCGGGTCTTCGGGAAATATGTAACGAGCGTTCTTGATGCCTTCTGCCTCCTTCAGACCATTCCTCGCAGGAAACTCGTTGGAGAAATATATGGGAACGTCTGGAGTATCGTCATACTTCTCATAAGACACCGTATCAACACTGTCGCCATGGTCATTATCAACAATGTCGTCTTCACGATCGTCTTCACTTCGTTTCATCCTCAATATCAAATTAACTTTTCTACGTAGGAGTCGCATGGTCATCATCAGTATTTAAAGCTGTCAATTGTTTATTTTGAAGTTGGTCGATTTCACACGGAAGTCTTGCATGTGTACATTCCGCACTAATGGATTCTGCTTCGTATTTAAGACTCTCATTATGTCATTAGCATTAGCTGACTCGTCCTAATAGTCTGTGGAATCTGAACACATTGATACGGCAAGGGATATTAAAGTCATCACTTGCTGGCTTCCGGTAGACGAACCCTTGGAGGTCTTTATTTGTTATATCAATGTATCGCCTTGCCTAAACTGCATGTGACCATTGTCGTAATGTTTCAACATGCGAGTTATCCGCGAACATAATATGAAATGTATCAATATGAGGTAACTATGTCAACACATGCTGTTTTTCAGTGTTTATTTATGTTATTACATTGGGTGAACTGTCGAGATGGGTTCTTTAAATACTCTTCTCATGTCGCCGCTCATTGCGAGTTTTACTGAAGGTCTTGGCACAGTAACATAATTGTTTATCAAGTAATTTTTGGGCAGTCGTTGAAGGTATGTATCGATGTATGTAATCGATGTATGTAATCGATGTATGTATCGATGCATGTATCGATGTATGTAATCGATTTTATATCGCGAGTAATTTGCATCGTCTTCAAGCATACATTAATTCATAAACATTACTCCTTCAGATTAATTCCTGCGGACTGACTTCTGAAGAATACTGATTTGCTTGTTGAGTAACAAATAACCACCAAGTGATGAGTAAGTGAGTGAAGAGATTTGGGCGTCTCTCAACATCGATGTATTGAGAACTGATGAGAATGAAGTGAAGATGGAGCAGCGCCGGAATGAAAGGGCGGGGGACACGGGATATCCCCAAGAAAACTCGCTGACCAGCATCATCGTCCAGTACTATTCCCACTTGCGAAAACCTGCAGTAAACCGGCCGGAGATTGAACCCAGTTTTCCTTGGTGGGAGGCGAGCGGTCTAACCACTCAGTCACCGTGGACGCACTAAGTCATGAAAATATTAATGTATACATGCAGATAATTAATCATATTCATTGAATGTCATGTCGGGTACCAGTAATTTGTCATATGGTGCATGACCGACACTGATTGACAAGCGATTGCCCAACGAATAATGGAGCTATACAGATGATAAATAACCCACCATCGACACTGCTCACTCGTGAACATGTCCATGACCGTCGGTGTAGCACAATCTGATCTGACCTCGAACTGGCGACAAACTCGCCAACATTTCCGAGGCCCAGAAGCATGTTTCTCCGTTTCCGAGACATTTTGTAAAACTTTTCACGAACCATTTATCAATTGTACGAACTTGCCATCTCAAATCACTTCACGAAAAACATATTGTGAGCGATCCATCTAATTGGAGGTACATATTTGGTACGGCTCTTTTAAGTAGCCCGTTTTATGCGCCACACAAGCCTTCTGCTATACATTCTAAAATAAAAAATATATGGGAACACTCTCAGTAAACCCACTTTACCCTGAAAGAAAACGTGAAGATATTATTACATATGTGTATAAATACGCATAAACATAGAAATATGAGACTGGATATACATAATTATGTATATAATAAATTAGAAATGATGCACCATATGAGAAATTACTGATACCCGACACTAAATAACTTGAATATGATTAATTATCTTACTTGTTATTCAACCAACAAATCAGTAACATTTCGGCACGAGTCAGCATGCAGGAGTCTGCAGGCAGGAGTCAGTCTGCAGGAGTCAGTATGCAGAAGTAAAGTGTATGAACTCATATATACTTGAAGACGATGCAAACAACTGATGATGTGAAATCGAGTATGTAATGTAAGGATACAAGCATTTTTCCAATGACGGCCATTTAACATGGTAAACAATGTCGTTACTGTGCCATGATATTCAGTAAAATTTGCTATGCGCGGCGACATGAGAAGAGTGAATGTTTGACTTAAATGAACACATCAAGGTCTACAAATGCAGTGTTCGTTCACCCACTGAGAAACAGCATGTGTTTACATCGTTACCTCCTGTTGATACACTACATAATATGTTCGCGGATGACAAGGGAACTCGCATGTTGAAACATTACGACAATGGTCACATGCAGTTTAGGCAAGGCGATACATTGATATAACAAATAAAGACCTCCAAGGGTTCGTCTACCGGAAGCCAGCAAGTGATGACTTTAATATCCCTTGCCGTATCAATGTGTTCAGATTCCACAGACTATTAGGACGAGTCAGCTAATGCTAATGACATAATGAGAGTCTTAAATACGAAGCAGAATCCATTAGTGCGGAATGTACACATGCAAGACTTCCGTGTGAAATCGACCAACTTCAAAATAAACAATTGACAGCTTTAAATACTGATGATGACCATGCGACTCCTACGTAGAAAAGTTAATTTGATATTGAGGATGAAACGAAGTGAAGACGATCGTGAAGACGACATTGTTGATAATGACCATGGCGACAGTGTTGATACGGTGTCTTATGAGAAGTATGACGATACTCCAGACGTTCCCATATATTTCTCCAACGAGTTTCCTGCGAGGAATGGTCTGAAGGAGGCAGAAGGCATCAAGAACGCTCGTTACATATTTCCCGAAGACCCGAATGAACTTGTTTTTAGACCTATGCAATTGATTGACCTGCAAAAACGCTGTGCTGTGTTGACCTCCAGAAATGTAAGTGTTTTAAAAATATTTTTAATGTTTTAATAATCTTATATTTTCTTTTTATAAATTTTACAATTTTTTAAATAGTTTTTTCTTTAATTTCAAGAAAATTTTGGGAATTTTTTGGTATTTTCAAGGTCAAGGTCACCGGAGTCAATGTCAGAAGTCAGGGTCACCACCATTTTACATGGCGTCTGGATTTATCCATTTAATTGTTTCCTTAGATTCTTGGAATTATTTTTTTTCTGTTTCTGTAATTTTTCTCGATTGTATATGATTGGGAGGGGGTTTGTGAAGGGGAGAGGGCGTTGGTTAGGGTGTTGTGGTCGAGAGGGGGAGAGTGTGTTATGTTATAGGTTCCTCGATTTTTTTATTTTTTTTTTACTTTTTTGCAATTTATTAACATTTTTTTGTGAATTTATTGGGTTTAAGTTTAAGGTCACCAGGGTTAAGGACAAGGTCACAGGTCAAGGTCAATGTGACCGACATTCATCATGATGGTTTACATCGCCTGCCATAGTGCTACTTGTGCGGCAAATTTGGCGGGAATCTGTTGGTATTTTCCAAAGATACTAAAATAATTTCTTTATTCACATAGTACTATCTCACAAAATGGTGGATAAAAGAGAGTTTGAGTAATTACATTTGATATTTGGAACATTTACTGCCAGCATACAAAGTTAATTTAGAATTGATTACATGGTTTCGACAATATGGTATACTAAGCTAAAATAACTGTATGGACGTCATTTTGTACATAAGTGCCTGTCCTTTTTAAAATATACCTGTTCTCAGCATCTGTTACGTGCCTGAATTCAAACAAATAGCACCTCTTGTCTGTAATTTTGTAAGCTAGCGCCACATAAGGTATTGAAGTTATTATGGTGGTATTTGTATGGTTTCTATTTTGATAATAAGTAACTAACCTATTTAAGTTGCATATGTTTGTATGACCTTTCATAGTATTATTTACGTGCCAGATTTGGCGAGAATTGGTCTAGTAGTTTTTGAGATATAATTTAAAAGCTTTACTTGTTAATGTCATATCTTCCGAAATGGACAACTAACAATAATATCCACCTATAAACTCAATGCAAGTGCACGATAAACATATTGCTTGGCAACGTACCTCGTTCTGGTCAAAAGATTTGCTTTAATGCTGTGTCATTATAATTTCAGCCAACATGTTAACTTAAGTAAATTTATGTATAAGATCAAATAATTACATTATGGAATATTCCGCAGTTAACTTTTTTTAAAAGCTATTGGTTCCGGAGAGAGAGAAATAACGTAAAAAAAACCCTCTGTAGAAAGGAAAAGTTTTAATTAGAAAGAACACGAAGAGTATACAGAGAAAGTCACTCCCTGAACAATACTCTCGCAGCAAGTAATTTAGTAGACGAAATACTTGCGCCGAAAGCAGAGGCCATTCGCAGCACGCCTGACAGAGGACTGAAATAAAAACAGTGACGTAGAGGGTTTCAAACTCACTTTACGTCCAAACAAAAACAACGCTCTGCGATAAAGACCATGAAATGGCGGGAAAGAAGAGGGGAGGTTTAATTTCCTTAATGCTGCTGGCAGTCTATGCATTTGGTGATTTAATCGTCACCGGTAAGCAGTAGAGTGCGCGCTATTAGCCGCACTTCGGAAGACTGGGAACAGTTATCGACAGGCGTGACCGAGGGCTCGGTCGGCTACGCGAAGCATGGACTAAAGATGTGGTGGACACTTCTTTGTCTTCTGCGCATGTGCCCAATATTTACCTACCCCATACCAGCACAACTGTCATGGTCACATGGTCAACAGTGATGAACATGTTTGTTTATATCTGAATTTTCAAAAGACAAAACCTTTTATATGAATAAAATACTGTTAACCATTTAAATATAATAAAACAACATTACAGATTGGTTAGAGGAAGTGTGCAAACATCTAAAAACACTTGTTAACGTAAAGAGTGTTCTAACCTCAATTCTTGCCCATGTCGTTTATGACAGTCGCGTTGGCAGAAAAACAGTCCAAAGTTGGTACATGGAGACTGGTTTTGCGCAGCCAGCGAGATCGCTCTACCACATATTCACTTTACGATGCAAAGCGCCACATTTTATTACAGTGTTTAATTACGCTAATATTCTTCCCTGTGGATTTTTATCCCAAAACGTGTGGTAAATAGAGTGAGGCTGACGATATTTTAACTTTCATTTGTTGGTTTAATTGTACCGCATATACATCTATGTTAACTTGGCCACACAGGATGTTAATGTAGGGTGTTGGCTCCTGGTTCTTTGTGATGGGAGCAGCTGTTAACAGAGCACCGCCCAACACTGGCCACACCTGTGCAGCTACCAGGGTCCAGTAACAAAGTGTATATGTGTGCGTTACTACATTCAGTAATTATTATGTATGGGTTTTTCACACAATCCTATTATAAGAGCAGGGAAGATGATAAAATGGAGCATGTAGGTAGCTAGAAATAGCCGACTCACCACCACCTGGCTGCTGGCTGAGGATCCACGGCGCCACGGTGGCCATCTTGGATGACGTCATGCAGAATCCTCCTGCTCTGTCAATCTTAACCAATTGTGACTATTTTTTACTTTTCTCCTCAGAATTCCCCTTTCTCCCTTCAAAAACGCCAAAAAATTCCCGAATTTCCTTTCAAACCTCCAAAATATCCCTCACAAAATTTTCCTAACCAAAATTTTTTTGTCACTCAATCCGAAAACAGCATGCCTCTACAATGTGGCTCAATGACTTTTTTGGGGAAGTCAAATAGAGGGAGCACCCTAACATTCCAGCTCTGTCATTCCATGCCAGCACCATCCATCGTCTCCGAAGAACGTTCGAGTTCATTGCCCTATCATGCAACTTCTCTCATTCCTTCGAGTCTCTCTCACCCACGCGCGTTCTCTCTCGCCTGCTTTACCTCTTGGCGTTTTCTCATATTCCTTCTTGTCTCCTTTATTTTATCTCTTTTGCTTTTTAAGTCCTAGCACCTATGGCCACTAGTCGTCTGCTGTAGGCAGCTAACTTTGATTCCCGCATCCACCACCAGAGTGTACTAAACCATCTGTAATGTCTACACCTGCCACCAGTCGGCTGAGGTAAGCAGTCATCTTTGATTCTCGTGGCCGCCACCAGAGTGTTTGAATTTCTACAGTTGGCAGATAAAAGAGCTGGTATCGGCGTGGCCATTTTGTCGGTGTGTGTTTGTTCACTCGTCGCTTGCAGAGGCACGCTAGCATCGGGGAGTGTAGTTAAAACTGTGATCGCCAGGAGCACTTGGAATTATTAATTATTTTAGTCGATAGTCGTTTCGGAACTCGAAAAATATGCCAGAGGCGTGCAAGATCGTTCAAGCATCTTGCCCACACGACCACTGCAATATCTAGTAAAGTAGGATATGTAACAACTAAAACGCATATAATTATTACCATCCCGGGCATTCGGACAGGCCTCCGACATTATATATATATATATATATGCAATATCAAAGAGAGATCAAAATTCTATTTTCTTCTTGGTTACCTGAAGCTATGGCTGCCCCTACACCTGTATCTTCTTTAGTTCATTCTTATATATATATATATATATATATACATATATATATATCACCATTGCAAAAAAAGAGGATGTTTAAGTGTTTACCTGAAGTGATAGCTTCCAGAGTCACAGCAAGAAGTATAAAGGCAATGTTTGTTGTCCATCAGAAAGTGAGTGCAAGTATTGTGACAATTAGATACACTGAGCAAGTATGTGTATATGGGTAAAAACCTTATAACATCGCATCTTACGATGAAATTTATTTCCAACAGATATTTGTACATAGCCATACTCAATGTATGTTCATCGCAAATACTTGCAGTCTACGGGGCATTTATAAACTCACATTCTTAGACGATAGGAATTTAAAAAATAAAACATAATATTTTGTATTTATTCCTATTCTTAAATAAATCACGCACATACATAATATATAATTAAATAAAGCCTCTAGCTCTGAGTTCGACAATAATCTAATTTATTTCTTCACTGACAGAAAGACATCCGCTTCTTTGCAATGGACCCAACACACGCAGTATATCAACCAGGTCATTAGGGTCTTCAGAAAATAAGTAGCTAGACATCACGTCCCTCTTCGCAGACAGTTCACGATACATGTCTGCATGTATGTTACTCTGTGATGAGTAGGTTGCGAGATGCCTCTGGTCGAGAGTACTAGTTTCGATTCCATGTCTCTTCTGCCCCTAACTTCAATTAGCCCTTATCTTCAGCAACACGCTTACGCTTTTGCTTTGCAGAAGTCGGAACTTCATCATCAGGAAAATATGAATATTTCACATTACCACCAGCAGTCTTGGAGGTCACATTTTCGTTCTCTTCGTTATGACTAGTTGTAACATCTTCGTTTTTCACTATACATGTTAGCGGTGCATGTTTGTTGTTCACAACTTCCAGCGATCTGTATGGCTCGCACTTTCCATAATGCATGTCTGCAACACTCGTATTTCCGTCCTCACACACTGTTTTGGAACACGATGCCGGCCCGGGTAATGTAATGGACGCTCGAACCGTCGTTAGTTTACATGGAGAATCAGCAGGAAGAATAGCCATATAAATGTCTTTCGACAATAAGTTCAATGCATGCTGTCTCGTGCCAAGCATAGGTGCGTTACCTTTACAGGTACCAGTGTGTTTCTGTAGATTATCGCTTCTACCAAATGCTGCACCACACATCACATCTTATTATTCTGGAGATTTGGTTTTTTTTTAATATTCGCTTTGTTCATGGTGGTGTGCATTGCAACTTTTACTGGAGGTCTTGCCACAGTAACTGCATTGTTTTTCATGTAATTGTTGAACACTTGGTGAATGTTTGCTGGTAGTCGTACAGGACATACTCGATTGTACATCCTCAGTTGTTTTCATCATCTTCAAGCATATGTGAACTCAGGCACTTGTACTACTACGCAGCGCTGACTCCTGGCCGCTGACCTCACTGCTACCTTCACACAGTACCGGTGCTGCACATACCAGTTAAACAACTGAGTGATTTTCTAAGGGAGCAGTAATTTATACCGTCATTCCACCACTGGTCGAAGGCGAAGCTATGTTGTTATTCTCTGTAATGGGGTAGAGGGAAATAGGTATCTGGCGATTTGATAAGTGGTCTAAGTAAATCTGTTCTCAACTGTAGCTGATCTATCGTATCAACCAGAACCCTTTTTAATGTATCCTTTTTCCTCTTGGCAAATTTTCTTTAAACTAGCTTCAACACACTCTTTGATTTCGTACATGTTAAACAGAGACACATTCGAGGCCTTTAAGGCTTTCTCACTATATTCATTTTCATGTGGTTCTGGTTTGGTAAATTTACATTTCAACCATATATTATATTATACAGCACCTTTTTCAATCTCATAGGTAAGTTGATCTATAATTTTCTGCTTCATATGGTTAAGATATGTACAAATATCTTTAGCTATGCCTGACGAATTAGATGCAACATATGTCTTCACTATACCACGGAAAGCAGATTCTCTCAGTGTGAATCCACTGTAATTTGGTAAGCTTGCAACACATACAGGTGTAAGAGCTTTATATGCACACATTTGACATTTTTTATCATGCGACTGACGACATATTTTTTTCTGATGGAGATGTATTTCGCGTTGCACTTTGTCTGGAACGTTGGTTACTTCATAACACGCGAACTCACGACCACACTTATAACAGCTACAAGCTAAGTAAGGCCATCTCGTCGTCTTCAAATATTTTCCAGTTTTCTCATGTTGACGGACACTGCAACTTTTACTAAAGGTCTTGCCGCAGTGGCAACATGAATATCTTGATGCCTGTGGAGAATTGCCTGATGTTGCCGATGGTGACAGTGCACCAGTATCCAATGCAGCAGGTGCCTGACCTTCACATGTTTTTGATACAGACAATACACAACTTTGCTTAGCTGCCACGGGAGAGAGTCCATCACACGTTGAAATATGTATTTTTAAGTTATCACGCCATCCGAATTGAGACTTACACTGTTCACATGTTAAGGTAGTTTGCTCCATGTTTCTAGGACAAATAGTTTCATGTCGATGGGCATGGCAGCTTTTAGAGAATGACATCTTGTAGAAACAGCACAAACGGCTTTCTGGAGTATTTTCCACTTCGCTCGATATAACGTTCACCGTCAAAATTCGAATAACAACGAAAACGATTCCGCCAATTTCACGTGCTGTATATATGCATATATCTTCATATTTCGTCAGTAGGATTAAAGCATTTTTTAATGCATTCTGTATATATAAATTGAGCTAGGTATTTCATCTAGTTTACTAAATCACCATGCAGCTACAAGTGTTTTCATTCACACATACACATATACAGTAGAACCACAGTATTACACCCCCTGATTATACTCTTACCTGCATTTTTGCAACATTTTTTCCCAGTCTGTTGAAAATTTTATAATAGGGAAAATTCACTGTAGCTTCAAATCATGACAAACACTTTTAAAAAAAATTAGTCAAGTGCCAATAAACCCGACCTCTCCCCACCACACAGTGTTTTACATCTCACATGCCGCCACGCGTTGCTACTTTCACTGAAGATCTTACCGCAAGAGCAACATTGTTTCATCTGCATTGGTGAAGGATAGTGTGCATTGTTCGCATGAATGTCGGAAGTTGGTGATGTAGGTGTACCAATACTCGATACAGCAGGCACCTGATCGCCACAAGTTTGTGACGATGTCAATACACTTTGTGGCTTAGCCGGTGGAGGAACAAGTTCTTTGCACTTTTTCATATGTGTATTTAAACTGTCTGTACGAGTGAACAACCTTGACACTTGTTACATCGATAGCCTGTGAGACACGGATTCAGCTTGCATTTATACTTTATGTTTCTCTTCGCATTGCAGGCATATGCAAATATCATGTTACAGTAGTTGCATGAATGTCTAGGAGATGTGCATGATCCACCCAATGTTTTCACGGTTGAGTATGATGTCTTTAATGAAGTTGACGATTCAAATTTTGCGTTCACAGGTATCTCTCCATCAAAAGCGCGCTTTAATCTCATCAAATGTGGATTGACAAGTGCAGGAAGGAGAGCTTTGCATGTTGCAATATGTATTTTTAATCTATCACACCATCGAAATATGATTTACACTTTTCACATGATAATATAACACGCTTCATATTTTGTGCACAACCAGTTTCGTGTCGACGAACATTTCAGCTTTTATAAAAGGTCGTCTTGCAGTAGCGACACAAATAACATTCCTGAATATTTTCCATCGACGAAGAAGAGCACGTTATCCGTAGCCACTGTTCACTCTTCGAAGTCTGGATAGCAACTGAGTCGGCCAGCCTATACTAAAACCATCATATATATTTCCAGTTTGACTGTACTTTGAGATTCATGTCNGATAACACGCTTCATATTTTGTGCACAACCAGTTTCGTGTCGACGAACATTTTAGCTTTTATAAAAGGTCGTCTTGCAGTAGCGACACAAATAACATTCCTGAATATTTTCCATCGACGAAGAAGAGCACGTTATCCGTAGCCACTGTTCACTCTTCGAAGCCTGAATAGCAACTGAGTCGGCCAGCCTATACTAAAACCATCATATATATTTCCAGTTTGACTGTACTTTGAGATTCATGTCTATCGACCTCACATCCCATGCACCGAACTGGAGACTCTTATACCATATATGTTTAATGTAAAAAATGTTAGAGTACTAGGAGGCGGCACATGTTGCACGATGTTCATACGAGTACTAGCCATGATGATAATGATTGAGAGAAAAAATAAAAACGCTTTTATTATACAGTTTTAAGTTAGATGAACATGGAGTGAACATTAAAACCTATCTCGTAAATGAAAAAAACAAGGGAACACACTGCGTAAACACACGTACTCTGCTTGCAATAGCCGTAAACATAAAACATAATCGCTATCTTGGATTGTGTCATGCAACCTTTACCAACCATAAGAAAATTACATATTTTNGATGATTGAGAGAAAAAATAAAAACGCTTTTATTATACAGTTTTAAGTTAGATGAACATGGAGTGAACATAAAAACCTATCTCGTAAATGAAAAAAACAAGGGAACACACTGCGTAAACGCACATACTCTGCTTGCAATAGCGGGAACCAGGAAACTGTAATTGACTGGCTACTCATGGCAGTGTTTTAATGGTTTCATCAACAAAATACAGCGTTTTATTTCTAGCATAGCGATATATTTGTACATAAAAATGTTCCATAGTTTTGTTCGCAATGAGATCCACGTGGCACCACCATGACTCAGGCACAGAGTACCTTCGAATACTGATGTAAAACCCTTGCTTGTACCATGAAGTCCAGACATACTCGCCGTCTCATATGATGACACTGTCCAGTAGTATGCGTCAAACAACACCATCAGTCCAGCATTTCCATCGGTTACTTCACACTTCTCTGGAGTCCTTCTAAAGTTCTACTTTTGGTTACCGATTACGTATCCATCCGCTACGCGTAAACATAAACAAGACCATGTGAATTCTACGTTTTAACTGTCAAATGCTTTGTTTACTATTTTCAGATGTTCAAAGAATTGTCATATTTCAGAAACTATTTTTTCATACGAATGTTCAAAATTTAGGCCTATAACCATCTTTAGATCAGTTTTATGACTTTTTAACAATATCTGCATTAACTATTTTTCTTACGGTTATTATTTTATATTTTTAACATATTTGCTACACACGAAATAGAATGTTACACGTAATACACGTCAATATTTTGCCGCAACTGTATTTAACCCCTTTACAACTGTTGGGGAAAGAACCTCTTGTTATTGATGTGTTTGGTTATTTCGTTAAAAGGATGGCTTCAGTTGGAATACAAATTAAAACGAAGGAACAACCAGTCCAACGAAAATACACAATCAATTCAACCACACAACTCATGTCGCTACATTTTTTTGTAAGTAGCAGCGACAAGCATAAAATATAGCGGCGAACATGAAAACAAATAGGTCTACCGTAACTGTTATTTTGCTCATAGTTCTTTGCGTAGGTACTTCGTTTTTACTTGGTTTATTTAATTATTTATTTAAAATGTTCTGTCTGGGTATAGTAATTTGTTGAGATTGTGGCAGACATTCACAACCAAAAACGTAAACACGTTATACAATTGTGTTTACAACACCTAGGGCAAAGCTACGTTGTGATAAATAAACAGACGCGTAATTAACTTCGTCATAAAAATAGTTCACAGTTAAAACGTATAAAATGAGCACGTCCAATATTTGCAGTCACACCGTCTCTCACGCAGCGGTTGTCACACATTACAGTATATTTATTACTGTCATGGAAATACATGTTTATCACAGCATCGTTACTTGCCTAGGGAGGGTAAAAAAAAAAAACGTAACGTGTACAAACTTGATGTGGTAATTTGAAGTATTTCTCGCAGTAAGAAAAATTAATGTTTCGTTTAGCAATAGCAATACGTCATGTCATCATGACATGTCACCACTCGTCACTTCTGTCAACGTCGGATTTGTAACCCTTCCGCCATCACATCTAATAATATTATGATACAAGTATTGAAACATAAAAATCACTTTTCAGCTGTAACTTGCAAATTTAAGAATAATTATTTTTACTGTGNTTGAAACATAAAAATCACTTTTCAGCTGTAACTTGCAAATTTAAGAATAATTATTTTTACTGTGATAAGTATGAAATATGCTAAACTTGAAACCATGTATAATTTTCCTACAGCGGTGCGAAATTTCCCGAGAGAGAGCGAGCGAGCGAGACAGAGATAGAGACAGAGATAGAAAGAGAGAGAGAGAGAGAGAGAGAGAGAGAGAGAGAGAGAGAGAGGGTGACAAGCTTCGCTCTGCCGACAGTTTCTTGCTCGGTTACAAAAAATCACGACGTCNAGAGAGAGAGAGAGAGAGGGTGACAAGCTTCGCTCTGCCGACAGTTTCTTGCTCGGTTACAAAAAATCACGACGTCACTAGGGCCTGAGCACCGTATTTTGCGCTGAGGTTTTAAATGTAACAATAAAATATGTTTCCATCAGGGCTACCTAAAAATTTAAATATTTCAATAGGCAACGTTTAATTTACAAATAGTATACCAAAAAACCTCGTTAAAACAATATTTCAACTATGAACTATTTCTTACTAGCCGTTGCCAAAACATCGTTGCTCTCCCTTTTTTTCATTCGTATTGAGTCACAAGTTATAGAACATAATAAGGTAAATTTTAATTTATTAAAAAATATAATACATTTAAAGTTAATCAGTATTATATTCTTGTAGTATACAAGTTACTTAAAAAACAGGTTAACATATACCTCCTAGGGTGAATTTTCAACGGTTTGTTTAAAAAAACCCGAAGAAACCGTGAATGGACTATAACCAATTAGCCACAAGGTCCATTCCAAGAGCCTCGTGCAGCTGATCAGATNCAGACGCGTAATTAACTTCGTCATAAAAATAGTTCACAGTTAAAACGTATAAAATGAGCACGTCCAATATTTGCAGTCACACCCTCTCTCACGCAGCGGTTGTCACACATTACAGTATATTTATTACTGTCATGGAAATACATGTTTATCACAGCATCGTTACTTGCCTAGGGAGGGTAAAAAAAAAAAAAACGTAACGTGTACAAACTTGATGTGGTAATTTGAAGTATTTCTCGCAGTAAGAAAAATAAATGTTTCGTTTAGCAATAGCAATACGTCATGTCATCATGACATGTCTGGTGAGCAGTGAAGACAGTTGCAGCCTTTTGTAACCCTTCCGCCATCACATCTAATAATATTATGATACAAGTACTGAAACATAAAAACCACTTTTCAGCTGTAACTTGCAAATTTAAGAATAATTATTTTTACTGTGATAAGTATGAAATATGCTAAACTTGAAACCATGTATAATTTTCCTACAGCGGTGCGAAATTTCCCGAGAGAGAGCGAGCGAGCGAGCGAGACAGAGACAGAGATAGAAAGAGAGAGAGAGAGAGAGGGTGACAAGCTTCGCTCTGCCGACAGTTTCTTGCTCGGTTACAAAAAATCACGACGTCACTAGGGCCTGAGCACCGTATTTTGCGCTGAGGTTTTAAATGTAACAATAAAATATGTTTCCATCAGGGCTACCTAAAAATTTAAATATTTCAATAGGCAACGTTTAATTTACAAATAGTATACCAAAAAACCTCGTTAAAACAATATTTCAACTATGAACTATTTCTTACTAGCCGTTGCCAAAACATCGTTGCTCTCCCTTTTTTTCATTCGTATTGAGTCACAAGTTATAGAACATAATAAGGTAAATTTTAATTTATTAAAAAATATAATACATTTAAAGTTAATCAGTATTATATTCTTGTAGTATACAAGTTACTTAAAAAACAGGTTAACATATACCTCCTAGGGTGAATTTTCAACGGTTTGTTTAAAAAAACCCGAAGAAACCGTGAATGGACTATAACCAATTAGCCACAAGGTCCATTCCAAGAGCCTCGTGCAGCTGATCAGATAATGTGTACGCCTTTATAAGAGAAACCGTCACATAATTTCATTGCTGTAGAGGTTAGGACATTCCCTCGAATATGCGATACTAATGTTTAGTAATGAACAGTGTATATTCGTTTCAGTTAACATCCCTGGCTAAGCTCGATGTGCATAAAATAAATTANAATGTTTAGTAATGAACAGTGTATATTCGTTTCAGTTAACATCCCTGGCTAAGCTCGATGTGCATAAAATAAATTATTGTCAATATTTAACTTACAATAGTAGTTACTATGCCTGTCCTACCTGTAGAAAGTGTTTTTGCAAAAGATAAACGCGCTTTATAAAGCACTCTGAAAGGAAATACGGTTAAATGATAACTAAAAAGTATATGTTTATTTATCATTTCTAGGGCAATATTTGACAGTGTTACTCATTCTCATAAAAAATAAATCATACAGCTTGGTCAGTTCGATAGTTCGTGCAACCCGTTTAAATGAGTTCCGCCTGTAGTAGAGTAGGCTGCGCTGCTCTAACACGACTTCTACCTGAATCCCCTATCCATTCATATTCCAGGCCAGCGCCTTCACAGAGTTAGACTCTGTTTTGCTTGCGACGCGCTGAGAAGCAANGCCTGGTTGGGGGCGTCGTGCTGTCTGTGCGGGAAGTAATGGCTATAGGCTCGGGCATGTTTACCCCTCGAAGTCTCTCTGCGTGGGAAATATACCTACCACGAGTTTCACCCGTCTGCTCCTTCAAGCCTGGCTGCCACAGAGATGTAGGGTTGGAGTATCCACTGTCCTGTGGCATGCGATGAGGGAACTAGGTTACGGTCACCCACGAGCACACCCACTTCTTCCGAGGGATGACTTATATATCATCATCCATGACGACTCATCTATCCCGTCGAGGTGACTGGCAGGAAAGGAACTGCGTCTCAGGGTGGGGTGGGAAGGAAGTTTTCCGGAGATGTGGTTCTTAACTATCGGATACTGAGTGGCAGTTGTCGTTGTTCGAGTGCGTACATCCACGTACTCCAGGCTCAGTTCTGTGGGCGATACTGCCGCGCAAACATCATAATGGCTGGCAGTGACGAATTCTCAGACGACGAGCTTCTTCGCACCCTCAAAGAGGAATAAGTAAGCGCACCCCATCACCGCACGCCGGGAGAACACCGTGCAGCATGCAATTATCCTTGTGCACACTCTATGTAACAATGAATCATTCATATTTGCAGCACTTTAAATTTGGAAAATGGCTTTTAGAACAATATCATTGAGTTTTTCGACAAAATGCACCTTCCATTTAGTCTATAATTGTGAACTATTTGCATATTAATAGTTGGAATCAATAATAAATTTCGTTGAACTTTGAATACCGAGGATATTAGTGTATCATAACAATTCACATAGGTACCCATTTAATGCAAGTATCAATCAGTTTTTATGTAATGCACACTTTATTTACACATACATTTATAAATGCGTCAACACAATGTTACAATAACTTAAGTAATGATATAACATGAAAACGCCTGACTTGTCAATAATATCGCCATAAAGAGAAAGTCATACGAAATACATGACATAGGTATGACGTCTTACATGAAAATAAACTTAATTGAGACAGTTTACGATCGGACAGTTTGAGTCGTTATCACTGATGCAGCAAGAGAGAAAATAATCTCTGATATTTATTAAGTTTCCATAACCTCGTGAACTACAATTTTACGATTAAATAACGTTGCTTAGAGACAGACTCTTCAGTATATTATTATAAACGTATTAGTGCTTTGCAAATTAGTTCAAGATCGTACACTCTAAGAAATCGTTCGCAAATATACCACAACAGTGTATACATATGGTGAGAAAGAGCGTGTGGTGAAGTTTGTTCCCATACAACCATGGTGGCGTTCCTGCGTTGCTCATTTGCTGTTGTTATATGCTAGTATTTCCATACAACTTTCTTTAGAGTTTCGGTGGTGCGCTAAAAAATAATTACACTGTAAGTAGGGTTTATTATGGAATACCACTTTACGAGAGACTATTCTGTTAATTAATTGCATTGTATGTTTGAAGTTGATGCAAACTGAAGGCCAATTTGACCTAGCAGCCATCTGTTAATTNAAGTTGATGCAAACTGAAGGCCAATTTGACCTAGCAGCCATCTGTTAATTACTTAAAATGTAGCGTACCGTTTGAACGTCATGTGCAGTGTAGCGTAATGGTTCGCACCGTTACTTTCGACATAGAGTAATACTGTATTTGTGAGTTTGAGGTCTGGTTTGCTGCGTTAGATTATTGTTTTATAGCACGGTTGTTTTGTTCACGTGTTAACGTACTAATTATTATCATTTTTCTTCTTACCATGCATGTAAATTATATAAAAAAAATTAATTTTATATTTAAGGTTTATATTCACACACTCGTTTATTGCAAAACAACATTTCACCAGAATACTCATTTCGTTGGATTTTATTGTTCGAATAAAAAAAATGCGCACTATATGAGGGTTCGTGTTGCCCGTCGCGGGTTATCACAGTGTGACCTGCTTGTTACTTACTTACAAATGTCTGGCAGGCTGAAAGTATTTCATATGAACATACATTGAGTATGGTCATATGGAAACAATATGTTTTTGTTGGATATATAGTCTATTGCGATTGTTGCATGATTTGCTCGATACTTAAATATGTATTTATATAACACACAGAAGTTTCTTTAATTGCGTATCATGTNATTGTTGCATGATTTGCTCGATACTTAAATATGTATTTATATAACACACAGAAGTTTCTTTAATTGCGTATCATGCATTTTTATTTACCTGTTAAATGATTGGACTCTCTAAGGTACTGAACCTGCGATACCTTATTTTCAAGGATTGCGCACTGTCTACAACGCCGTCAGAGTACATAAGTTATTTCCTATAAAAAAATTGCAATAGCGTATTTAAAAGTAAGTATGTTTTGTCACGGGTAGCGTAATAACAATACTTGTAAGTGCCTAGTTTCTTTCTTGGTCGGTAATGTATACCCTGCATGAAAAGGCAGGATGGCCATTGTGGTCTGTGCTTCCGTTGCGGAATTGAGTAAAGATATACAACACTACAGCGGCCATGGGATAAGGAAAAGTCTGACCAGTTTTTTTATGTTAGTTCTTNATTGAGTAAAGATATACAACACTACAGCGGCCATGGGATAAGGAAAAGTCTGACCAGTTTTTTTATGTTAGTTCTTGGGATGATTCAGAGGAGCGCTAGTGTTTCTGACTGGGAGTAAGCAGGCAGCAGACGACGCAACAGTCAAAAGAACCTCACCACTCCTGCGGTGTTGCCACTTCTGCAGCCAGCAAAAGTAGGTTATCGCCCTGGCCTCGGCTCACCCACGTGTTCGTTCACGTTCTGCTAATGTGAACCTGTCACAAGCGAGTTATCTGCTTTTATTGCAGCTGTGAACACCCAACTCATGATTTACTAGTGGCGGCCGTGGCATGAGTTTCGTTTCTGTCGTATAATTCTGTAGTTGCTAAAATTTGCAGCGATATCATTTACTATTTGGGTTTATTTACCTCTGCGAAAATGAATTATCATAAATGTATAATGGTCATTGATTTTAATTCTAATTTGTCATTTTACTATAGTTTAGGTGTTAGCACTTGCAATTACAAATTTGATATTAATCACGGATTAAGTCACACATCATAGTAGCGTTTTCATTCCGTTCTTATGTGAAAGGAAATTAGGAAATGATTGTTCACTAGTCGAGAAATAAATGTTAGACGCACGAAAGTCTACAATGTGACACATGCTTTACAGTTTGGGGTTGTGATCTATTACAAAGGTGACTGTTCGTACAAATAACAAGTATGTTAAATTTGTCGATTCAAGTGTCATTAAGGCTGTGTCCGAAAATAGGAATGCACTTATGTATATAAGCATACTCCACTCGGCTCGATACTCGACACATTCCGACAGCAGGCATACTTATCTGCATCCGATACAGCAACTAGCCAGCTGATAAGATTGTGAACAAGCATCTTGACGGAAAACCAATACTGAATTTGTGCTGGAACGTAGGTGCATAGATCTAAAATTATCAACCCATTAGGAGCTGTAGCTGAAAACCAAAAGATAATGAAAGTGTTGCTGTTAATCAATCACAGACATTTAGTTAAGAAAGGAATGAATAAGTATTTGACGCAGTAAACGCAGTTATCAATAACGTATTATTGAAACTGGTAAAAACAAGAGGGAAATTTTATTTTTACACCAATAATGGTATGAATAAAAATTAATTTTCAAATTTTGATATAATTTTTACACTTATCCATGCCTTGCCTTGTAAGAAATTGGCAGTGTTCTCATTGCCCTGCATATTAACTATATAACTCACTGCCCCGCCCGGTTTATAACTAATCATATGAAGAAAACTGGTTATGTTTATCCCGGCTCTTCAAGATCATTAAATNCTGCCCCGCCCGGTTTATAACTAATCATATGAAGAAAACTGGTTATGTTTATCCCGGCTCTTCAAGATCATTAAATGTTAAAGAGAATACATTGTTAAGAACTTTTCTCAATGACTTTTTTCGAAAGTTAATGCCCCCATACAACTGTTTAGAAAAATTAATATTAGTAATGACAATTATGAACTACATATAAATCGCTTTTCAAAATAGTAACCTATGGGCTGTAAGGGCGGGAGACTTACACACATTAGTTTCCCCGTGCACGTGCGTATGTCATTTCCCGAGACAAGTACAACATTTACGTACTCAGACGACTACGAACGCTGTATGAGTGTGCATCTCATTAAGCAGGAAACCTCATGTACACTGCGGGATAAGAACATTAATGATCACGTATAAGACTCAATTCTAACAAATGTTTGTTTTTAAAACGACAATTCAATTGTCTTCTAGGTAAGATCCATGATTACACTAATTATATACATTGGTGGCTATTGTCTGGAAAGCTGGCAGTTATGTGTGTCTACAGTTACACGAGTGTAAGCATACCATTTCATATTCTACACTTAAACCTTCAACTCATAACAGTGCGAAAAACGTTGACACTGAAGTGATTACCAGTAACGTTAACACTAACGAACGCATGAAAACTAGAGATAACAAAGAGAGTCGCAATATTCTACTTCAGATTACATTATAAAATATAACTATTTCTTCAAACAAACATCGGTTGACTGCAATGATTCGGTGCCAATCGTTAAAAGTTAAGCTACGTTTACAATAAATAAACATGATGCATTAAGAATTATGCAGTAAGCACTTATCTGTCATACGGAAACACGTCTTCTGTATTTGCCGTTTCCAATATTGTTTTAATTCTTAGTTCTAGCCAATGGAAACAGGCGGCGAGCCTGTTGTGTTTGTCTTTGTCCCTACCCTAACTTTGTATATCACAACCATATTTAAGCAGATCATACTTCAAAGCCGGCATCTTCTATCAAAGAAGCTTATTTTTGTGAACAAATATGATCGTTAACATGTGCACGCACACGACGCTTTAATATTGTTTATACTTACATTACTGTAAATAGCCGTTTCCCGCCAACAACGCCGTCTGCTGTGTTCTGAGTGGACGTCGCCTCACAGGTTTCACTTAAGATATACAATATAACTATTTCTTTAAACGCCTAAGGATGTCCCAACAAAGCACACGACTTGCTAAGTTCCATTGGAAACCAATACATGAGGTAACACACTTTCGTTTCTTCTGCACACGTCTTAACGCATAAAGTTAACGCTTAATTTTTGTATCGTTTACTTAGCTTTACTTCAGACTTCTCAGCGTACGCTAAGTTAACGTGCGCAAGTGTTTTTGAACGCAATCTAATCAAATACTTTCTCTCTCCTTAGTGCACAGTTGATATCATGAAGAACATAAACTATTTGTAAATATTTTCGCTGTGTCAAAATTATTTAACGTATTCTGGAATGTTTGACGTCTCCTAGCCTACAAATGGATAATGATAACATTTTAGGAAAAATATGTAGCAAATTGAATTATTTGTGACAGTAGGGCGTCCTTGTGTGTTAACTTTGTGGCATCTTACTTTTCCTAAAAGTATTAATGTTCTCAGTACCTTTGTTGAGTGAATAAATACTTTTTTCGTTAACTACCACTCATTTTGTTTGCACGATTATACTATATAAACGAAATTGGTTTTATAACATCTACCATCATCTTCATAACGAGGAGTGTTAATTCATACAGCAAATTTAGTTTCGATTCATTCATCGAGGGTATTTTCTACTCTTTACTATCATTCTCCTACTACCTAACAGTGTTAATATTAATATGTTATTAAGATGCTAGCAATGCAGTGTATCATATTTTAAAAACAGTATATATTCCGATATTTAAAATAGGTTTTATGAAGTTTCCGGTTACTAAATTCTGCGAGAGGCGTGAGTCGTTTAAGCCGGCACTACGTGATACCCAATTTCTGCTACCTTCTGTTATACCCATGGGTACAACATAAGGCATACAAATTTCTATAGCAGAAGAGAAGAAAAAACGCATCAGTTCATACCTATACAGTGCTTACAGAAAATTGTAAATGGCAGGCAAAACAATTCGCAGGGTGGCAGGNAACGCATCAGTTCATACCTATACAGTGCTTACAGAAAATTGTAAATGGCAGGCAAAACAATTCGCAGGGTGGCAGGGGTAAAAATGCATCCGAACTTATATGTCGGCGTTTTGTGGTGCATCCAAAAGTACGAAGATTGTTTTTTTT
>NQII01004364.1:0-28510 GCA_002778355.1 Clitarchus hookeri
TGATACATAGTATAATTAGAAAATAACCAAACACGTCATACATGGGGGGATTTTTCAAAGGTTTGATTTTAAAAATGTGAAGAAACTGACGGTGATTGACCGCGCGTCTTTTTGGGAAGACATTTGTTTACTGTCTGTGCCAATCAGAATTGAATTACCCCAATACTGAACGTCCGTGATTCTCGGCCAGGCAGTTAATACGCTTAACTGTTAAAATGATCAAATCATGAAAATGGGACTGGGAAATAGTGTTTTGGAGTATAACTAGTCGGTGAATCTTTTCGATAAGAATAAGCGCCCCTAGTGAATACTGTATACCCAGGGTTCGAATTACAATTTTTCTGAAGGGGAGAGGAGGAGACATTTTTTTTTTTTTAGTGAATCGGAGACTTTTGGAGATTTGCGTTTTCCAGGACAGTTGCTTATATCTGGTAGCGAAAATACGTACTTTATTACAGGTTATAAACAAACTGCAATATTAAACGTTTCCAATCTGTGCCTGGTGTGAAATTGAGTACATCAAGGGCGATACGAAATTTTGCGTCACACATGGGTTAGTCGTCTGAAGCCTCGTGTGTGTTTCAGCCAGTACTTCCCACCTGAAGTAGGCATCAAGCTTCGTCGTTATAATTGGTGCGTGGGAACGATTTGCCTCAATCATCATGCATTATTACTCTTCTAGGAGGGAAATAATTTTCCTTGGCAGGGAAATAATACTTCTCTTACATGGCATATCCCGTCCTCTGCCAAATCGCTTCGCTTACTGACTCTGCTGCTGTCCTGCCACGGGAATTACTTTTGTGTCGCCTGGAAGGGCTGTAAACAGCAAGACTTACAAATGTAGATGGCTGCCTACAGACAGGCGCTGCCTCCACAAATGACGACGCATGCGAGGCGGTCGTCTGCATGACGTTCAAACTGCACTGCAACGTTTTTCGAAATGAGAGTTTTTTTGACAAAACCGTATCAGACTACTTTCCTATAAACTTATATTTCTAAGTAACTTAGATAGAACGACTTTGTACAGACTGTCCCAAAATAATTACCTTGATTTTAAATGATTATAACTTGAGATGAATATCACTACAGGAACCAGATTTGGTTCAGAAATACATATAATCATACAATTCAAAGGCAGGCTATTTGTTTTGTTTTAAGATTTGTATGATTGTGTTTCAGGTCACAATTATGCCGATAGGAGCTCGGCCGCTGCTGGCCACATGCTCAAAGCTGGTGGAACAAAGTTTGGGCGTGAGAAATTGTGTCACTGTGTTTGGTTGCGGAAATTNTGTAAGGGGCAGATGGTAGGAGAGGAAGAGGTCCTGAAGTCAAGGCCGGGGGAATGAGCGAGTGGCGCTGCATTGCTTACATCTGCCACGTGCGCGCTGATAGCATTTGGCAACTGCGGTACGATGTCGGCCGCTGCCGTACATTGCGGACACGTGAACTTGCCGTCTTGTACCGCCAGCCTCTCGCCTGGCTGCAAACATTGCCCGTGTACATACACTGCGCACACCCTGCACAGTAACACATCAATACTTTCACCCCCTGGACACACTGGCCGGTGATATTGCGTAGGTTGATAGTCTGGACCCGTTAATAAATCTTTGCACACTTTAGAAATGTTCAATTGATTATTATTGCTGTGACACTGTGAGCACTGAAAGTTCGGGTTTTGTTCGGTCGCGATTAGGCACGTTGAATGGTAATACTGCAGGCACAAAGTACACTGAAGAGTAGGAGGGATACCTTGGCACGCGCACAGTAAACTGGCACACAATTTTTTTTTGTTTGGGAACTGAATGTTTGAATTTGGTTGACTGGTATTGTCAAAAACTTCAAATTTGCACTGGCTTTGAATTTTGTTTATTACATCGGAGCTATCCATGTATTCGCGGTTGTTCGTGGCACTGTTGCTCGTTCGGCTGGTCTTGCGAGCAAACTTACAATTTGTTGTGCCTAATTAGTATATGGCCACTACATCCTGTGGGATGGGGTGCAAGCATTGCCAACATAGAGGCATGTTTTTCCACATCCTGGAGACTTTATGCTCATATATCAGGATTCATGGAAAACAATTTTAATTAAATAAATGAATCAATGCAGTTAGTATACCGCCTTTTAGACCGTTTTCCTTCATTGTTTCTCCTGTTTGTGATAGATGCTTCATATTATGGTTTACTGTTTAATTAGGGAGAATAATGTTATCACCAATCTTATGTTTTAATAAACAAATTACACAATAACTCTAATTAATTGGTCGAATAATTATTTTTGAAAGTCTTGGTGGCACCAAATACACTAGAAATCAATACCGGACAGATTGAAGATTTCTGCGAGAAAATCTGGCATTGTTGTCACCTCCAGCCAGCAGGTAGCAGCACCTGTGTTTCATACTACATTATTTTGATATTAATAATTCGATCCACATATGGATTTGAAGACGAAACTTTCTTTCCTCCACGGAAAGTTTAATTAACAATGTCTAAAACCTAAACGACGAAAACTAATTCCCAATACGTCAAATATTTGAGAAGTGGAAAATATTTATTTACAAAAGATAACAACAAATAACATTTGAAATATTTCCAGAAATACAATATTATTATCACCTCTTGCCACTAGGTCATTTTTTCGCTCACATGGCTATGCTATTTGTATAGAGCTGTTGTAATGAGTAGTGCTTCCCTGAATTTCTTATCTGTGCCGTGTGCTGCACATGTGGCAGCTGCGGTACGATGTCGGCCGCTGCCGTACATTGTCGACACGTGAACTTGCCGTCTTGTACCGCCAGTCTCTCGCCTGGCTGCAAACATTGCCCGTGTACATACACTGCGCACACCCTGCACAGTAACACATCACTACTTTCACCCCCTAGACACACTGGGCGGTGATATTGCGTAGGTTAAAAGTCTGGACCCGTTAATAAATCTTTGCACACTTTAGAAGTGTTCAATTGATTATTATTGCTGTGACACTGTGAGCACTGAAAGTTCGGGTTTTGTTCGGTCGCGATTAGGCACGTTAAATGGTAATACTGCAGGCACAAAGTACACTGAAGAGTAGAAGGGATACCTTGGCACGCGCACAGTAAACTGGCACACAATTTTTTTTTGTTTGGGAACTGAATGTTTGAATTTGGTTGACTNTACCTTGGCACGCGCACAGTAAACTGGCACACAATTTTTTTTTGTTTGGGAACTGAATGTTTGAATTTGGTTGACTGGTATTGTCAAAAACTTCAAATTTGCACTGGCTTTGAATTTTGTTTATTACATCGGAGCTATCCATGTATTCGCGGTTGTTCGTGGCACTGTTGCTCGTTCGGCTGGTCTTGCGAGCACACTTACAATTTGTTGTGCCTAATTAGTATATGGCCACTACATCCTGTGGGATGGGGTGCAAGCATTGCCAACATAGAGGCATGTTTTTCCACATCCTGGAGACTTTATGCTCATATATCAGGATTCATGGAAAACAATTTTAATTAAATAAATGAATCAATGCAGTTAGTATACCGCCTTTTAGACCGTTTTCCTTCATTGTTTCTCCTGTTTGTGATAGATGCTTCATATTATGGTTTACTGTTTAATTAGGGAGAATAATGTTATCACCAATCTTATGTTTTAATAAACAAATTACACAATAACTCTAATTAATTGGTCGAATAATTATTTTTGAAAGTCTTGGTGGCACCAAATACACTAGAAATCAATACCGGACAGATTGAAGATTTCTGCGAGAAAATCTGGCATTGTTGTCACCTCCAGCCAGCAGGTAGCAGCACCTGTGTTTCATACTACATTATTTTGATATTAATAATTCGATCCACATATGGATTTGAAGACGAAACTTTATTTCCTCCACGGAAAGTTTAATTAACAATGTCTAAAACCTAAACGACGAAAACTAATTCCCAATACGTCAAATATTTGAGAAGTGGAAAATATTTATTTACAAAAGATAACAACAAATAACATTTGAAATATTTCCAGAAATACAATATTATTATCACCTCTTGCCACTAGGTCATTTTTTCGCTCACATGGCTATGCTATTTGTATAGAGCTGTTGTAATGAGTAGTGCTTCCCTGAATTTCTTATCTGTGCCGTGTGCTGCTTGTTTACAAACATCAGACAAACAATTGGGATTTTGATGCACGTGTATTTACAATATTGGAACAATAAAATCAGAAGTCATGTCTGGAAACCAGACAGGAAAGCTGTCCCAAGCAATATTAGATATGAAGGTGAATATTTCGTTTGTTACTTGTGCTCTGTAGATATACGGATTGATCATAACCTAACAGTTCTGTATAGCATCAAGTTAATTATTGCTAATTACCCTCTCATAAATGGACTGTGGTGATTTTTCTCTTTAACTACNTTCTGTATAGCATCAAGTTAATTATTGCTAATTACCCTCTCATAAATGGACTGTGGTGATTTTTCTCTTTAACTACTTTTACAAAAATGGGAAAAGAAATGAAATGGCGTTATTGTGCTACAGAAGTTTCCGATTCATTTCTGCATAGGCACATTTGTGTATTTCATTTGATACCCTAAATGGCATGAGGGCTGTAAAGATGTTTTGTGTACTGTCATTCAGTAATGTTGTTTGGAATAATATTCTGGGCAGCATCATCACGCTACGTACTGATATGTCGGCTCCTGAAATGACATAAGAATAATAATTGCAGGTGTGAAATTGGGATACCTGCATCCCCCGCCCTTTTCTCCGTCCTGTTTAAAAAAAAATAAAACTCACTTTGAATCCCAATACATTTACCAAACTTTTCAACATATTGCCATATGACATTCAACAACTGAGTAAATATGATTTTAAAAAATATAAGATAAGCCTGAGAACACTTCTATTTCATACACCTGCTACCAGTAAATGGAATTGTGGTCATTAGTGCTGTTGTANAAGATAAGCCTGAGAACACTTCTATTTCATACACCTGCTACCAGTAAATGGAATTGTGGTCATTAGTGCTGTTGTATCTGTATATTATTACCATTGTTGTATTATTGTTCTTATGTACAGTCCTGTGTGTACTCTGGCCAGCATCATTGTTGTCATTTATTGACTACTGTCTTGGTGCGAAGCCGCGTCTCTTCTAACCGTACGACACATCGTTTGCTCATACCAATATGAAGTGTTTACTCACTGGCGCAATGTTACCCAGGGCTTGTCACCTTAATTAATGTTGTATGGCAAAAGTCACGTGTATGTACAATTGGTTAAAGCATAACCTGTTCCATAATGCAGAATTAGCGGGTTTCTTTTAATACTAGTTACTTTTTCCTTTAACCACCATTTAAAATAAATATCGCCATGTAAGTAATAAACACATTGTATATATTCCACCNAGTTACTTTTTCCTTTAACCACCATTTAAAATAAATATCGCCATGTAAGTAATAAACACATTGTATATATTCCACTGCACTCGGAAGTTAACGTCTAAAGCTAAAATAAAATATATTTATTGACTATTATTCCAAACGATAGGGCTTTCAAAAGTGCTCACTTTACCGTGGATAGCCCATAATGTGAGAAACAATGTATAAACTGAACTCAGACAAATCACAGAAAATTCTCAGTGTGCGCAATGGTATTATGTTGTGAGTGAGTGAAGAGATTAGTGTCTTGAGAGCCGATAAGGGCGAAGCGAGGTGAACACGAAGCAGTGCCGGAATGCAAGGGCAGGGGAAAACGGGAGATCCTCGAGAAAACTTGCCAACCAGTTGCATCGTCCAGCATCATTCCCGCATTCGAAAATCCAGGGGCGGGGCTGCCAGGAATTGAACCCGGTTCACCGTGGTGGGAGGCGAGTAGCTTAACCACTACAGTCCTTGTATTATGTCATGTTTATGTGTTTACTTACAGTTGACAAAACTGAAGAAACTACTTCACAATATTTAACTAACATTTTTTTTAAAGACTGACACCCATTTTTTTACACTAGAATTAATTATTGTATTAATGGCAGTTCTGATATTCTATAATGTTAAGATGTCCACACAATTGAAACCCTGTTTAACTATTAAATATTATATTTTCTTTTAATATTTTTTTTTTTCTGGGAGTTTAAATCAGGGGATAACTTTTGATAAAACACATGCTGCTATGCTTTACCGAGTATTTTATCCCAAAACCTTATGGTGCAAAGGCTTTAAAAACATCCTACCTCATCCACGGGGATCGCCTTGAGAACTGCGATTAATTATTATTTTTTGGGGAAAAAAAAAAACAAAATAATAGGATTGCACAAAATTTACTGGCTTGACCTTGGGAGGAAATTTGTTACTTATTACTTAACGTAAGTGTATTTGTCATCACGCGCTCTTTTCCTACCTGCGTGCTGTGTTTGTGCAGTTTCACTTGTGGCCTGACCTGTTTGAATGTATGTTCGTTTCTGCTTACACGTAATCCACAAAGTTGCACAGAGTGTTTCTGTTTGGCTGTAACGTATGTTTAACTTTGTTAGAACACAAGTGCTTTAACTTGGTCGTGTTGCTCTATGTATTCAATGCATTTTTCAGTTCATGAAGAGAAGCAAAGAAAGGGCACAGAAGGTTAGGGATGCAGAAGAAAGTGAGTTATTGTTCTCGGATGTGATCACGGACAAGTTACGACAAGGAGCGTAAGTGTGTTCTTCTTCCTGAATCATTTACTCTCGGTTTAGATGAAATTATTGGCCATTTGTTGAATTCATGTTGGTTTTTAGCTTAATCTTGTCTCGGGAGCCATGTTGCTCACCTTTAGCAACATTCACTGCGAGAGAGATGTTGTAACAATTCAGTAGAATCAGAAGGCCAAAATTCTGTAATTTTTATTAACTCGTTCTTCTCCAACGAAAAGTTACTAAATTTCTCTTGATTTCTCACAACAAATAAACACATATATCATTCTGTTTACATCATCGATTATTAATACATATTTAAAACATCTTGCAGCAATTATAGATGAACTGCTTTCGTCGAAATTTAATTTCTTTCAATCACCCTCGCATCTATTATTGATGGTGGTGGCTGTATTTCTGCACAAGGAAAAATTTTTTGCGTCACATCTGTTGTTACTTGTACTCTGATTGGCTGTCGTCTGACCACACACCACTACTCATCCAATCAGCACTGGCAAAATGAGGGCCAATCAGGACAATTTTCTTTAATTTCACGTGATTTACAAATTTAAATACTTACTACCCTCCAAGGACCAAATGAACAATAACAATAACCTCTAAATTACCGCTACCTCAATAAACCCGTGACATAACCAAAATTGCATTGCACTTTACTTAAATCATATAATAAATCTTAAGTTGAAAAGTATGTTAATTAATCGTCACCACAACCTAATAATCCAAAACCAAAAACAAATATAATACTTCGAAAACCGCAACATTACAATGTAAAAGACAGCGTTGGAAATATAGTTTCAGTGACCAGGGAAAATTGTTGCAAAATGCAGGATAATGTTGTGGTGAGACAGTATCCTCCCATATGTTTATTTGTTTGCATCTGAACCGAGTCAGTATATTTTAATTTTATCACATTCGTTTTGCTTAATTACGTTTCGTTTAGTTCTGTCAGTATTGTATCTTCGGGACGACCTCTCTTAAAGCAAAATAAATTTTGAAAACAAAAAAAGAGCTGCTACATAATACTCAGTATTTGCACAGATATTCATTTAATTCATGATGTTTAAACCAAAATATTTATTTTTCATTTAAATCACATTTATTTCCGCTCAAGTCTCTGTGAGTATTCTTTTGATTAGTAGCTAGTGATAGTTTTGATATGTCTTCCTAGTGTCTTTGTATGTTGTTGGTAGCCTACGGAGATTGGCTGATACAAGTGTTCTGGAGCTACAAAGGCCTGGAGTAAGATTCAATTGATCAATCTGGTGTTTTTGGAGTGTGTTGCATTTTCTGTCCACTACAACTACACTCCTACATAGTTCATATCATTTTTAAGGCAAGATCACAAAAAGTTGAGTTAATGAAATGTTTCATTGTAGCGCGAGTTATTTAAAAACTGGTTTTTCGCACTTGCGACATGTTATGCCGCCTGCCAGTCTAAAGCAAGCAGTCTGTGCTGCGTGGTCGCCAGGTGGTTGGTGCCACGACAGCAGTATCTATCAGTGGGGTGCGTACGCACCTCTGCCGTAATGACGAGCCGAAGGCATAGTTTCACCAGCTAGTTCATCCGTATCCCCTTTTCCCATTTCAACACGGGGTGACTTGTTGAATGTACAGTTAAATTATTTGTAGTTTATTTTATTAAAATTTTTGTGATTTAAATGACGACTTTTGCTTGCAGTATTACAGAAATCTTGTCTTTACTCCAGGAGCAAGTTCCTGATAGAACGCAGCTACGTGCCCTGTGAAGAGCTTGCCGTCGGTCGACTATCGTTCCAAGGGATGAACCCGTACATTGAACGGATAATGCGCGAGGAAGAGGAAGAGAAGTTGAGGAAGCTGCAGCCAAAACTGGAAGCTGACGTGTCCGAGGAAGAGATGGCGCATAGATACAACACACTGGTCGGAAACATCAGCAACAAGTTTGCCAAGCGAAGTCGTCAGCCATCTCACGGTCAACAANACAACACACTGGTCGGAAACATCAGCAACAAGTTTGCCAAGCGAAGTCGTCAGCCATCTCACGGTCAACAACAATTTCATGATCGTGAACCATCTCATGGTCGTCAACCATTTCATGGTCGTCAACCATCTCATGGTCGTCAGCCATCTCATGGTCGTGAACCATCTTATGGTCGTCAGGCCCCTCATAAACGTGCGAGTGAAACTGTTTCTACCTATGAAAGTAAAGCCAAGAAGTCTATGTTTCTCAAACCCAATGATGATTGAGTTAATTTTCTCAGTAACGTGTACACAAGCGCTAAGATGACTAGCAAAAGGAGCAGGGGTATTACGTCCTCTTACCCATGTATATAGTTATACATATTTTGCTCTTCCACCAACTCAAATGCTACTTCAAAAGTGTATTTTATTTTTAGTCTTTTGCAGCCATACCCTGATGTATTTTCTCTACATTTCTAAANAATGCTACTTCAAAAGTGTATTTTATTTTTAGTCTTTTGCAGCCATACCCTGATGTATTTTCTCTACATTTCTAAAGTATCATTTGTATGGCTTATATAATTTATGCAGTAGTTATTTTGTTCACTTTTACTCAAAGTGCGTATAGTTAAAAATNATCATTTGTATGGCTTATATAATTTATGCAGTAGTTATTTTGTTCACTTTTACTCAAAGTGCGTATAGTTAAAAATTTTTGCTCCCTTTTATTTACGTTATGTTTTAGTCAATTGTCACTACTGAATCATTATCCATAATTACAGTATAGTAAGAAAATAATTGGTTCTTAAAATTATTTTGACTGTATTCCTTGTTACTAAATGTTCAGTGACTTATCAATCCAAAGTCAAACAATAGTTGATAAGTAACATTTTAAATCTTTGGCGAGAGGGGGAGGGGGCAGATTCCTTAATTTTTTTTTTACGAATTTCACTTATGGAGAGTTTTGAGAAACCCAGTTATTTACTCAAAATTTAAGTCTATGTTATGTATGTAAATCTTCATGGAAGTGTAATAATATGTTCACCACTATAACATAATAAAATCTTGATGTAATCTGTTTGTGTTGCATTGTAACATATGTTGTTGAAACACATTCCTTAAAAAGTTATGGAATGTACGTAATTTGCCTGGCAAAATCATATTGGATTTGTTGCAAGTGGTATGTGCATTTTATACAGCGTAGAGATGTACATGTTTTTGCTATGAAGAAAATACAACTTGTGTTGAGGGTATCTCAGGAAGTTATAACTTTTTTGTTTTGAGCAACCTGGCATAACATTTATTACCCATGTTGTTAAGGCTGTTGCCTGGTTGAGAATTTGGTATAGGGAAATACATGCTAATGAAATTCTATTTTTTTTTTGTGTTCCTGTTAAAGATAGATATGTATCACCTGCAACTTTTCTGAGCAAAAAAATACGCGCTTCTTTGCTATCAAAGCCTTTTTAACATTAATGTACAGGATGAGTATAAAAGAATACCCCAACTTGGTAGGTCTATGATATCAAAACCAAACAACCTTGATTGACCAATCAAATGAATCGTGGAACCGTGAAGGTTGTTTAAACATACATTCATAAATGTTCAATGTGACCACCACGAGCGGCCCGAACGACATCTACGTGATAATCAAACTCGTTCCACGCTCTTGTCAGCATATCCGGTGTTACGGTTTGGATGGCATTCGTAACTCTCGGTTTGACGTGGTGAGGGGGTAGCGAGCTCGCATTCGACACGTCAATGTGAAGGGGACGGTCTGATATTTCCTTTATGTGCCGAGAAACGACACTGCGAGAGTGTGTCGTCGCACTATGAGCGTGTGTTGATTCGCATCACGATGGCGACGGAACAACAGGCGTTCTGCGTTATTCAGTTTGCTAAATGTGAACCGGTTAAAACTGTTGAACGTGAATTAAGTCGCAAATACAGACGTCGTCTTCCGATAGGTGGAGTATCATATGTTGGTTTAGTCAGTTCCGTGACACAGGGTGCCTTTGCAAAGGCAAAAGTCCCGGGCGGCCGCGTGTGTCCGAAGAGAATGTGCAACGGATTCAACAAGCATTCGTTCGCTGTCCGAGAAAATCAACTCGATAAGCTACCAGGGAAATGCAAATCCCTCAATCAATGGTATGGACAGTGTTGCGAAAGGGATTGCTGTACAAACCATACAGGTTACAGCTTGTAAATGCTCTTACCAAAAGGGATAAAGAACTGAGACATGATTTTTGCGCATTTGTTCTTGCCCAGAACGAGGTAGACGGTGCCTTCATGTCTAAGCTGGTTTTTAGCGATGAAGCGACGTTCCATACATTTTCCAGCAGGATGGTGCGCCACCCCATTGGCACCTAGCTGTTTGCGGATACCTGAACGAGACTTTGCCGCAACGCTGGATTGGTTGAGGTGCAGCTGGTGACCAGACTCTTAATCACTGGCCCCCAAGAAACCTGGATCTTACCTTGTGCGATTTTTTCTGTGGGGATACATAAAGGACCAAATGTTTCGTCCACCATTGCAGGCTAAGATACGAGAATTACGGACGCCATCCAAACTGTAACATTGGACATGCTGACAAGAGTGTGGAACGAGTTTGATTATCGCGTAGATGTCATTTGGGCCGCTCGTGGTGGTCACATTGAACATTTATGAATGTATGGTAAACAAACTTCACGGTTCCACGGTTCATTTGATTGGTCAACCAAGGTTGTAGGTTGTTTGGTTTTGATATTATAGACCTTCAAAGTTGGGGTATTCTTTTATACTCATCCTAAATATATAGCCTGTTTGCTGTCAAAACCAGAAAATTAAATAATTAAATAAAAATTACTGAAAAATAAATTGGTGTATTTTCCATGATAAAGATCTTGAGAGTATCATTTCTTACATTTAGGTTCTTGTTTCAAGTTTATATACTCAGATTTGGCTTTGAAAACCAGATTTTCAGTAATTTGTATTTCCCAAAACCAAATTCTCAACCATGCAACAGTCTTAACATTNTGGCTTTGAAAACCAGATTTTCAGTAATTTGTATTTCCCAAAACCAAATTCTCAACCATGCAACAGTCTTAACATTTCAACATTTGTAGACTCACACACATGATGACTTAAGAAAGGCGTATCAACTATTTTAATTGGATATTGCTGGAATTTGAATTTTTATAATTAAGCAGACAAAACTTTCATTGCTGAAATATTAACTTTTATTTTAAATAAAGCTCACTGAAGGAAGCCATAATTTAAACATTAAGTTATATCCATATGCTGAAAATGAAATGTCCTGCATTTTGTAGAGAAATTAATATTCATATAGCTAACCCAAATTAGTCGTGTAATCATGCAATTGCTTCATAAAAACCTGCAAATACAATTGGTTCATATAATTTGTGTTAGTTTTATGTTAATACATATTGCTGGTTGCTGAGTAACGGCGTGCATCATCAGCTTTATACAATTATTTTCTGCAGTTTCAAAGGTTGTCCACAGTCACTTGTTTAGAACTTAGAGAACGCTGTCTGATTGGTGGTAAAAGTTCAATGTATTCCACCTCGCATAAACAACCACAAACCGAGAGTTGAAATGGTTTTACGACCAATCACCAGCCAGAAATTGTGCCACCTCACGTATACTGCACTGTCCTTCAACACCAACCACCTAATTGTTCCAGGGGCTTAAGGCTGACTTTCTCACTCACCGCACTTGCCTCGTGGCCTCTACGTGCAAGGCCCTCAACTTGCGTGCAGTCTTCCCATCGACGACTTGCCTGAACTTGACTTCAAGCATGTCTACGGCACGCAAATAAAGATGAACGTATGATGCCTCTCTAAAGACAACTCTGAACAAAATTTAGCAGCTAAAACAGATTCTTCAATCTTAGTATATTTTTAGTAATTTTCAGACCCCAAAAATCCTTGGATATGAAATAAGAAACTTTAAACTTATCCATAGACATGAAACATTTTTTCAATTACTTTTTAAGTTTAGACATTATTTTTAATTAATGTGTTTTCTACCTGTACAATGCCAGTATGCAGGTACACATTCACATTGTAATAATTTCCTTATATCAGAGTTCAAGATGTTGCATTGACCTTGGTTCAGAAACTATTAAAAAGTAGTAATTTCGGTCGATTAAATCACAAATTAATGTTCTGTGGATGATTTCATTTGTTAGGGAATGTGAAGCAATTTGTGCAGTTTAAAACAAAAAAATTTAAACATCACGTAAGGGTTTCCTTGGCTGGGAAGCAGGTGTCGTCAGCTTCACTGGGTTAATATTTGGGGTCAATCTGGCCTTTTCGGGAAGCTCAATCATGGAGCGTTGAACACGAGGAGGGGCACTAGTTGGAGTAGGCCTGGTTTGTACACAAGACTGTGTGTAACTAGGGATTACGTTCAGGCATCTCACCACCTTGCCTGCGGCTTAGGGCCGATTTTGTACTGCTAGTTTCTTCTGTGGCGTGGGAGGTAATGGCGAAACAGCACACGAGACGTGCCAGAGCAGGTTTCTGCTCCCTCTGCCGAGCATCTTCCTCTCTTTTCCACGTGTATACTCGGCTGAAACCCTGTTCTCCACCTTCCAGGCCTCCGACCAGGGCTAGTCCCTACTTGGCAGCTTTATCTCGCCCAGTCCTGTGGCGAGGCATAAGGGGTAGATAGTGGGTGTACCGTAGGGGTGGGCACGACCTGAGAGAAAGTATGGGTAGGCAGGTGGATTGGACAGGTAAGCCTTCACTACTGGTCTCCAGCAAATACATTGGCTGGGCGGGACGTCGCCGGCAGTCCCAAGCACTTGGCAGATGATGTCGGCAGCAGGGTAGGGGGCAACCGCTCTCGTGTTTTACTCCAAACAACACTAAGAGACGGTTCTTCCCGGAGGTGAGGTAGGAACAGAGGTTGCGACTCTGGGCCACTCCTGCAAGAATGTTAGAAGTACGGTGGACGAAACAGGATATAGCACAAGCAGATAGAGAAGAACAGTGAGCTGTGAATGACAACTCAGCCAAATTAGGGTTGCATCTTATTACTGTATTATCTGTAAAGGAAGGCTATGTTAACGCTACCCATAAAATATTTGCAAATTTTTTTTAGGTAACAACATAAAAATATTTATAATTTCAGTTGCATGTGTTGATCAGACAAATGTAACGAAATACGTGGAGAAGTCAAGAAAATGTTAGGGGATTCGTTATAAAGGTACTGCTGGGTGTACTCCTTTACGACAGTGCCAGACCGCATGTGGCGCGAGTGGCCAGGGATGTGCTGCATCGACTTCGCTAGGAGACGCCGTGTTATCAACCGCACTCCCTGGACCTTGTGACTACAGGTTATCACCTCTTCCGTTCCCTGGACAACCATCTTGGTGGGAAATGCTTTGCGAATGACGTAGACTTGTTGCAGGCACTCGTGGACTTGCGTGGGTCCAAGACCACCAGGGCTTTGCGCAGGAGGAGGCACATTGGCAAAATGTGCTGGATGCAGAGAGAGATTACTANGACTTGCGTGGGTCCAAGACCACCAGGGCTTTGCGCAGGAGGAGGCACATTGGCAAAATGTGCTGGATGCAGAAAGAGATTACTATGGATGGACTAACAGTCTCTGGCATTTGCTGTGTACCTTTCTGATTGCAACTTGTTTGGTTACCTCGCATATGACTGTAGACTTTGCCTAAATTTTCATTATTATCACTACTGATTTAATTCTCTTCACATATCCCATGTGTAACTTGCAGTTCTCACACTGCATTGTTTTTCACATGGTTTTGTGCCTATCCTTAAAAATACTGAAGGCAACTATTGTTGTCAGAGCCTATGTATTTATCACTATTTAATAATGCATGCTCCCAATGAATATTGCAACAAATTTGCACACACATGCACGTGCGTGCACACATTCATGTGCACAGTACCTGAATTGTGAAAAACTACAGTTTATATTATATATATATGAAAGGAGGATACATACATTTTGTAATCCCGTACAAAACATTGCTATCATTTTAAGTTTTATTAGGTTTTTATTAATTAAAATTTGATTAGATTTACATTCTAAGATGCTTGGAAAGCACATTTTGTAAGAAAACCTTCAAGCAGAGCACTCATAATTACTGCAGTATATAAAAAATATTGGTACTAATGTTTAGAATACGAGTTAAAATATTTTTTTTAAATAAATTTTATGTACATATGATTTAGTCTTGAAAATTCTCTTTCAAATTTTAGTTGTATATACATGATTTAACTGCTGTTGTTCTCATTTGCAAAATTTATATGACAGCATTAAAAAAAAAAAAAAATGAACGTACACAGCAGTAAAAAAATTTGCACCAAATCTTTTACCAGTGTGATATAGTAACAGAACACACAATAAATNATGGATGGACTAACAGTCTCTGGCATTTGCTGTGTACCTTTCTGATTGCAACTTGTTTGGTTACCTCGCATATGAATGTAGACTTTGCCTAAATTTTCATTATTATCACTACTGATTTAATTCTCTTCACATATCCCATGTGTAACTTGCAGTTCTCACACTGCATTGTTTTTCACATGGTTTTGTGCCTATCCTTAAAAATACTGAAGGCAACTATTGCTGTCAGAGCCTATGTATTTATCACTATTTAATAATGCATGCTCCCAATGAATATTGCAACAAATTTGCACACACATGCACGTGCGTGCACACATTCATGTGCACAGTACCTGAATTGTGAAAAACTACAGTTTATATTATATATATATGAAAGGAGGATACATATATTTTGTAATCCCGTACAAAACATTGCTATCATTTTAAGTTTTATTAGGTTTTTATTAATTAAAATTTGATTAGATTTACATTCTAAGATGCTTGGAAAGCACATTTTGTAAGAAAACCTTCAAGCAGAGCACTCATAATTACTGCAGTATATAAAAAATATTGGTACTAATGTTTAGAATACGAGTTAAAATATTTTTTTTAAATAAATTTTATGTACATATGATTTAGTCTTGAAAATTCTCTTTCAAATTTTAGTTGTATATACATGATTTAACTGCTGCTGTTCTCATTTGCAAAATTTATATGACAGCATTAAAAAAAAAATAAAGTGAACGTACACAGCAGTAAAAAAATTTGCACCAAATCTTTTACCAGTGTGATATAGTAACAGAACACACAATAAATACTTTATCTACATATGCTTACATTTTTCATGTAATTTTACAATAGTGACCTTTACGACAGCACCTGATGTATGTACAATTATATACACAGAGCCTTTTCTTACTACAAATTTCTCTTTTTTTTTGTGTGATTCATTGGTTTTATACTGAACTATTCATACTTCCACAGATATTGCTGATATTACAATATCACAGTACAGTGGAAAACAGATTTAATAACAAGCAAAAGAAATGCAGTAATTTCACAACAATTTCTACGATCTAGGCATGTGTGGTGATATTATTGCGATGCACTGTATTGTCCACGAAGAGTTGTTCCAGACATAAATTTTATCATCATTTTTTTTGTTTGAAAAATTGTCTTTAATACTAATGTTTCTTTGTAAACATTTGACAGGAATGAAGAGTGTGTTTTCAGGAGGGTGAAGTTTTCACGACTGTGTGCATCTTGGAAGGGCGACGACTTTGTGCAGCGGAGCTCACATAAACACGTGGCACTCGCCCAGCGTGAGGACCACGATGGCTGCAACTCCGAGTGTCGTGTACAGGTACTTGTCCGAGATGGGCAGGTGGAACAGTCTGCCCGAC
The DNA here is from genome assembly GCA_002778355.1 of Clitarchus hookeri. Taxonomy (NCBI): domain Eukaryota; kingdom Metazoa; phylum Arthropoda; class Insecta; order Phasmatodea; family Phasmatidae; genus Clitarchus; species Clitarchus hookeri. Next base: position 16,358 of record NQII01004364.1, read on the forward strand.
AGTCGCAGCGAGGAAGAGTAGAGGAGCAGCGTGCCCAGGTCTTTCTCGTGCATCTGCTGGTGCTTCCCTCTCATCTCGTGTCCCACGACTTGTATGGGCTTGCAGGCGTTCGACAGTCGCGCTGCCTGCAAACCAGATACAGTAGGAAGAACCCTGCTATGATATATTTTCCAAGGGGCCAGTAAAATAAAATGTTATGTGCAGGAAAACATAAGCAGTAAACAATATTACATCTGTATGGGGACACACAAAACATTCTAATGTAATAATTTTTTATATATAAATAGCCAATCAAGTTCAACATCTTCATCTGAATCATGTGATATAAAAATATCAGTGACCTCAATTTCACAGATCATAACATCATCAATTAATGCACAATTACATGTAGCATCACGGAAACTTGCTCAAACACTATTGTTTATCTTGGTCATTTTGAGGAGCATCACCTCTAAATTCCTTAATATTTCAAANAATGCACAATTACATGTAGCATCGCGGAAACTTGCTCAAACACTATTGTTTATCTTGGTCATTTTGAGGAGCATCACCTCTAAATTCCTTAATATTTCAAATGTAGACTGTCCTTTGTATCAGCTTGTAGACTAATGCATTAGTTCTATATATGAAGTATTATCTAAGAGAAAAAACTGTATTTCAGTTGCTGTCACAAATTGAACAAATACTGATGTTCTAAGCAAGAAGTGAAAAATATATGCACAAAATGAAACAAATTGCTGAAATGTGAACTGTCTGCACTCAACTTGTGCCACGAGGCGACGTCCTTGGCTCGTAGTAGCCTGCACCTCTGTCGCTGCCCCTGTTCTGTGTGTTGCAAGCCATCACTAACATGCCCGCCACGTCCTCTATGCCTCAACGCTGGAAGTGTGCTGCGCCGCCTGCCAGTAGGCAGCTCACAAGTTGCCGCCGTTCGCCACTTCGATGGGTGGGCCACCCCCTGCCCAAGGCTGCGCTGGGCCGGTTGATACTGCACATGCATTCTTGAGCGCAGGAGGGATGGTTACCCCCACTCTCTTGCCGCTCCATGAGCCCTCGAAGCAGCATATAGGCCGCGGACCAGCCATTTTTGAGGCAGTTCACTGGAAGTAGCTCCCCAGTCTGAACTCTGGCACTTGTCCAGTTGCCTTCCTCACGTACGTCAGTAACCCTTTACTCAAGAGCTGACTAGGAGTAAGTCCCCAGCATGAGGGCCACATTGGTAGCCAGCTATTGTCACAATTCGAAGTTCACTGTGTGCAGTTGGCCAGTGTTCGCCATGCGCCCGCACCATTGGACTGCATCACGCGCCTTACGTTACTTTTGGTTCTCGCCCATCAGACTTTTCTGGGCGCAGGTCAGGAGTCTGTGTTCGGCATTTTGCTATCAAAGACACTTGCTCTCAAGTCAGCCTTCTGCTTTCACAGCTACCCTACCTCCCACTATCCTACATTAGACTCGTGCACGGCTATGCAGCGATGCAAACCCCCTTATATCAGACCAGGAAGGAATCTCCTTGTTCTTGCCAGAGTTGGGTGTTTGGCTGCTAGCAGATCACGTTACTCTCCTGGGCTCTCACTTGGCAAAGGCATAGAGAGTCTTTCCCGGCCTCCCAGGCCCGAGGAGAGAAAGCTCAGAGGCTCGAGCTGTGGGCCTGACTCGAGCGGTCGGCCGCTCCTCAGACGTCACTGGAGAATTGGAGGACTTGGTGTTCTTTTCGAGGAAAGTCAGTACCCTCAACCTGACGGAAATACTTGAGCAATCGTGTCGCCCCCTTCACTGCAGACTGACGGTGGACTAACTCCTCCATGACAACAGCACTCCCCTCGGAGATTGTTTGTAGTCACCAGCCCTCAACCCGACAGTAAGACTTGAGGAATTGTGTCGCCCCCTTTACTGCTTGTTGACAAGAAGGTAAACAAGGACGAGCCCCTGCAGTATCGGCACCGGGTGGCATTGCCGGCCCACTGGGAAGTCCACGCCAGATTAGAGTTCCCTTCGACGACCAAACACATTGAACGTCATCCAGACGTGCTTGGGCCTACAGGTTCCAGACAGAGCCATTTGCCTACGTACCCTCAGTACACATCACTATCCCCATGCTTGGTCACCGTGCTGGGAGGGAGTTCATTTCAGAAGCATGAAGTGGCATCGAACTTCTAGCCTCCTACCGTACGAGACTTGTGCGACCATGAGTAATGGCTGCTAAAGGCCACAGTAACAAGAAACCTCATTGCTTTGCAGAGTAGCTGAACTTGTCATTAGGATACGTAACATGCTGCACATGTTCAAATTGGGATACTATGCAATAATGTACTGCGATGTGATGATCACATGGGCATAAACATGGACATTGCTTCACTGGCTTGAAAAATTTTGAAACTTTGACAAAATATCTCCACAATGAAAGTAGAGAACGCTTGTCTAGGGTGGCAAAGCCATGCACAACAGTCTGTGAATTTACAAGACAGGCACATTTGAACTTTTCTAACTATCTTCTAGAAAATGCAGTAAAAGGGTTGGGAGGTGGACAATTAGGTACAGCTTGAACTGATGCAGCCCTGCATACAGCGGTAAGTGTTCGTTTGTCACTGCATCGATACCCTGTTTTTTACTATTATGACATGTGGTAAGAAGTTAAGACCATATGATGATTGCTAGCCAAGTCACCAGTTGTTTGGCACTGGTGAAACCCCTAAATTCTTATGAAACCAAAGTTGACACCACACAAGGTTTTGCTGTTAGTGTGGCGGACAGCACCGAACTGTAGCATAATATAGGTATTACTTTTGTACCATTTTGGTATTTGTACAAATACAGATATAAATTTTAAATTCAAATTATGTTGCAGTACAGGATACGTCTCGCGCAGTTATGTTATTATTCCAGTAAATTCAAACATTAAAAGCAATACAGTTTTTATGATAATTTATAAATAGATATGGCAGTAATGATCATCTGCTGTATCAAACCTGGATGAAAGGAGCACCAGAGATTGTGATCCAAAGCATAACGTTTGCCAGGTTGCATCCACTGGGCGAGACATTGTTATCCACTGTGTCCAACTGCAGCAGCCACACAACGCCAGACGCAGCACACGACACATTCAGTATCATGAAGATGCCCACTATGGGGGCCAAGTCCTCGTTCAGGTAGTCCAATAGTTTTCGGAACTCTGCAACTTCCTGCAAAAATAATGCCGCTAAAATATTTATCGCGGGCACTGCAATATGAAAATATCTTGTTGCTTAGTTTACAATGAGCAGATGAAAACTGGGGACAAAAGGTTTGCTTTCTAACATCCCGTGGGGAAGGCTGTGAAGATACGGGAAATGACTGGGCGAAAGCTTAATAAGTCTAAATAAATACCATCACAACATCAACTAAGAGCTCCAGAGAGCCCATTACAGGCAAATCTTGCTGATTCTGCTTCGTGGAGTGTAAGTAACGCAGGCAGAATACAATAATGCGCAGTTGCACGTACAGTAGAGCCCAAAAATTCAGTTTTTGGAATTTTTCAAAATATTTGGAAAATCCTTAAAGTAAAGAATTACTGGGTGCATTGATACTGATGTCGGTCCTTGTTTATGCACAACAAGAACGGCATAAGTCCTTTCACTCACTGCACTTAAATTCAGTACTAAAATAACATTCTTAATCAGTAATTAAAGTAATTACTATCATGTTTTCTCGAGCTTGATGGAGTGCTAGATGCTGTACTTTGGCTCCAGACTTTTGATTTGACAGGGCGGGGGGAGAGGTTCACTTCCCCATTGTACAAAAATGTTGAAATAGGCGTGGCAGGTGCGAGCAGTGTTAGACTGTTAAAAAAAAAATGTTTCATATATAGTTGCAGATAGTTTAACGAGTTAGTAAATTGCTGTACAAATGTTTCACATAAAAATTGGAAAAGTTTACTTAGTACAAGAGACATGTGAAACTAATTACTTAGCGTAAACAGTAGTGAAATATAAATTCCAGCATTCCAAACAAATCCTTTGTGTAACTACTTTGCATGTGACAACTAAACACTGCCGAATCTCCCCACAACAGACCATTTAAGGTTCAGGCTGCAAAACCTACCATGGAAACTGCAGAAAATGCATCATCTAGTGTATATCGAATTGATTAGTATCATTAGTATGACCGGTGTGTGTGTGTTAATTGCCTGTGATAGTAACCAAAAACAATTAATGTAAGAAAAATTAGAATAAAACCATAGATGAAGCATAAAAAAGTAATTATTACCAGTAAAGAGATTTCTTGTAATTCATTACATGCCGTCACCAATAATTTGTCGCACCTACTGAAATTTTGTACAAGCTGTCATTTTTTCAGAAAAAGGAAATTTTTCAGATCTTCTAATATACTGGTATGTATTGTCGCGTGTAAAGTTTTGCCTAAGGTGTGAGCTGCCAGCCAGCATGGTCATCCCCCCCGACGGCCCGTGGGATGGTGCAACTCAGCCGATCAGCAGGTCAGAGCCCTGCCTGGAATTTGCTATTTTAGGACATCTCTCTGGGCGGGGCACAAGTGCATGCGATCTCGAGGCAGTGGCCTGCGTCAGCGAGGTGATGCCATGCAGCTGGGGAGTGTGCCGGGATGAAGATGTGAACAGTCGTGCAATGGGTTGCTTGGACAAGGTCACCCTGCCCTCAGGTCTCAGAATTAATCANGCGCGGTCACCCTGCCCTCAGGTCTCAGAGTTAATCATCTGCAAACATAAATGTCAGGTATGGCCATACCCATGTGTTTATCAAAAATTGTAAACATCGTACTTGGGTTAATGACGGATAGGAAGCATCGTTTATTGTGTGGCATTATTGTTCGCATTGGGCTGCTTACAGTGAGTTTTTAGTTGTTGATTGGCATCTCTAAATAAAATTTAGTTAGAGAACTAACCCTGTTTGAAATTACTTTCCCATCTCAGTCCAGAAAGAAACAACTGACCACTACACACAATCCTGGAGTGAATATTCCGGCTACCCCAGGAAACCTTTCGCAGAAGAGAGTACCTTACGTTACCCATAGTCTTGTTATTTTGGAGAGACCCGCGTCAGTGCCTAAAATGCCATCACCCGCAATCCGGTCCTGACAATACGCATCAAGAATATACTTTTAAGGGCAGTAGTAAAAATACAAGGCGTCGTATTGACTTGAATGAAAGACATCAGTCTGTGGTTTGATGCAGCATCAAAAGATAAATTTTGGCCGCGTAGTAAAGTCACCGAATTTCTTGGCTGTGTGGTTTTGCACCAGCAATGCTAACTTGTGTTGCGAGTACGAACACAGCACTTACTCTCATCCAATCAGCTGGTGATATGGACAGCTCCAACAGCTTGGCAGTCAGGAAGTAGATGTGCGACACGAGCAGCTGGGCTTGCAGGCAGTAGCTTGTTATTATGGTCGCCTGCAGGACGTCGTGCCACAAAGTGCTAAGGGTCAGCAGGATCTTCAGTGGCACTGTTATTGTCGCAGGGCTGTAACCACGATTTACGTTCCTGTAGTGCCGAAGCAGTGTTACCGGCAAACAACGTAACTCTTGATAGTATCCTCAGATTACTGTTCGTGTTTTAAACAATACTTCAGAACACAACATTTGTGTACAAATAAGATAACATTTTATGGTTTTATTTTTAGCACAATTTCATTTTACAATTTTTTATAGGTTTACCTATAAAATATTTACACAGTTAATAATTATGCATACTTCCAAGCACATGTGAAAACTACATTCTAATACCTTGCTTTTACAAAACCACATAAACAAGAGCTAAGTTATTATTTGAACTATAAGATCAGAGAACATTAATACCGACAAAAATGTTAATATTATATTTCACTGGAGAGATGCTGCAATTCACAACTTGGACTGCCACTGCCACCATCACAAAATCCACAGTGCCCAAACTATGCGCTCTGGTGAGCCAGGGCTCGACACCACCTGCGTCCACTAGTGAGCGCGNAATCCTGGAGTGAATATTCCGGCTACCCCAGGAAACCTTTCGCAGAAGAGAGTACCTTACGTTACCCATAGTCTTATTATTTTGGAGAGACCCGCGTCAGTGCCTAAAATGCCATCACCCGCAATCCGGTCCTGACAATACACATCAAGAATATACTTTTAAGGGCAGTAGTAAAAATACGAGGCTTCATATTGACTTGAATGGAAGACATCAGTCTGTGGTTTGATGTAGCATCAAAAGATAAATTTTGGCCGCGTAGTAAAGTCACCGAATTTCTTGGGTGTGTGGATTTGCACCAGCAATGCTAACTTGTGTTGCGAGTACGAACACAGCACTTACTCTCATCCAATCAGCTGGTGATATGGNTTTGCACCAGCAATGCTAACTTGTGTTGCGAGTACGAACACAGCACTTACTCTCATCCAATCAGCTGGTGATATGGACAGCTCCAACAGCTTGGCAGTCAGGAAGTAGATGTGCGACACGAGCAGCTGGGCTTGCAGGCAGTAGCTTGTTATTATGGTCGCCTGCAGGACGTCGTGCCACAAAGTGCTAAGGGTCAGCAGGATCTTCAGTGGCACTGTTATTGTCGCAGGGCTGTAACCACGATTTACGTTCCTGTAGTGCCGAAGCAGTGTTACCGGCAAACAACGTAACTCTTGATAGTATCCTCAGATTACTGTTCGTGTTTTAAACAATACTTCAGAACACAACATTTGTGTACAAATAAGATAACATTTTATGGGNCTCAGATTACTGTTCGTGTTTTAAACAATACTTCAGAACACAACATTTGTGTACAAATAAGATAACATTTTATGGGTTTATTTTTAGCACAATTTCATTTTAGCATTTTTGTATTTTTTGTAGGTTTACCTATAAACATTTACACAGTTAATAATTATACAAACTTCCGAGTACATGTTAAAACTAAATTCTAATACCTTGCTTTTACAAAACCACATAAACAAGAGCTAAGTTATTATTTGTACTAAAAGATCAGAGAANCAAAACCACATAAACAAGAGCTAAGTTATTATTTGTACTAAAAGATCAGAGAACATTAATACAGACAAAAATGTTAATATTATATTTCACTGGACAGATGTTGCAATTCACAACGTGGACTGCCACTGCCACCATCACCACCGCCATTACCACCACACAAAATATTTTAAATACGATTTACGTAAAGAAAATTAAATCATGGGCTTTATGCGCTACGAGCGTCGTTGGTTACACACACAGCCTCTGGTGCTCCCCCCTAGTACACAGTATCGCCGAGCTCCATTGCTCACCTCAACTCTGTACTGGTCTATTTCTACAAGCCAAGGAAACACCTTGCTGCCTGAGAGGCAGGCAATCTGCACAACACCGCGCTCGAGTTCAAGTGGGTGGACCCACCCCTTCGCTGTGTTTGCCCTGGCCGGCAGGCACCGATCGTGCACACTGGTTGCGCATCAGGGGAGGTTGCTCCCTCCATGCAGCCAGCTCTAGCCGCCCCTATCTTGCCACGGCTCGGCTCTCAAGCTGTATATATTCCCGTGCACATTCTTCTGAAAGGGGTAGGAGAGTGCAAAGGGCGCACTGGAGGTTAGAAACCTGCTTTAACTTTCGTTGGCTAGCCTCTACTCGCAAAAGCTTCCCTTCAGCAGTTGTTTCATTTGCTCTCTTAGCATATCCAACTTGTGTTTTTCAACTCGCAGCAGAAGCTCTTGTCGCAGAGCCTTCTAGAGCGAGTATCGAGTGTTGGCCCGAGTACCTCATCCGCGCCGGACATAGCGTGCACTACGATAACGCTCACCCCGAAACGGATTCGAACCTCGTTACTACCCTGTGGTATTCAGCTTGGCAAACTTGGTCTCTTGTCCATCGGATGCTATCTGGCACAGGTCGGATAAGACTAACTAAAATGCACATCTGCCAGTTACCTCTTTGAGGTCCGGTCAATTCTCTTTCATTTCAAGTCTTCCCTACCCGCTTTGCCATTTGTCTGATCATCCACCTGAGTACTTCCAGGTGCGTGCACGACCATCCCATTAGAGAATCTAACCACGGCCCCACGGCTCCTCCCTCTCAATGTTTGGTGTCTTAGTGCTGGCAGGTAACGTTCCCCTCCAGCGCCACTGTGGCAAGGGGAGAAAGAACCTTTCTCTGAGGTTCTTGAGACCAGAGCAAACGCACAGTCTCACCTAGACTCTCAGACTACAAGCTGGTCGCACTGCTTACTGAGCGCTGCAGAGGCCTTGCGTGGGAAACACTGCGAGACCAAGGGGAAGTTGAGGCTTGTAATGGTGCCCACTCACCTCTTTCCAGGGAGGATCAGAGGACCCTCTCCACAAGCCACTATAGGCCTGAGCACAGTCAATCGTGAGGCGTACCTCCCGTAACATCACTAGAGATGCCAATTGATAAGACTCCGGCAGGGGTTTAGCTCGAGGCACCGGCCTCAGAACGAGTCGGGTTCCTTCCTGGATGGACCATGCTAGAACCTCCCCATGCTGCTGTGTTAATGTACTTTTATCTAAGACTGTACCTGTGCCTACAGGACACCTGCTAAATCCTTTATAGTAGTAATTCTTTACTCTTCATTTGTTTTTATCCCCCAAGTAACGTAACATCTCTGACTGTGCATAGCTGTGTACGCACAGTTATTCCAATGCTCCATCAACAGGTGAGATAAAAAAAGGACAACAAAATCCACAGTGCCCAAACTATGCGCTCTGGTGAGCCAGGGCTCGACACCACCTGCGTCCACTAGTGAGCGCGNACAAAATCCACAGTGCCCAAACTATGCGCTCTGGTGAGCCAGGGCTCGACACCACCTGCGTCCACTAGTGAGCGCGGAGAGGCGGCGATCGTAAGGCATGCTACATGTACCCCCGCCTCAGCCTGGAACTCTGTGCCTTCTGCACCTTACTCCAAAGACTCGCGGTCCGTAGTACCCAGGCGCCTATCACCCTTACCGCCAACATCACCGTAACATCAGCCCAGAGTGTCTCCCGACCCACCAACATAGCTGCAATGAGACAACCACACTCGAGTGCCTCGTGCCCAGTGGTTCGTAAGCCCGTTCGCCCAGCAGCCGCTGACTACATTCCCACTAGGACACGCACCAAGACAGCACTTCACATGGCACTGCCTTGCACCATTAGAAGGATCAGGGATATCCCAGCTCGGCCCACAGCTCAGCCAATAGGTTAAGGAGACTTAATTTTCCTGATCTTTAGAGGGATACTCTAGCCAGTGCATCAACCCATTGCCATTGGCATCAGAATTTAATTTAGTGCCTTTTGCTATTTTGGTAGTCTTGCTTAATTTATAATTTCACCCCGAGCTACGTAATATCTTTGGTCTTGTGCAACAATAGGCTAGGCCAGCCTGAGAGCTGCAGTGAGGCTCAAGTCCTGGCCAATNCGTAATATCTTTGGTCTTGTGCAACAATAGGCTAGGCCAGCCTGAGAGCTGCAGTGAGGCTCAAGTCCTGGCCAACCACAGGGTAACATGTTTATAAGCTGTTCACGTTAATTGAGCACTTCTGAAAGCCCTGCTTAAGATACACTTTCTTCCTCATTTCGTACCCCTTTTGTTATATGTGAAATTTACATTGCCATGGGCCTAATTACTACTTTACTCATGTGTCAAAGTGAAAACATGAAATTTCTAGGAATCCAAATGTGTAACTAAAACGCCAATTCGTACTGTAATGTATGTAAANTCAAAGTGAAAACATGAAATTTCTAGGAATCCAAATGTGTAACTAAAACGCCAATTCGTACTGTAATGTATGTAAAGCAAAACACCATCTTGATTTGTCATTAATTTAAACATTACAACGGCAATACAATTGACAATATTTTAGTTGATTCACTACCAACTTACCTATGAGCCTGCATGCATGTGTGTGTGTATGGCAGCATACGTGCAGTTAATTGGCACTGATTTTTTTCAAGGGTTGATTTCAAATGGGCTCACTTTACCATGAACAGTCTTTACCCTGTTTGAACCTGGTCAGGACCCACGCAAGGGACTACAGTAGAGTGCAAAAAAATATACCCACGTTAAATGCATGTAGAATTAAGACGTGTCCAAGAAAGCTCCCAAACTTGGTAAAGGTGATCACTTACATGTTCTAGTCAACTTATATCAAAGTAAATACAGTAATGAGCCAGCAGAACATGTTTGTGGATATGTGGAGGGATTTAGTAACGTGTTAACATCGAGGTCTTGAGAGCCGATGAGGGTGAAGCGAGGTGAGTATGGAGCAGCGTCGGAATGCAAGAGTGGGGGAAAAGGGAGACACCTAAGAAAACCCACAGACTAGCGGCATCACCCGGCATGATTCCTACGTGGGAGGCGAGCAGTCTGACCACTACGCCACCATGCCCCAGCATGTCTGTGTATTGCTGAATAATAAAAATAGGAACAATAAATATGAGCCTGCTGTATGCATTATTAATNGCCCCAGCATGTCTGTGTATTGCTGAATAATAAAAATAGGAACAATAAATATGAGCCTGCTGTATGCATTATTAATTTAAGTGTTTTGAACACTAATAAGAAAAAAATTTTGTGAACTGGAGCTTAACCCAAGGAGACATTTATTTTCTGGAATACAGCAGAACCCTGTTATAACATTTCTCAAGGTCCCAAGAAATGTCAGTCTTATGTGAGGGAAAACTTTATAAGAGGTTAACTTTGAATAGAAAAACATGTTTGTGGGCAAAGAGAAGGCAGCTTATTAAGCAGTAAAATTTTNGAAAAACATGTTTGTGGGCAAAGAGAAGGCAGCTTATTAAGCAGTAAAATTTTATAAGAGGGGATGTTATAACAGGGTTTTACTGTAGTGAGACGAAAAAAAGAGGCATCCAGTTCAGCTAAACTTAATGTTCTTGTTTTATGTTTAGCACATCATTCTTTAAGGATACACAAAATATTATAGTTTACGGTTATGAAAAAATTTATTCTGTACTACCGAGCAACACAGTCATTCAGTGCGACATTATGTTGCTGTAACATGTGGTTTGGAGTAGTAATGAGGTATAAGCGGAAATTAATATTGCCGATTTCAGTTTTTCTTTGATTAAACGCAAGTCCCATTCCTCGACGTACAACAGACAGAACAGCTACAAGTGCGTGTGAATTCCGTACCTCGACTCAAGCCAGCGGAACACGATGTTACTGTCGGCCATGAGTATGTTGTCTGCTACGACGGAGACGCCGGTCCACAGGATGCTCAGGCCAACAAATATCCAGAGGGTGTACACCAACTGCCGCTGCACTGCGAAGCTGTTGGCAGGCGACGAACACGACAGGAACACCTGCAAGAGCACACCTGTATCCTGCAGTCACACGTGCTGTACGCAGCATTGGCACACACGTTGTTCTTAGCTGCCCAACAACAATTCACATAAGCTATCTCTGCCCCACAATGACTCCCACCTTTTTAACAAGCAGGGGTGGTTCATTGCTTCATTGCTTTTTTTTTCTTAGTATCACCAATTGGTATACACTTACTGAAGAGGTTGAATACGCCTCCTCATAGCTGCCAGAATAGCCATCAAAAAATTATGCACAGATATAGAAAAAAAATTTCGTCAAACAAATGTAGTAGGTATTATATAACTTGTCAATTGAATGGTCTTCAAAGTTTCAGACAACGCTGATATTAAAAAAAGTGGATATAGTGAACACAAATTAAAGGTCCCAATATGGACTCACAACAGAGTCTTGGCCTCAGTATCACCTGACACATAAATATAATTTTTTGGTTTTGCTTTCAAAAAGGAAAATTTAAAAAATAAGCCGTAATAAACCTTCAGTAATACCAAAACAAACTTTACTTACATTCTGTTGGTATCTGTGCAACACAAATTGTTTAAATGCAGTAGTATTACATTAAGAGTTACATGTGGTGATAGGTAAATAAATGTCACATAATTTTTTTAACTTATATAGTATATATATTTCAAGAAAGAAGTTTAGTGAAGTGGGTTGATATAAAGAGGGTGAAATAGGAATGTGTAGAGCATATGGATTCAGGCCTCCAGTGGGGGTTTTGTATCAATGGCCAGACTAGCTAATTTACTTCCTTAACTCACTATCTGATCAATTTGGGAGCGTGACTGCTACGCTGAGTGAGTGGCTGGTGTCGCCTCGCCAGTCCCTCGCAACGTAGTATAACTTAGCT
>NQII01004364.1:37411-210155 GCA_002778355.1 Clitarchus hookeri
CACATTTTTGATCATATGAAAACAAATTTAGATTTTGTTTTAGTCTAATGAACACGGCACATTATTTAAATATCTGTGAACCCATCAGAAGCACACTTGAAAACTTTATACATAAAGCTGCTCATGGAGGGGCGTGTCCCACATACTGTATACGTCACAACTGTACAACACACGTGTTACAACAGAGATGGTGCCAAATAGTACAGACATTAGCACCGTACATAATGATAATAATAATAAGAGAACAGTACCTAAATCACACATGCATCCCAGTAACGTAACACACCCGCGCCCGTAATATGATGGCTAGGCCAGTGGTAGTACGGTGTCAGTGGAGCGCAAGAGGGGACTAACTCCACGCTGTGTTGCAACATCGTGCACGACAAATGTCATTGTAACGACATTTTGCCACTAACATTCTCATCTCAATTTTTGCTCAGGATTCACGTGGTGTGGTTCGTGTGTGTGCGTTCTGGGACATTCTGTATACCTTAACATGCAAATACTTACTTCAGGTAGCCTACATAAATTAATATTAAATTTTACATTAGAAATTCTTATCCATGCACGTCAAACTACAATACCAGGACAACGGCCATCACAAATGTGAGCCTAAGTTCATTAACAAATTAGCATCATACCTCAAAAACCTACATGAATATATACACACCCTAAAGCATAGATAAAATTTTTTACCAAGTTTTACACACATGAACATAAAATTACTCATAACACCTGAAAGGCAAAAATGTAATATGTAGCTTTGCTCACAATGCCTGCCTCACCCTCTGTGCCTATCAAAGTGAAACAGGGACACTCTCCCGTACACCCTCTTCACCTGTGCAGCCAAAATTTTATTCATGGTAACCAGCATTCAGAACAATCCAGAAATTTACATCTCTTCAGCCAAGATAAAGTTTGTGGAACAATACATGTCGCATCCGCATCGAGACAGCAGCCAATCTATCTCCTTGTGGCTCCAAGTTCACCGTGCGTGGCAACCCGGGGTGATGTTAGGTAACGTGGTTCAAAGGTGATGCAGAAATTCAAAAGTTGCTGATCGTTCAAGTTAAAATTACGTCCCCGAGGGAGTCGCAATGCGGCGACGGCAAGAAACCAGTGCTGCGCTGGCAGTAGAACTGTAGCGTTCGCCGTCGCACATCTCGGACTGCGCGCCAGCTGACCGCCGGCCACAGACGTCGGCGATGCCGGCCACTTTCAGCTCTTCAGCAACCTGAGGCTGGACTGTATTTGTCCCTCTTCTTTCCGGCCCCCATCGCAGCTACGTTGAAGGCAGCCCGTTCAACTGATACAACGTTGGTTTTTAGGTGGGCGTGCGCAGAAAGATGTAAATTTTAAACTCCTATCTTGTTTCATTTTATTTAAATAAATTTTCCTCCACTGTCATACTTTTTTGAGACTATTATTTCATATCACAACAGAAAAGAATAAGTTAAAAACGTATGAATAGTTTTGGTCTCCCAAATGCCCGTCGGTATTCTGTTATGCAGGTAGGAAACACTACTTCATAACCAAGGGCATTACAAAACTTGTAGCGCAGTGAATGCTTCAGTGGAAGAAATGTCACCCGGGGATACAGCATGTAATTACAGTACGATGCTTAATTATGGTAGCTGCTAGAGCACGCTGGATTTCGTGAGTTGGGAGAGAAGCAGGAAATCCAGAGAAACTACCGGGGGAGTGAGGGATCTCCTTAACTGCCTACTCAGCCTGCAGCCACGGAGTTTAAACAGCGAATCAATGTTAATGAAATTCCTTCTCAATGCATCCATTTTAAAGACGACCGTTTCAAACAAAAGATATTCAATGCAACTTTCTTAGACCATACCACCACATTACTCTATTTTCAAAACATTTTATTCTTTCATCGTTTTTCTGTAACATACTTTATAAATTCTAATGTTTAATTTTAGAAAAAATTAAATATTAACATGAAAACTGGCAAGATTTCTTAACATGCCAGTATTCCTTAAGAAATGTCACACAGAATAATTTTCGTTCGGAACAATTGTCTTTAAACTGATTCATTGAGAAACTTGAAGATCGATTCTAATACGAACTGCTGATTCAGAGATTTGTCAGTTCCGATTCCATTTTATTCCTGTTATTTCTCTGGTGTACAATCAACATGATTTTTAAATGTAATATTAATTTAATTCAGTAGGCATACGTCTTCTAAATAAAATGATAACTCACGAGTGTATACTTGATATCCTCTTGTTGCCAAAAATACTTTAAACTAATGGTAGAGTGGCGTGTGAGTTTTACTATGTGCCGAGTCTATTTCCAGTGGCTTGTTGCAGGAAAATAAGATTTAAGTTATTAAAATACTAATTAATTTCAGCAGATAAAAGTCTTCTGAATAAAATTATACCCAGGAAGAGCCTACATGATATATCTCTCTCACCAAATAATACATAGGCACTGAGTAAGTGGAATCTTACAGGAAAATAAGAGCATGCAGTTTTGAAATAATATTAATTATTTAATGTCGTAAAGAAAAAAAATATTAACGATCGGATTTATTTGCTGGTCTCAGGAATTACTCTTTTCATAATGAACTATTATTAATCACTTCAAAATGCAGATGCCTACCAAATAAATATGCCCATTGCTACAGTGCCAACGTATGTGTAAACAACTGACTTGGCGAAATAAGTTTAGTTTCAGCTTTCTTTGGCCCGGGCACAGCCAGCGTGATCTCATTTCCTCCCCTTGCATAGCTGATCAGGAGGGGGATGGTTGCCTAGCAACTGTGTGGTGTCCTCTGCCCTCCAACACTTGGCTGACNGGGGGAAGTGAGCCAGTGGGGTGCTGTGTTCGTCGCAACCACTTTCTGTCTCACTTTTGTTTGGGCACCATCCCTTTCTGTTCACTACCTACCCTCTTTTGGCGGTGCCTGAAATCAATACTTTTCTGCACCTCTCTATGTTTCCTTGAATGTAGCTTCACTCGGCAACACAAGAATAACCAACCAATTTCAAGATGAGGAATGTGTTTTGCTTGTAATGAGTGCTTTGTAGGTTATAAGTAACATTTCTTTAAAAATCGGCTAGCCCAAGCGATACAGAGAATTAAAATTCTTGTCTGTTGAATCTAACCTAAATAAAGACACATTTTTTTAATTAATACAATCAGCTCATGAACAAATGAGTAAGGAAAAAATTGAACTAAAGAAATATCAGTGTTCCATGTTTGTATAAACAAAATTTTGGTTCAGGTGGTTTTGGTACTAAATACCAGCCAATTTTTAATATGTGGTATCGGTATCAGCTTCGCACAATCTTGATGCTTAATAAGGTTTTATTTGACAATACAATTCACGTGCACCAACTATCAGTATGTATACCACCTCTGTGGCTTCCAACAAAAAAATAAACAGACATGAAGATGTGTCTGCAGGAAGAATGCAAGCAAACGCGTTAACAACTGTCCAGTATATCTTTTGCGAGTATCCACTATCTACAAGTCCAATTCTTTGAGGACTCGCACACTTGCCATGACTGAGAAAGGACTTCAAAATAGTGTTAAATGACGCACACCATTCTATAAAAACAATTTTTAATAAAACAAAACATAAATATTTACAAAATCTTTTAACGGATTACAACACAGGGGCCGAGGTCAATGTTTGAGCCTGAGGAATCGAGGTAACGGCTTGGACTGGAGACCCCTGGCAGAGCGCTGCAACTTCCTTCGCTCCTCGTAGTGCGACTTCGCCTGCTGCTCTGCTTTCACGTTTCTCTTCTCCTGGAACAACAAAACAGTGGATATCCATGCAAACCTACAACAGTCATTGAAACAGTGTGAATATCTTAGTCACCGCACCTTATTAACGGAACAGTTTGATGTAAGTAGTACGTGCTTGTAAGAAGCCATGAGTGCTGAGCATCGTACTATCTTTGTCTATAGGTGTGTGACAAGTGATAGTAGGAACAAAATATAAGTCCAAAGGATTTGGGATTTGTCAAACAACACAACAGAGAATTTTATTGTACATAATAACAAAACTACATATTTTAAAGCAGTTACTAGTTTCAATGTTAAAAATTACAATTTTTATACTATTTATTTTTATAATACATCATCTGTCGCATAAAACTTATGCCAGAAGTCAAATTGAAGAGTGGAAGACATAGGAAAAGGTCTGAGCTTAAGTGGGTAATGGATGCACCAAGAGTTAAACTGAAATCCTGTAGACATAAAAAAAAAAATGCTGCAGGAACCACACAGAAAGGAAATTCAAAGTCAATGAGGAGATGTGAGAACATTAGCTACTGATATTTCAGATTTACAAACAGAGAATGTGCTTACTTTGTAAACACTGAAGGTCATCTCCCTGTTGCCAATGGAACCCAATGTCCTCGACGAGCTCTGCCCTTCGCGATGCACTCTCTCACCCAGTGGCTTACTGTTGGCAGAACATTTATACATTTGTAAGCTGGAAATATATTATGAAATACAGTCAACTATAAGTAAAATTGTGGATTGGAATTACGTACTTACAACATATACCCCACTTAAGTTACTGATCAAGGAAACTTTTCATGTTTTTACACCTCATGATTTTATTACATTTTCATAAATTTTACAAGTATTTTTTTCTTTTACATTTGTTGTTTTTTACATTACAAATTTCTCTCTGTTTTGAACTTTTTTGCATTTTGTAACTTTTCTTGGTCCCTCAAAAAGTGTAAAAAGGCGGGTTTTTCCTTATGGATTCCAATTTTTTCAATTCTAAATTCTTCTCCAGTATTTCAGAAATTTAATACCATAAAAATCCCAAAAAAACGTTTTCAGGTTTACTTTCACTGAAAGATTTGACCCTTTTAAGAAGTTTGCCCAATAAGCACATCCAAGTTTTTTGGTCCCTCCAAAAACTTACCAGCGTTCCAATGTTTCCCCTCCCCCCAGTATTCATTCTTTAAATCATATTTACATAAATATTTTTTTTACTATCCTGTAGAAAATTTCAAGACAATGCAATTTCATGCTTAATGAAAGACACGTGTCTCTAACTACAAAACAGAAACATACTACGTATATCTGCAACACCACTCAGTCCTAAAATTAAGCAATTCAGACTGCCGTTGTGAGAATGTTCCTTGTGTTTGATGTGCACAATCTTTTACTAGTTACAATATTAATTCATTCCAAAGTTTTTTAATTACTTTTTTTTGTAAATTTTTAAACCATACAAAAACTCCTGAATTTTTTTTTTTTAACCAACCTTTATCTGAACTATTTATATGCAGGTTTTCCTTTTTAATTCGAACCAAACTTAACCACAAAGTTCAGATTTGTTTTGAAATTCAAACATTTTAACCAGCTCTTCACTATGTAATAAGGTTACATTAGGTATTTTTCAAAAATTCTAAATAACCTGCTGGCGAAAACAAAGGTGAGAAAACTTTGCACCTTCCTCATAACATGAGCACAGCCTTACTTGTTGCGCTTTCTCCTGACACCGTGATTGAGCCCTTTAAATTCTTCCCCTTCTTTCAATTCGTAAAACTTTGGCTGGCTTCTCGTCCCTGCGGCTTCCTCGTCTTCGGCTTCTTTCCTCTTCTCCTCCTCGTCTCGCTGTTTCTCTTCCTTTCGCAGCAGGCGATACTGCTGTTTCAATTCCTTCGTCAACTCCCTGTCGTCGTCTGAACTGGATTCAGAGTCCGACGACTCTTCTGAGCTGGGGCGTCCCTCTGGTTCCTCCTGAACAATGCATACGTCATTTAAACAAACATACAAGGTGTGTAACTCTCACAGAGTTTTAATGCAACCAAACTTACACTGATGACGACACGCACAATTTGCAGGCCACATAAGTCGTAACTAAAATTTGTTCACAAGTGCAGTGAAACATCTACATTGTACCTTCCCCTGAATACAGCAGTACCCCACTGTTACAAACCTTCACAGTTTCCTGTAATAGGCTTATTAGTGAGGGGTGGTCCTAATAAGAGGGTTTGGAAAATTTGACAGATTTTGACCCACCCTGAACATTATACATCAAAATGAGGATGGCGCCTATTTGTAGATATACACTGCTACGAGTACTGTGTTTGACAAGAGCAACGCAATGTGTAACAACTTATTTTTTAACTTATTTCCCTTAAAATTTTCAACATATTTTTTACAGAATTTTTTACGGTTCCTTAAAAATAAGTTTTTAAAGAGAGGTGGCCTTAATAAAAGGGGTTGCAACAATGAAATTCTACAGTAGTGAAAAGCTGCAGCAAAATAGAAGTTGAGTTGAGAGATTTGGACGTCTCTTAATTAGGTCTTGAGAACCAACGAGGGTGAAATGAGGTGAGAATGGAGCAGGGCCAAAATGCAAGGAGGGAGATCCCTGAGAAAAACTCTCCCACATGTGGCATCGTCCAGCACGATTCCCACTTGCGAAAATCCGGAGTGACCCGGCCCGGGATTGAACCCGGTTCGCCTTGGTGGGAGGAAAGCAGTCTAACCGCTAAGCCACTACGGTCCCAGAAAAATAGGAGCAAGTGCAGAACTGTCAAAGTTGAGCAACACTAACGAATATGCAATGAGACAAAGAACCAATTACTAATGTACCCGAGGAGCTCCTTTCCCCTAATATGAAAGTCATTTTAATGAGGTACTCAAAAGTTTATATATCAGGCAGGACCTTGTGTGTTATGAAAAATTACTCGGCAGAAGGGATTTTCCGACCAGATGATACTATAATTGGTCAAATTGTAGTACTTGAGAAATCATGTAAGCTTGTAACAAAAATATTTTTTGATGGCACTACATTCTAAAAATGGCATTACTGAAGCTATTAAAAATTATTGCATTTAGTAGATATTCAACCAAATTTGATCTAAACTGGTTTAATTGTATCAGAAATATGTTCTATAATACTACAAGAAGTAAACCGTCTCAGGACTTAGCTGAATAGTTACTGAGACATATTAAGTTCAATTTTTAATGAAACATAATTAAAAAAAAAAAAAAAAAAGTGGACTACAGAGTTTATCAGTTACAGTCTAGTCACAGCTTTCTCACACTTTTTGAATCAAATATTTAAAAAAATCCCCCATGTGTGATGTACTTTGTTGTTCTTAAATATGTCCTGTATCACAGCATTTTATACTCCTGTCAACATTGTCGGTTGTATCGAACTTTTACTGATATGTTATTCATAAATTAAAATGTTTAATTTATAATCAATACAAATAAGTACAGTGAGAAAATACGTGTGTTGGTAATTGCCTACAAATAAAAACAGTTCTCACGCAAAACATTACTGAGCTGAATGCGCACGAATGCGGTGCGTTGTCCCATTGGTTAAATTTTCTAGATTAGCTAAACTTTGTTTACACGAGACGGAAGAATAGCTTGAAAGCAGAACTTCAGCAGGGCTTCAGAAAAGTTGGAAATAACCGTGAGTGGACTTCAGCGTAAGGACTGCACACAATATGGAATGTGAACAGACTCTACAAAGTGTTTTACCGCTGCCCAAGTCATATTTTGGAACAGACCAAGTACTATCATTACAGAGGCTGACAAATAGTAAAACATATTAAAATAATAAATGACCACCGATGTCATTCCAAATTACATATAGTGTACTCATTGTTTTTTTTTTTTTTTTTTTTTTTTTAATCTTAACACTGCACAAAACCATATTTAAACACCTCTTTTGAAATCACGTGCACAGGAAATAGATTATCCATAGAGCAACTAACAACAGTCGCATATACTAGCCAACAGTATGTTTACACCGTCAGCCAACGCCTCAGTTTCAGAAACCCAGCTTTCCAAACTAAGGTTTTAGTTAAGTTTTTATACCGGAGATCACTAGTATCAAAATAATGAAAAACAATTAATCCTTTTTGTTATGGCGATACAGAAATTTTCCGTGGACACGGACTTTCGATCCACCCGTGTTCGATGGAGAGAGTTTCCACTGTACTATCTGCAGTAAAATCTCAGTACGTACTGAGCGCTTCACTTTAAAGTACACCTTTAAAATCCCCAGTGATTATTAACAACTTGCTCAGTATAAAGCACTTTTCATATCAAGTATAAAATTTAATTAAAGTCCCTTTGTGAACTTTGTACTGTGATTTCACTTAACTCCACGTTACAGCCAACATGCACAAACCTCAATTTGATCAAACTGCGGCTGCAGCACTTGCTTCTTCAACTGTTTCTTCTGGGTTTTGTCGAGTCTCGACAGAACAGGATTCAGCAGCCTATACTCTTCTGCGTTCTTGTCCACCTGGAAATCTGGATTCTCGAACAAGTCTTTGAAGCGCTCATCTTTCAATAGACTTGCCCCTGATTTATTCTTTTTATTCTTCAAATCCTCATTCATTAACTTTAGGGCCAAATCTTGGTTAACTTTCGGTAATTTCTGGAAAAAAACCAAAAAATGTTTTTAAAAAAAAAAAAAAAATTTAAGCAGCGATTGTTTACAACATTACATCACTACTGAGTCTGTGTCTAAGATGATAATATCGAGATTGAAGAAATAAAATTAAAGCTTACCTTCAACTGCACACGATTTGTCCTGTCCTCCTCTATTTTTTGTTGTATCTTCTTCCTCCTGTATTCTTCAAATGCAAACGGTTCAGCAACAGACTTAGCTTTCTTGTACAGTCTGATGTCCATGAAGAAACCATGCATATATGCTCTGAGAAGATTTGTACCTGAAGTGACACAACAACTGTTGCAGACAATGCATACATCAACCACAACTTATTACAGACAATGCATAAATATGCCTGTGTGCATGTATGTATAAAAAGTAAAATAGGTAGAGGGTAAAAGGGGAAACAAAATTCGTAATGAAAAAAAAAAAAAAAAAATTGGTTTTAATGTTTAATTTATTACATTTATTGCCATACACTGAAATCAGATTGAATCACACTGAAACCTCAATTCTGGCACATCTGTTTCATACTGACAGAATGTTCAAAAAATTTTTAAAAACCTTGGAATTTTTTTAATTGCAATAAAAAGATGAAGAAACAAATACGTAATTATATTCAAGATCTAAAAAATTGATCAAAATATTGTTACCGAACGTATAGTAGGTATTATTAAGGGCTGCTCTACATGGTAAATCTGCCTAGGGTCCAAGCCTCTGCGGGGGCTGGCCAGGGGCTAAACTGTTTTATTTTATTTCATTTAACAAGAAAATCAAATAGGAAAGTACAAATATACAAAAGTAATTAAATTAATAAAGGACACAGGACAAGACAGCGCTATTTATTATTACAGTAGCCAAAATTGGATAATTTTATTGACCACTGTAAAACATTAATAAAATAGGTTATTTTGTTAAATTACCAAAAAGGGGGCCCGGACTCTGTAATTGCCTAGAGGCCCTGGGTCTTTAAGTCCGGCCCTGCCTGTTACATGTACGACAACGTACCCACGTGGCGTGCACCACATCCCAATCCATTTGACTGCTCGGCCACAGCAAATTAACCAGGCAACAGACACTCACGCTCGAAGTAAATGAATGGGGTAGAGTGGAGAGGTTTGGTTCGCTCTTAACAACGAGGCCTTGAGAGCCGATGAAATTGAAGTGAGGCGAGTATGGAGCAGCACTGGAATGCAAGGGCGGAGGAAATCGGAGACTCCCAAGAAAATCTGTCAACCAACAGTATCATCTGGCATGATTCCCACGTATGAAAACCAGCGGTGAACTTGTTCTGGTACCTTCAAAGTTGATTTTCTTAAAACAATTTAAATGTTACAAGCCTAAGTAAAATCTGTCCCCGTCATTTTGTGTTCATGTACTTATGGTTAGCCTTTTTATAACATTTAAATATAGCAAGATAGTAAAAAGTTGTCGCAAAAGCAGAGTTATTTAAGTTCATGCACTTTTAAGAAAATTTGCAAGGCACTGAAAATTTTGCAGCAATGTAAAGTTGTTCTGAAACACCCGAAGGACAATTAACATCTGTATCCAAGTCAAGAAGTTTTCTCTTTATGTGATATATTACCTGAGAACACAATTTTAATTTGGTATCAAGAAAAGTATCAGTATCGAGTATCGTGAGAATGTTTTGGTATCGATAATGGCATCAAGTATCGAAAAAAATGTGGTTTCGACCCATTCCTACATTTAACCACACCAGGGACTATTGTTGGTGGTTAAAACACAGTCCTAAATATTTCTCCCTCTAAATCATTATGAGAAGGGGGGGGGGGTACTGATATACCAAGACAAGCAAGATATTTTTATTTTACGTGTTTACAAACCTACGAGGTGGTCCAACCCTAATTCCTCAAGATCCTTCCTGGTTACAAACTTGTAGTCGTCATACACAGTCTCCATGTGGCTTTCTTCCAACTCTTCCGTCAGACTGTCGAGGAAGCCACACCAGGGGGGCGCAGGACCAAGACTCTGAAACACGTGGGTTATCGACATTACAGAAATTATTTCCCACTTTGCCTTTTTCAATGTCTCGCGCTACTGTCCTACTACTACCAGTCGAGTGGAGAGAGAGAAAGTGAAGAGATCTGGGCGGCTCCTAACATCGAGGTCTTGACGGCCGATGAGGTGTGAAGCGAGGTGAGTATGGAGCAGCGAGGGAATGCAAGGGCAGGGGAAACGGGACATCCCCGAAGAAAACCCGCCGACCAGTGGCATCGTCCGGCAAAATTCCCACGTGCAAAAATATGGGAGAGACCCCATCAGGAACCAAAACCCAATTAGCCTTGGTGGGAGGCGAGTAGTCTTGCCACTACACCTCCACAGCCCCCTTACCTCAGAGCAGCAGACAAACTGTAAAAGTAATGGGGGACAAGTAGCTGCTTACCTGTTATAAAACATATTTTGTGATAGTAAAAGAAGCATATCATATTCAGAGAAGTCTGACATTGTATGACTATCTTCTACTACAATAGTCAGTTTACAATAATGTCCAAACAGCAAATGACTGTGTACTTTAAGGCAGCCACTTTACAATGTTTACACTCATTATCTACATCACTGATTCATGTCTGGGTTACTAACCTCCTTGTATTTTACGTCAGTATGTCTACTTTCTTGCTCATCCTTGTCTGTTGTAAATTACACCATTCTTTTACTCCCGTTTCCTGCACTTCAATAGTCCAAAGATTAAGATTTGTACGAGGGCAACTGTATGTGGAGCAGTTCAAGCTGCTTAAGAGATTCTATGTGGGTGTGCACACACATGCATGCACTGACACACACTATCACTATCTATATCTCTATCTATCTCCCCCTCCTGATTTTCCTCTCCCACTCTCCTGCGCTGCCTCTTGCTTTTTCTCCCCCTCCCTCCTTTCCCCTTACCACCTTCCAACTTTTCCTCTCCCTCTATCCTGCTNTTTGTACGAGGGCAACTGTATGTGGAGCAGTTCAAGCTGCTTAAGAGATTCTATGTGGGTGTGCACACACATGCACGCACTGACACACACTATCACTATCTATCTCCCCCTCCTGATTTTCCTCTCCCACTCTCCTGTGCTGCCTCTTGCTTTTTCTCCCCCTCCCTCCTTTCCCCTTACCACCTTCCAACTTTTCCTCTCCCTCTTTCCTGCTNGCTGCCTCTTGCTTTTTCTCCCCCTCCCTCCTTTCCCCTTACCACCTTCCAACTTTTCCTCTCCCTCTTTCCTGCTTTTACTCCCCTCCCTATTGCTTTTCCTTTCCTTCTCTCCTGCTTTTACTCCCCCTGTCTCCTGCTTTTCCTCTCATTCTTTCCTGCTTTTCCTCTCTCTCTTTCCTGCTTTTCCTCTTCTTTCCCCTGCTTTCCCTTTTGCTACTTTCCTTTACTTTATTCTTTACCTATCTCACTATTTCTTTTCTTCTCTTGTGCCTTTTTTCATCACTTACTCTCTGGCTCCCTCATTTCCTTTCTCTTTTACTATTATCTCTCTCTTTGGCCTCACATTGGGTACTAAAATTTTTATGCATGTTATGGTTGACTCAATTTTTGTCTGTTAGTTTAAAATCCAATTACAAATTCCTCTTTTACTAGTTTCAATAACTGTTAATATGGGGAGACATTCANTGTCTGTTAGTTTAAAATCCAATTACAAATTCCTCTTTTACTAGTTTCAATAACTGTTAATATGGGGAGACATTCAAATTTCCCTTGGTCCGTTTTCTACAACTGTTGATTATTCTCCTACTGATCTCTTAGCAAGAATTTTATGGCTGATCATGACCGAGTACCAAGGAATGACTTCAAACACTCCTTCTGGGAGATGGGGATGATGGCATCACGAAATCTGCCTCTGGAACACTTTTGCACTTTGCGTGCCTTCTTGTGGCTTTGATATGACGTTTATTAGTTCACAACATCATAAATTACGTGCGCATACTTCACTGTTTGCGTTATGACTTAAGGAACGAGAAGAAATTATATTTGTACCTTTGCAATATTTCCGATAAAATAAAACAAAAAAACTGCGTTACCGTAAAAGGAAACTAAGTTTCTCAACATCTTACTGCTTTGGAACGACCTTCTGGCATCTGCCACGGGTGTTTACTACACTACTAGTGCCGTTGGTTTAATTCCACGGCAGCGCTGATAGTACTCAAGCAAATAAGACATGCAATTTAAAAAACAAAACACTTTTGATTATAAGAAGAAAAACATTTCCATGCATCGTTTAAAAAATTAGCAGTGTAAGTTAACTGTCTTACAAAAAAAATGCCTTTATATGTAGAGGCAATAATGGAGATTTTTTGTTTTTAATATTGATGCATTCCCAATCTCGTCCTTTTCATGTGGGAAAATTTATTTTCAGCCCCGCTCAAAATTTTCCTGGCTCAAAATCTCCAATCTCGCCCAGCTATGTTTTGTTTATGGTAAACACCACCCTGTTATAGTATTATCAATCTACAGTTATTGTGTCTATCAGTTGTGTGTGAACAAAAGATTCCTTTTGTTGTAAACCGTAATGTGTTTTCACTGTGCTACCCTTGCAAACTTTTTAATAATTTCATGTTTTGGTGAACATTCATCATGGCAAATGAGGTTTGGAAATATTTTCAAATAAACTGTGTGGACAAATATTATATATATATATATTATGCCACTTTTAAACTTTTTGGAATTTCATATGAATATGCTCCCACTGTTCAAGTGTTATATTATTTATGTTAGTAATAGGCCTACTACTAATGTAGGTCTACTTTAAATAATTCCATCTCACACCCTCCTATATAGTATTTAGTTCTGTGAAGCAATTGTTTGCAACTAAAGGAATCCCTAATTGGAATCGAGAGTGGTATCGGCATTGAGATCAAGAATAGAGGAAAAGTGGATTTATTTTATTTATATATATAATTTTGACATCAAATGCAAACTATAGACTCAACTGAAAATGCAGACTGTTAAATCTGAATATCTTATTGCATTGCGCTGCCTCTCACAATACTTTGGCAGCTGCTAACTGCAAATACAATTTTAAGGTACGTAAACCTGCCTGAAAATAAAACAAAAACATCAAACAGTTTGTAAGTTTTCCTGTTGAAAACATGGAAATAGAAAAGGTTAAAATACAGTCAAAATTATTTACAAAAAAAACTAAACAGTCATCAAAGAAAACAATAGTATGCTCACCGGAATGTAATACGTCTGTATTTTCGGATTTTCATTGGCTATGAAGATCATGCCAGTGTTGGGGATAAGGCACAGATTATAAAACTTGGTGTCAACAGCTTCAATTGAAGTGAATAACTTTCCCTGAAAAAGGATAAATAACACAGTTAAAAAGAAAAGACTGTACCATACATAGATTGTTATATAAATAAGGACATCTCCACTTGAGTATTCAATTCAAACTATAAATACAAATACAGGCAATATCAAATTGTCAAAAACTCACAAGCATTTGAGAAACTTGTAACCAAAATGCTTCTTGTTTTGATATAAAAACAATTAAATCAGAATTACTATCACATATTTATTATACTGAGCAGGCCAAGCAAATGCTTACTCGTAGGATGGCAAGCATACCGTGTTTTTCTCCCACAACTTGACCACACGCTCGTCCATAGAAACTACCAGATGTTGCGCTTCACAGAACTCAACGTCGGTAATGGGCAGGCCGTACATGTGGTCCTTCAGGTAGAATGGTTTGCTTGAGCGAATGTCGTACAAGAGAACTTGCCCGGTTGCTGTCCCCACACCCAGTGTTAGGGCACCACTGAACTTCAGTGCCGAGACGGACGGGAAACCGTCGAGTCTAGCCAACACAAGGAAGAAGGTACAAAATATGTGATAAATAATTTAAAATTAGTACAACTGTGCATTACCACTTAAAACACACCTGACTTCTTAAACATTTGTATGACTTTTTTTCACGCCATCACATTAAGTAATTAAGAACCAAATAAATTCAAGACACAAATCAAGCATTTCAGGGCATAACCTCATATACAACTGTGTGAAATGATTGACGGACAGACAAATAGGATTGTGTGAACATTCGGTAGTATACCAAAATGATAACAAAAAATCAGAGTTTTAATTTTTAATTTTAATAAGAAACTGGTTGGTGAAAAGTCTAAACAAAATTCAAATTTTCAACATTACTGAATATTCAAGTAATTATCAAACGTTTGTTTAGTTGATAAATAATGAAACTTTATGTGTCAGTGTATAGATTTGTCCATTATAATAATGCTAAAATAATTACATAGTAGTAAAATTGATAATTTGAGAGAATAAATTTAAGTTCTTACAGGATATCATTGCAGAATTCTTTTCTCCCTTATGCAATCCACTTACGTCACTTCTCATTTGTATGAGGTTAAAGGAAATATTTTAGAAGTATTATTACAGTATAGGCTGCCTGGTGATGCTGTGCAAGTATGATCATACTGTAAATTGAATTTAAATGATTATTTTCCAGTAATTGTCTGACAATATAGAGCAAAACACTTGATGACATTAAGATTTTCATCAAACATTCAATAGGGCAAAGCTCTGATGAAACAATTTTTGATTTTAATTTCAGTTTTATGAATTTCAAACACGTATTTTCCATCTTAGTTTTGTGAAATAAAAAGCCACATTCGTACAGCCCATCTTAAACATATAAATTTTTCCAACCATTACATTAGATAGCTATGCAAGACACAAAACAAGTATTTTTGGGCAAGACTTAATCTACATGAGCTCTGTAAAATAACTCAGGCAAAAAAAATTAAACGCTCATTTTAATGCAATACTCACTCAATCTTGAGAAGAATGAAGGATCAAATGTTAACAAACAACAATTGAAAATAAAAAGTTTGCACACTTACTGACGTCTTCCAACACACCAAAAAGAACAATTCAAAGAAGCCACGTGGAAGGCAACTAGCACATTAACATGTGCATTTAATACTTTTCACAAATAACATTTTTCATAATTTTATTCTAAGTTATTTCCAACATATAGAGGACAAAGAAATATCATTTAGTCTTCCTGCTTAACTATATGACACAAGTGTACCACGGCTCGCCGCCTGATGAAGCTGGTCTGGCCAGTGAAACGTCGTGCGACCGCGCATCCNAGAATAGAGGAAAAGTGGATTTATTTTATTTATATATATAATTTTGACATCAAATGCAAACTATAGACTCAACTGGAAATGCAGACTGTTAAATCTGAATATCTTATTGCATTGCGCTGCCTCTCACAATACTTTGGCAGCTGCTAACTGCAAATTTAATTTTAAGGTGCGTAAACCCGCCTGAAAATGAAACAAAAACATCAAACAGTTTGAACGTTTGAAAGTTTTCCTGTTGAAAACATGGTAACAGAAAAGGTTAAAATAGAGTCAAAATTATTTACAAAAAAACTAAACAGTCATCAAAGAGAATAATAGTATGCTCACCGGAATGTAATACGTCTGTATTTTCGGATTTTCATTGGCTATGAAGATCATGCCAGTGTTGGGGATAAGGCACAGATTATAAAACTTGGTGTCAACAGCTTCAATTGAAGTGAATAACTTTCCCTGAAAAAGTATAAATAACACAGTTAAAAAGAAAAGACTGTACCATACATAGATTGTTATATAAATAAGGACATCACCACTTGAGTATTCAATTCAAACTATAAATACAAATACAGGCAATATCAAATTGTCAAAAACTCACAAGCATTTGAGAAACTTGTAACCAAAATGCTTCTTGTTTTGATATAAAAACAATTAAATCAGAATTATTATCGCATATTTATTATACTGAGCAGGCCAAGCAAATGCTTACTCGTAGGATGGCAAGCATACCGTGTTTTTCTCCCACAACTTGACCACACGCTCGTCCATAGAAACGACCAGATGTTGCGCTTCACAGAACTCAACGTCGGTAATGGGCAGGCCGTACATGTGGTCCTTCAGGTAGAATGGTTTGCTTGAGCGAATGTCGTACAAGAGAACTTGCCCGGTTGCTGTCCCCACACCCAGTGTTAGGGCACCACTGAACTTCAGTGCCGAGACGGACGGGAAACCGTCGAGTCTAGCCAACACAAGGAAGAAGGTACAAAATATGTGATAAATAATTTAAAATTAGTACAACTGTGCATTACCACTTAAAACACACCTGACTTCTTAAACATTTGTATAATTTTTTTCACGCCATCACATTAAGTAATTAAAAACCAAATAAATTCAAGACACAAATCAAGCATTTCGGGGCATAATCTCATATACAACTGTGTGAAATGATATTCGGTAGTATACCAAAATGATAACAAAAAATCAGAGTTTTCATTTTTAATTTTAATAAGAAACTGGTTGGTGAAAAGTCTAAACAAAATTCAAATTTTCAACATTGCTGAATATTCGAGTACTTATCAAACGTTTGTTTAGTTGATAAATAATGAAACTTCATGTGTCAGTGTATAGATTTGTCCATTATAATAATGCTAATATAATTACATAAAAAAACAGAATTGATAATTTGAGAGAATAAATTTAAGTTCTTAAAGGATATCATTGCAGAATTCTTTTCTCCCTTATGCAATCCACTTACGTCACTTATCTTTTGTATGAGGTTAAAGGAAATATTTTAGAAGTATTATTACAGTATAGGCTGCCTGGTGATGCTGTGCAAGAATGATCATACTGTAAATTGAATTTAAATGATTATTTTCCAGTAATTGTCTGACAATATAGAGCCAAAAACTTGATGACATTAAGATTTTCATCAAACATTCAATAGGGCAAAGCTCTGATGAAATAATTTTAGATTTTAATTTCAGTTTTATGAATTTAAAACACGTATTTTCCATCTTAGTTTTGTGAAATAAAAAGCTACATTCGTACAGCCCATCTTAAACATATAAATTTTTCAAACCATTACATTAGATAGCTATGCAAGACACAAAACAAGCATTTTTGGGCAAGACTTAATCTACATGAGCTCTGTAAAATAACTCAGGCAAAAAAAATGAAACGCTCATTTTAATGCAATACTCACTCAATCCTGAGAAGAATGAAGGATCAAATGTTAACAAACAACAATTGAAAATAAAAAGTTTGCACACTTACTGACGTCTTCCAAACACCAAAAAGAACAATTCAAAGAAGGCAACTAGCACATTAACATGTGCATTTAATACTTTTCACAAATAGCATTTTTCATAATTTTATTCTAAGTTATTTCCAACATATAGAGGACAAAGAAATATAATTTAGCCTTCCTGCTTAACTGTATGACACAAGTGTACCACGGCTCGCCGCCTGATGAAGCTGGTCTGGCCAGTGAAACGTCGTGCGACCGCGCATCCGCGTGGAAAACGTGTTAGTCCGACTTTTGTTTGTGTGTGTCTATCCACGAGCATCACCCTGTGAGTACTTGTGCATTCTGTTTACTTTTTCATAATCTAATAAATAACACAAGTGTTACAGATACTTAATATGTGCATTATCTACTGGGTGCAGGGGGTCTGGTGGGCGAGCAGTAGCCATCTGGCCTCTCACCACGGCGACCCAGGATCCATTCCATGTGTGGGAAACATGGCGGATATTACCGGCAGCCAGCAGGTTTTTCACCCTTGCATTCTGCCATTACTACATTCAGGGTTCCATTCCACGCCACCCTTCAAGGATGACGGGCTGTGGTCGTTGTAGCACCAAGAGGTGCTCACCTTCTACTAACATGAACCGGGTTTGATTCTCGGTGGAGCCACTTCTGGATTTCTGCACATGGGAATCCTGCTAGATGATGCTGCTGCCGGTCGACAGGTTTTCTCGGGGACCTCCCATTTCCCCTGCGGCATTGCTCTCATCAGCTCTCGAGACCTCGTTGTTAAGAGGCGCTCAAACCTCTCCACTTTCCTTCGAGAATGCCAGGTAACTACGAACNTCCCATTTCCCCTGCGGCATTGCTCTCATCAGCTCTCGAGACCTCGTTGTCAAGAGGCGCTCAAACCTCTCCACTTTCCTTCGAGAATGCCAGGTAACTACGAACCCTGCCTCAAATGCGTCACTTGGTGTCCCCCTGTTACAGAGCGGCACACATTTCCTCAAGGTTCGCAATAACTACTGGTAGCAGCATTCGCCTGGGATGGAGGTGAGAAACCTCACGAGAGCCCCCTCCACAAATGCAGCTGGCTGGGATTGAAGCCACAACTTCCTCAACATGCACAAGTTCGTACCCCTTCACTGGAAAACATACTCACTGAGAGTCAGCAAGGCAGCTGAACGCACAGTCGAGAATGCCAACACGCTCCCTCGACCTCGGGTCCCACGCTTCCACCTTGCCTTCTTCCGTGCCGCAGACAAAGAGGTGGTGGACCGGGTTTATGGCGCAACGGTTCACCTCGGATGCTTCCGTCACAAGGGAGTTCAGAAACTGGCCACGCTCCAAGTTCAATCTGTATACTTCAGGGCTGTGGAAATACACACAACAACACAATAAATTGAACAGCACATATAAAAATTGTGGTTTGTTATATTTTTAACTGGTCCTCCCCTTGGTCGAGGTGAAAAACATAATATGAGGTATCTTTCCAACAGGGTTGTGCGAATGCAAGTTTTTTTCCACACAAAATGAAAATGAAAAATGTCATGAACTTTCGTGAAACTGAAACAAAAATGAAAAATANGAAATATACCACTTTCTGGAGTTTTTTTTCTTATTTTCAGGAAAGCCCCTCAAGTAGAAAATTACCAATTTCATTACTTTGTAGCGAGTTATTCATTATAACGAATTTGTTGCAAAACCCAACCAAAAAAATTGAATATACAGTAGAACCTTAANTTGTAGCGAGTTATTCATTATAACGAATTTGTTGCAAAACCCAACCAAAAAAATTGAATATACAGTAGAACCTTAATGTATTGAAAGTCCACATCCATGGAACATATTCTGTGGTCACATTTTTTATTTATCTGCATTTCAAGACCACATTCATTGAAAGTACACATGTATTGAAATTCTTTGTCAGTCCCCTGAGAAACGGTGGCTAGAGAATCCAGTATTTACCACAGGGGTTCTTGCCTAAATTTAAATTTGTCTTATGTAGCTATTATTTTAATTATATATTAATGAAAATGAACAGATCATTTACAAACAAAAATTTCCTTTGCTGGTGCACTAAATAGACATTCACTAAACAGATACCTGAATATTCATTGAAATAGAAGATTTTAGTTTTGTTATAACTTTCGGGAACCAAATTTTTGTTTTTAGTATAGTGAATATTCCCACAACCCTACCTTTCAACATTCNTTTGTTATAACTTTCGGGAACCAAATTTTTGTTTTTAGTATAGTGAATATTCCCACAACCCTACCTTTCAACATTCATCATTTAACAGACACATTTCCACATCTTTGCTTGTGCACCACTCTGTCGCCTACACTTACATTCCTAAGATTCTACGACGAGGGATATCAAAAAGTATGTTCCATTTGAAAATACTGCAAGTGGCAGTGCAGCGAAAGAGAAAATTTGTAGCTGCCACTCGCATTTCCAATTTTCATAATACATGACAATTAACATGCCTTTGAATTTCTAAGGCTTTACTCTGGTGCACTTTGCTAACGTTCGTCGGTACCTTTTCTCGTCCACAAGGCAGACCAACATTCATCTGATGTCGTGTTATCAATTCTCAAGAAGCAGCTCTAATGTATCGGTGACTTTGAATATTTCACATTTGGCAGGAAGCCATTTTTAACTATAACCAGTATTATCATATGTTCTGAACAAACACTTGCCTCATGAAAAAGGAAACAGNTTTGTTATAACTTTCGGGAACCAAATTTTTGTTTTTAGTATAGTGAATATTCCCACAACCCTACCTTTCAACATTATCATTTAACAGACACATTTCCACATCTTTGCTTGTGCACCACTCTGTCGCCTACACTTACATTCCTACAATTCTACTACGAGGGATATCAAAAAGTATGTTTCATTTGAAAATACTGCAAGTGGCAGTGCAGCGAAAGAGAAAATTTGTAGCTGCCACTCACATTTCCAATTTTCATAATACATGACAATTAACATGCCTTTGAATTTCTAAGGCTTTACTCTGGTGCACTTTGCTAACGTTCGTCGGTACCTTTTCTCGTCCACAAGGCAGACCAACATTCATCTGATGTCGTGTTATCAATCCTCAAGAAGCAGCTCTAATGTATTGGTGACTTTGAATATTTCACATTCGACAGGAAGCCATTTTTAACTATAACCAGTATTATCATATGTTCTGAACAAACACTTGCCTCATGAAAAAGGAAACAGNCAGGAAGCCATTTTTAACTATAACCAGTATTATCATATGTTCTGAACAAACACTTGCCTCATGAAAAAGGAAACAGTACATTCTATAAAGAGCACCAGGAGAAATCCCACAAACATCTAGCCATACGTCAGTTCCCACGGTTTACTGTGCCGCAGTGCAAATAGTCTCGATATAACGTAAAGCAAGAACTTTATTGAAACCACGGTAACCAGGGTAATCTACTTTCAAGATTTTTAAAAGAAATTATTACATACCTGCAAAGCAGACAGTATTGGCTGAGACTAGAATAAATTTTCTGAGAACATATGTCTGCAAGCAAAAACATGTAGAAATATGGACGGTATTTCAGTGTGGCACATGTCTGAACTAGAACCTACCACCTCAGTAAACCAATTACTGGTATCGAAAGATGTATACACGGTCATCACTGCACTGCAGAGGTAAACACAACAAATAATAAAAAGGCAGTAAGCTGAAACAGAAAGACACCATACTCGTACACCACTTGCAACTCGAGTGCAAAGAGAGCTTACCCACTGTCAAACCACATAAAACATGGTGCTGTTTTTTTTTTATACAGGCGATGATGATACACGAGAAGGAACGCTCCTACGACGACTTCCAACAGACAGGTGTTACGCTACAACGTGGTTCACACCTCAATACGTATTATTTTTTTCAACACCTTACACGTGCATTGTTTCTGCATGCATTTGGGACATACTCACCCTGACCCCACGAGGTACAAGTCGCACGACGGGTAGTGGTACTGCATGTCACGACCAAACTTTGGTATCCGCAGCCTGTAGTACCGGCCATGTGCCGCGTGGAACTCCACGTACCGATCAGCGTGCAAGAACACCAGCTACACACAGCAGGAAGCTCATCGTCACTGCCAGTTCATATATAAATATAGGCTGTTCACGGTCAAGCGAGCACTTTTGAGCCCATAGTTACTTTTTTCCTTTAAGCCATTTCTTTTATCCTTTAAGTAACTTTCTAAATAAATATTGCCATGTAAGTAATAAACGCAGTGTGTATATTCCACCGCACTGGGAAGTTAACACCTACAGCTAAAATAATGTATATTTATTGGCTATTATTTCAAATGAAAGGGATTCCAAAACTGGTCACTTTACCATTAATAGCCTATAGTATGTTGTACATTTATTGAACAATAATAAAAAGGGGGCTGCGGTTGGTGCAGCTTCCCACCTAGACAAATAGGACTCGACCCCCAACTGGATAGACCCTGGAGTTTTGCATGTGGAACCGTGCCGGACAATGCCACGGGCCAACTATATATATATATGTGTGTGTGTGTGTGTGTGTGTGTGCGTGCATGCATGCACGCACACACACACAGAGAGAGAGAGAGAGAGAGAGAGAGAGAGAGAGAGAGAGAGAGAGAGAGAAAGAAATATATATATATATATATATATATATATATGTAAGTCATGCAAAAAAATATTCCAAACAAAATGTTTACTTTTTTGATCGAAATAATATGTTTTGATTTTTCTCCGAAACATTTAGATACAGTACACTCCAAATTAAAAATAATTTCATGTACCGAATTAGGTATTAAAAATTTAACATAAAACCCATTGAAAAACTTACAAACAAATCTTCAAATAATATATTTATACAGCAAATCAAGAACATACACTGGAATAAAAAAATTTACTAACTTTACTGTAGTCGTCTGACAGTACTTCGAAAGTCACCACATCTGAATCGAAGCATCTTTCAAATTTCATCGACAGGTTTTTGACATCAAAGCAACGAACTCTGGGCTTGTACGTCCCTGTTGCGAAAACATATTCTCCATCTCGAGAAACTTTCACGGTAGTACTTAAAGCCGGCATTTCAAAATCTTGGATGAGTTGTATCCGCCTCCGAATATCTGCAAAACCATTTGTCTAAATCACTAAGCAATACCTATCGTCAAGACAGAAAGCATAAATGGTCAGTAAACATATTCAAAAGACATGAAAAATAAAACAAAACACAGTTCGGTACAAATAATACAATGGTTACCTCAGTGCATTCAAAATAAACCTTTAAAATAAACATCCTTTCTTATAATGGGCATATTTTAATGTAAACATCGGCTGGTGCCGTTAAAGTTCAGGGCCCTGCTGCAATTGAGTTGTCACGATCAGTATGCTGTCTCCACTGAACCCTGCACACTGATTGGTCCTTGTACCCACCCAACATTCTCTTGTCCCATTGTGCAATATCTCGTCATGCCCCAAGGGTATGTCATTTACATAATTTTATCCCTTAATGAGTTTTCACACAAGAAAAACATTTTATCCAGAAAACGTGCAGAAAATGTAAATACGTAAACACAAGCAAAACCAAAATGGATATAAAACTGCTGACTGCTGTCGAACAGTCATTTGTAACCTACATTGCTGGTATTTAAAATAAAATACAGTGATTCATTATTTAAAATGAATTAAGAATGCCTGTAATATACCCAGTGCAGGCATGTAGATTAACCATTGTAAACTTACAGAAATGTATGTAAAAATTTGTTACACATGCTCCGAACTGCCTTCCTCGCTGGTGCAGCAGTCCAAGTAGACGGCACTTCATGGCAATCTCTGTAGCGAACCTATCTTTAGTTTGATAACTACCTACTACACTCCATTCATTCACAGTTCATTCGTGAAATGTGTCCCACCCAGACTTCTCATCCACGCTACAGTCAGATCACTTGTCAGATATTTGCACTGCAGGCACATCACATAAAATTGCATGTTTGTTAATGATATGCAATACGAGTGGGATGAATGGGCAGGCAGGCGGATGGACGGATAATGGATGGATGGGTCAAAGGAAAGATAAATGGAAGGATGTATGAAAGGATGGATGATTGAAGTCTGATGGACAGAACAAAACAAGATGGATGGACCAAAGGATGGATGGAACAAAGGGAGGGAGGGATGGAGAGGGGAAAAGATTTGGACGGCTTTTAACATTGAGGTTTTGAGAGCCGATGAGGGTGAAGTGAGGTGATTCTAGAGCAGTGCCAGAATGAAGGGGTGGGGGGAAAAAGGAGATCCCAGAGAAAACCCGCCAACCAGGGATGGTACAAAGATGAATGAATTGAAGGATGGATGGAACACAGGATTGATGAAACAAAGGATGAATAGATCAAAGGATGGCTGGAAGAATGGATCAAAAGATGGATGGGTGGTGGATAGGACGGTCAGGCGAGTGGGTGAATGGAGGGTGATTGACAGGAGGGATGGATGGGATGGATTTGAGTGGTGTTTAACAGCTGAGGTCTCTAGCATTGATGGAGGTGAAGCAAAGTAAAGATAAAGCAGAGATGGAATGCAATGGTAAGTAAA
The DNA here is from genome assembly GCA_002778355.1 of Clitarchus hookeri. Taxonomy (NCBI): domain Eukaryota; kingdom Metazoa; phylum Arthropoda; class Insecta; order Phasmatodea; family Phasmatidae; genus Clitarchus; species Clitarchus hookeri. Next base: position 61,495 of record NQII01004364.1, read on the forward strand.
ACAGGAGAAACCTATAAAAACTCAACGACAAACTCCGTCGTATTCCTCACATGCAAAAATCCCAATGTGACCCAGCTAGGAAGATGTGCCTCTACAGAAGAGACTGGATGAACATCACACAATCACTCGGATTTAGAATGTAAGAAATATGGATCTCCGGGTACGGCAATTCCACATATCCTTGTCATGCAACTCCACATAACTTTATGGCTACCAGTGGAAATACTAGAAGAAGACTACATTAAAAATGAATGTTATTAAATGGTGAAACACAACACTCTTCCACTTAAACAGGTTCAAACAGTTTGGTTTTATAACTGCAGCAGGGGAACCAATTAATTCACACCACAACTACGTTATGAAGTAAACCGTATCTCCTGCAGCTGGAGTTTAGCGGCCGGGATTCGAGCCGTAACTCGGATGAGCACCCGACGGCGGGGCAAAGAGCGAGACGAGACTGAAGGAAAGTAATGGAACACAAGGGAACTGAACAGTGGCAGAGGAAATGCAGTTCTCTAACAAGTCCTGCCTTGTCCTAATTCACTCATCCAGACCTCGCACTTGGCACTCTCGGACTCTTGAACTAAAAAAAATCCTGCACCCTTTCCTGGTTGTGCGCTGCTCCACAACACCCATTGGCTTATTGCGTAATGCCAGCCGTTACCACGGCAACTAACGCGTAACACCTCAGATGCTAATTAAGTGACAGCCATGTGACAAACTTCCCATTAAACGATAAGTGTTTTAACAAAATACAGTATACATCCACTTTGTTACAAATGGTTGGTTTCTACAAACAATTTTCTGAAAAATAATTACAATGCCACCCAATGTCAAAAAAAATTTCAAATCTTCAACTAATAAATAATTACTTACCGACAATGAATACAATTTTATGACTGTGAGTAAGACTTACCCACATTTTTCTTTTGGAGTGCTCTTCTTTTCCGATCAGAGAGCCACTGGAAAACAACACACATTACATTAGTGTAAAAAAAAAAACTCACAAATTCTCAATACATACATAGGTGACTTGATACAATACTATAAAACACATACAGTTGGGATGGAAAGCAATTAAAATTAATTGACGCCAGTAATATAGGAATGCTTCAGTTATAAAACTTAAGGATTTTTTTTTCTTGTAATGGGCAACATGCACATTTTCTTCTGACAACTGTTTTGAAAACATTAACTTATTGTGTTAATATCGTACTTACAAAGTAGGCCTATTATATTACGAAAATTATTTTTAAAAAAAGTTACAATAAAGTGAAATTACGATGGCATAAAAACCTGCTCAAATGCTTTGTGATATGAGTTATATGGAAGCGTGCCCTTTGCTTCCATTTAACATTGGCTATGAAACATTTTTGTTTACGCAAAATTGTTTTAATGTAATGGGAACCAAAATAAACCCAAAACCATGAGAAAATCCAAAAATCCAAATGCACAATCATGCGAGTAACTTCTTGAAAAACATTTTACGTACATGTTTCACCACAAGTTAAAAAAAAAAAAAATCCTTTTACTTGCCAGAATTTGAACATTGGAAGATTTACCTTCCTGTAATGTTTTTTAAGACTTGTTACACATATTTATAAGCTATTCATGGTAAAATGAGCACTTTTTTAAGCGCTCTCATTTGGAATAATAGTCAATAAACATATTTCATTGTAGCCTTAGAGGTAAACTTTTGAGACAGGTGAAATATATACATTATGTTTATTACTTAAGTGGCAATATTTATTTTAAAAAGTGGTGGAAGGATTTTAAAAAATTGCTAACAGTAAAAAAGTAACTACAGCCTCAAAAGTGCTCAATTTTTTTTGTGAACAGCTTATACGTATATTGGTTCAAGCATTATAAATATGATGCTTCACAAAAAAAGACATAATAGGTTCATAATAAATTTTTACCATGAAACTGTTGACGTAACTTGTTCAAACACTGATGAAATATTCTCTAAATGTGGTGCATGTTCCACACAAAGCCTGCTTAATTATGTTCTCCAAGAAAATAACTAATATAAAAGAATCCTTCTGCTATAGGAAAGCCACGTTAAACCTAAATTTCGAGACTATCCCACAAGTTTCTACCGCAGGTGCTAATTATTTATTTATTTATTATTTTTATTTTTAAGTGCCGTTTAAAAGCAACCAGCCTTAGTTGAGGAACATCACAGATTAAATTAATGGGGAAGATCAAAATGGCCGGACCAGGAATTGAACCCAGGTCTTCTCGTGGTTTATAGTGAATTCCAAATGAGAAAATAACACGCAGAAGACGAAACGAGTTAAGTGAGTTCATTACTACTGCACGAAGGGGTGGGGTTGTTCAGAACAGTAACGATGGCGGCCGTGTGCGGTTGAGCGAGAGCTGCTCTGAGTGTGCATATTACTCGATGGAGAAACGTAGTCGCAGAGCACGGCATCTAACAGCGTGGTAGAAGGGAGCGATGTTATCAGTTTGTGTGCATAGTGCCAGCAGTGTGGCGTGGTTTCCCTCCCTCCATNCCAGCGACGAGCGTCTGGGACAGCCCTCCCCTACCCCCCACCCACAAAGCTGCATGAAGATTACTTTCTCATTTTAACTTCACTATACCACTGCGCCATCGTGCTCAGTATTTTATGGTTTACACACATTACTCCTGTGTTTCAAATATTCGGTACAAGTTTCCCGAACTTTGGTAAAGGCTTTACAATGACCACGAGTACTGGCTTAGGCTGCAATTCTGAAAGCTGCAATTTGATTTAGCAACAGACAGTAAAACTTGTCTAAATATTAATATTATGTACACAATATTTATTTTATACATTACACAATGTCTAGCTGATGTACATTCCAGCAGGAACTAAATGTGAGAAAATTATATTTCCTCATCTACGATAGCATTGCTAATTTTTCCGTTCTCAGCAAAAAACCAAAATACAAATTTCTGGAACTGTGACACTGTTGAAAATACCAATAAGAACACACCCATGTAATTTAGACACCTGCAGTGCCAGAATTTATGTATTAAAACTAACTATTGTAACAACTAGCTTCAGCTGGGCAATCGTTAACACTTCTTTTTTTAATCAAAATTGAAATCAAATTAAAATAAAACTTGTACAAAATATCTCTTGTGTGTGGTGGTCTACATACACTGTGTGAAAGTCTGTTATATTAAGTTATCCTCAGTCTCAAATTAAATGAAAATGATCAGATATTTTTCCCACATAGGCCTAATGCTTTAGACACATTTTCGCTACAAAAATTTGTCTCTTTAATAATAATAAATAATAATAACCAAAACCAGCAATTAGGCTACGGCCCGGTGGCGAGCTCTCTCACCTCTCCTCTACCTGACCAAACTCATCTTCCATGCCCTTCCTGAACTTTGCAATCCCCCTCACAGATACCAATTCCTCCAGCAACACATTCCACTCCCTCGCAGACCTCACAAGCGTAAGATTGTCTACCCTGCTGCTCCGTTCTCCTCCACACCCTCTGAAGCTTCTCACTGTTGTTTCCTCTCCCACTAAGTACCCTCTTACTTAGCTGACAGCGTAACATTCCCCACCCTCCCTCTGCNCAAACTCATCTTCCATGCCCTTCCTGAACTTTGCAATCCCCCTCACAGATACCAATTCCTCCAGCAACACATTCCATTCCCTCGCAGACCTCACAAGCATAAGACTGCCTACCCCGCTCCGTTCTCCTCCACACCCTATTAAGCTTCTCACTGTTGTTTCCTCTCCCTCTAAGCACCCCCTTACTTAGCTGACAGCGTAACATTCCCCACCCTCCCTCTGCATTCACCACTTCACCATCCTGCCCCTGTCTTCTCCACCTACCCTTCACCCATCTTGCTGCTCTTTGCACCTTCTCTAGCTCTCGCACCTCTGCCTCCACGTACGGGTCCCATACTACTGCCGCATATTCTAACATTGGCCGTACCATTGTGCCGTATGCCTTCTCCTTCACCTCACTGCTGACTCCCTTCAGCACCCTTCCCAACGTACCCAAGGCCCTTCTTCCCTTTGCAACCACCCTCTCTACCTGTTTTTTCCATCTGAAGTCTCCCTGCAATACAATCCCTAGGTACTTGTATTCTACTGCTTCTTCCATCTCTTGCTCCTCCCATCTGTTCATGTCCCTGCTTATCACCTTCTTCCTTGTAAACCTCACTACCTTAGTTTTTCTTACATTTATCTTAATTTTATTCTCCCTGCAAGTTTTCACCCCCTCCCACCAATGCATACAATACACAATCATCTGCAAACAATCTTATTTTTTCCCTAATCCCCAAACCCATGTAATTTACCATTAGGGTAAACAGCAGCTTCCCTGCGACACCCCTGAGGTAACCTCTCCTTCCTCCAATATTGCCTCCCCCACTTTCACCCTCTGTATTAGCGCCCTGAGGAGGTCCCCAATCCATTCCACTACCCACTTGTCCGGTATCAGATTATCCACTTTCTTCATCAAAGTCCCATGGGGCACCTTATCAAATGCCTTCTCAAAGTCTATGAAGCCGGCATCCACCTGCTTCCCCTCATCAACTGCCTGCACCAGATCCTCTAACAGCCCTGCCAGCTGTTATCACTATAATGAAACTGTGAATGAATAAAGAATGAATAAATAAATACTGTGGATTCAAGACAGTGTCTCAATAGGCCCAGAGAGTACTCTCTCGTGCTCAGACTTTTGCAAACACGTCATAATGACATCACGGAGGATGCTCTCTGGTTGTCTTACTTCAATGAAGAAAATGTGAGCAAGCGAGAGCACAAAGAGAACATGAAGTTGTGTTCTCGTTGGCGCTCTCTTGCGCTGACCACATACCATATTTGTTTACATTGTTTCAGCATTAGAATGAGGATATATTAACTTTACGGGGCAAAACTGTCTCGCCAAAACCTGTACGTGAATAATTTTAACTGTTTTAGTCATCTAGGTAACTTACATAATACATATTTCCTATAAATATATCTAGGTAAGAACTTCTGAAAAAGTATTTTAGTTTAACCATGCTGATTTTTTTTGTCAATATTGCATAGTGTGCACATAAAACTTCTATAACATAATGAATATTTATTAAAACAAAAATAATATGTAGTAGTTCACACCGTAACAGTTATTCCAGAAATACAATAATTATTTGTAATTGTGAAACTTTTGAACATAATATATATGAAGTACATCGAAAAGCCGAGCGGAGTGGAGAGATCTGGACGGCTCTTAAAATATAGGTCTTGAGAGCCAATGAGGGTGAAGCAAGGTGAACATGGAGCAGCACCGGAATGCGAGGGTGGAGGAAAGGGAGATCCCCGCCAACCAGCAACATTGTCCGGCATGATTCCCACATGCGAAAATTCCGGAGACTCCAATGGGAATTGAGCCCGGTTCGCCCAGGTGGAAGACGAGTGGTCTAACCACTACACCCCCTTCCAAGACCCCCAAGTACTGCATGTTTTCGGGCCTTTTGACCAAAGCTGTATACATGACATCAGTGTTGTCTCAATTTTACAGAGAGAGAAAGACCGCTCGAAGCAGTGCTTTCGCCAGGTTGTGCAAAAGAGTGCTCTCTCGAAAAAGTATTCTTTAAATTGAGACACGGCCTAAATGACCTATAACTTAAAGATGTGTTGGTGAAACCGGCCATAAATCTACTTTTAAACTAGGCCTCGGCCAAAAACTCCAACCTTAGTGGGCCCTAACAGAATCCGAACTCCGCCTACGGGAAAGAAAAAAATGTGCCAGTCACCAGCATTTGCCTTTGTGTTAATTATGCCTTGAAACTAACCTCAAATGAAAATAAGCCCACAGTGTGCCGTAACTATACATACTACCACGTGTATTACAAAACATACCTCGGGCAACGACTTCCCTGCACTTAGGTTGTATATTTTCACATTGTTGGGGTCTGAAACAATCATATTGTAGACGAAATTACTATGTTTTCAGTATCAGAATAACATGTAAATGTTCCCCCACAATATAAAACATAAAATTGAGGTTATGTATAGTTACGGGAACGAAATACTACGATGCATTCCCAGCAAAACAAATCGATTTATTGAATCAATACGAAAGTCGAACAGGAACCGAAAACAAGTTAACGATGTAGAGGATTAAATAATCTGAATTTTTGATTCGTGCGTAAAGAACCAAATTCTAAAACAAAACGCCTCGTAATCATGTACTGTGAACCTCAAATTACTACATTTATTATTTTCCTCAGGAGGTAACAGCTGGGGGAAAAGAACAAGCAGTCCAACACGGTATCCTCCCAAAAGACACAACCGTTAGGTGCCCCGGCAATTGGAGGTATTATAAGCGAAGTTCGCGCCGCGATATCGGGTGTCCTTTCCACCAGCGCAATGTCGATTGTCGACCGGCCTGCTGGCTGGGATATCAGTGCTACGAGATCCCAAGTGCAGTTAAACAGTGGGGAATAAAATGCCGAAACAATACAAAAAGTAATAAATGCAATACCCAAATCAATAAAATTATTTTCTTTATTAAAACCTCAAATAGGCGTGGCTACTTACACTACTTTTCAGGGATGGGCTCGTCTAGCCCACCCAAGCTGGAACACTAGGTCTTTCCCACCGGCGAAACAAACCTGAAACTGAAATAACTTGCAAAACTTACCGAAAACTTAAATGTATTTTCAGTTTACCATTATTCCAGTCAATTTTAGTATGATAACTATGATCAATGTTTAAAAGGGTCATTAAGTCTTTTCATCACAGCATACTGCCTATCAAGACGTTGCAATTTTTACTTAATGTTTCTCGTGCTGTGACATTATTCCCAGTCACATCACAGTCCTAAACACAATTAACACTTAATTAATCATGTGATGTCACCAACATGTTGTTCACCATGGAATTGTATTTTATATTATATTAATTAGCATTAGAAGGGTTCATGTTATTTTTCACGTAATTTTTGGGGGCTGCTTCGGCCACCATTAGCGGAAGCCGACGCCATGGTTTTAGTCTGACTTCAGCACTCGGCCCAGCCCGCAACACGGGAGTTTTGCTCATCGCAAATCCCTCTGCACATTCATTTTAGGCTGCAATCACTTTTATTATTTTCATGTAACCGGAACCTTTTGCTTAATTCATGCCGAGGGGAAGACCATCTGTCTTCCTGTAATCTTTAACAGGACGTAGCACATACTGCGTAACTGTACCTAATTTTCATAGCTTCGGCCCTTATTGAAAAGCAATGGTCACCGAGAGATTACAGTGCTGGACCCGCATAAACTTATCACATATTAGCGTAAGTGCACATCTACCAAATAAGTAAGTAAATGTCTTGAATAACCACGAGTGTTTTATTTACTGTACCCCTTGGAGTACTTCGGGCGCAGCACCTTTTTGCAGCAGTAACAAGTGTAAGTAAGGCATGCGAGGTGGCCTACAACCTCACCAGAATAAAGAATTAAACCATTAGGTATGTGCAATTATTTGTAAGTTCATCATTCATAAACACCACAGAACGACAAAGGACTCCAGTGACCCACGGGCCATTGACCGCATATCGCTCACGAACTCATGCTCACTGATTTATGGCAGTGGGAAAATTCAACAATTTTTGCCTTAACCTAGCAAACCGGGTAAGGAAGAAACCTACATCAACATTCCTGGAACCCCCTACATGTAATATGGCTTGCCCAACCTGGGGAGCTAAATAATCATTAATGTAGCACTAGTTATGTTCCTGGTGTCTATGTCTTGCTCACCTTTTGGGGCTAAAACAAGCTTTAATATCACACTAGCTATCTTCCTGATGTCTATGGCTTTCTCAACTAGTGTGGATATTTAACAAGAATAGCGGAACACACATCAGTGCGAGTGTGGCAAACCAGAACAGGTGCATTGTGTTACATCCCATACGACCCAGTGTACTTTGTTTTCCCATTCCAGTGTACGTTGTTCCCTTTTAGCACATACCAGGAAGTTTCAGTGTACTTTGTTTTTCATTTGCATGCCAGGAAAATTACAAAACATGTCTCGTGACATGCAATGTAACTTACCAATAAACAGTGCCTACGTGTGTTTATCACGTTTAAGAATAACTGTTGTTTTCATCACAATGTAATTTTTTTTTGTGTGTACATCACCCGATTTCTAAGGGTAATTAGTGTATTTAGGGTGACATGGACCACTCCTGCATGGTCAGGCATGGCCACTGTCATCATGTCATAGGCCCACAGTCACTGCACCAGTGTGGCACACGGAACATGCACACCGTAAGTCCCGATGCGTGTCCACATCGTTCACTAAGTGATCCAACCGAGTGCCTGTGGTGTCCCTAGAGAGATCTGTGTAATTAGGATAGGAATCAAGTTTAAGAATGTATACTAAATAGCCTTAGAATTTATCGCCCACGAGCAAATGTTCGTGAAATTCGCTCTTAGGGGATTGCGAAGTAATCAAGAATAAATGCACGCCATGTGCATATTTAATGAGGTGTATAGTAGCAAGGCTAGGGTATTTGAAGTGTTCTATATAATTTTTCCAAGTGCAATTGTGTGTCTTATCAAGCCTATTAGGGACGTGGGAAATAATTAGTCTTTTTTTGAACCTGACCGTTCTGGTAGTAGAGTGCCCCAAAACTTAACATACCTAAATTTCCAACATGCTCTGCGAGGCACCGTATAATCATGTTTTGTTTAGTGCTTAATTAAGAACTCTTAACTCTCTACAGGATTAAGAAAACTCATTCAGAATGTTTCAGTGTTTTATTTGTATATGTTTCAAGTTGTATGTGACATGTTCGAGGATATCCAGGGCTGGTTGAGGGTAGAATTGCCTGGCACCATAACCCAGTGGAGAGTTAATAATATGGGACATTCGGTCGATGGCGTAGGAAGCCCTAGAGTTCTCCATCAGTTTGCAGATGTTGTTGTCATGTACTTACTTGGACACTATTTACACCTTATGATGAGACTATAGGCTGTCTCGTATGCCTGAAATATGCTAGAAAATTGTGGGTGGTGCTACAATGAATCAACATGCATTGAACTTTGTAAAGCTGTTTATTCACTGTGCATGAATTCATTTGAATAGTGAAAGAAAATGGACCCAGCACTTACAGTCCTTAACATGAAAATAAGTGTGGCTTTATGTGGATACGCAGTAGCGTTAAACTCTCTGGTGAGAGTGCGGGTGACTCTCACCTCGGTACAGCAAAGAAAGACAACAAATGTTCTGGTTAATTAATATCCTATTGTAAAGAAGTGATTACGACCTAAATGGGGGCCGTAATCACTTCTTTTTCGCCCGCTACCCGAACCCCCTCGGGGGGCTCGGGGAGCGGGCGACCAATATCGCGTTGTGGCTAGAGTGCTGAGACGAACTGCAGAGTGAGATCGACTTCCGTCAAGAGTGACGAGAACCGATGTCAAACATCAAATGGAAAAACATGACATGAACACTATGTAATATTATTGTAATGGTGAAACATTGTATAAATTAACTGAAACACATTGGTGAAACCCCCCTTGATTAAAAATGTCTGTTAAGGTTGATGTTGGGAAGTTGATGGAGAGTGTCACCGCACTAAATGGAATGTTTCAATGATGGAGGCCTTTATAGGCAATCTCCGTTTCTGAAAACATAATTGATATTTTATAAATACACATTAAATACACTATTATGCTTATAGTGAAAAGTGTTTGTATTTAACTTCCTATGATGCATTTGTATTTCACTGGCTACAGTGTTGCCAAATGGCTGTCTCTTGAAGGGATGGACGAGTCCTCCTGGGCAAAGGGGTGTGGGTTACCACGCTCGATTGGTCTAAATACAATAAAACACACCCTTGACTGTAGCTGTGAATGATATGAAGCTGCTTGATGTGTTTGAAAAAATGCTGCGCACTATGGGTTACAATCTAGGGCATTTATCACTTCAGCTTCGGCCTACAGGCCAGTTTGACGGCACTTGGTGGTGCGTCACGTCGTATGTCACGGCATAGTTGTTACGACGTAACGACCAATTGCCATTGCGCCCAACGACTGTGGCTTTGGGGTAAACACCATTTCGGATCACCTACGTATTTATTAAAAGAGTTACTTTGTGTAATAAATTAGTAGGGTAGTCTCTTGAGTTATGTAATCGTTGTCGGCAAGAAGGTGCAAGTTATGTTCTTGTCGACTTGCACTGCATACTCTTGGACTGATGTGGTTGGTGTGGCCCGGCTTAGCTGGTGCTGTTGATGTGACTGTGGCGGTCAGAGTGGGCACAAGGAGCCCGAGGACACGTGGGCCATGCCACAATAATAATGTTTGTCGTAAATAATACATATTTTTTTTTACAAAATTGTAATGTGTACACATATAATACTAGAAACAAAGAAGGCCTTCATATGCCCAGTAATAATTTTAAAATATTACAAAAATGTGTATATTTCAGAGACACTAAGCTAATAAACAAATTTCCAAATTAAATTTAAAAACTCTGTAAATGAAATACAAAAAAAAATTTTTACTCGTACTAAAAGAGTTTTTTTTAGGAAAAGCTTTCAAATCAATTACATATGTGTTTGAAAAGAGGTAAATTACTAAATTCTCACTTTTATTATTGATATGTAAATATCTCTTGATTGTATATTTTAATTGTATGATTTCTTTGATGAAAATATGGGTTTAACTAAATTATCATATTTCATATCATTGAAGTTTCATATACTTGGTATGTTAGTTTACGAGGTTGGTATGTGTAGTAATATATTCTTACTAATGTATTACTATATAGACTCAGGAATTCCATAGTTGAGAGTTGTATCAGTTGTTATAACTTTTTTGATTGCATTTGTATTGTGGTCTATGTGTTGGCATTTTGTATTAATATAATTAATTTATTTTATGTTCATGTAAAAACTGAGATGCTCCATATTCCATATGTTATTTAACTTAGGATTCCTTGTGGTGCACAAAAATATATAGAGTATGTGTCATGAAATTTGTGTTGTTGGTTGTAGGTCAATTTTGTTTACAGGAAAAAAAATCTGAATTTCCCACCTGAACAAAGCTGGAGAAATTAATTTCTTCAAAATGGTAGTTAGTGTGCGAAAACAAAGATATGTCGAAATTCAAAACATTATACAGCAGAAGTTTAATTTATTTAATTTTATAATTTGTAATAAACAGATTAAAAATAAAGGAAAGGAAATTATATTGACTGTTATTGATGGTTTAATGTGTAAGTAAGTTTTTTTTTTACAGAGAAAACAAACGATTAGAACATCCAGTCAATTAGAAAACAATTTTCGCTGCGGCCCTATTGAGTTAAATTGTCTGAGGCTTTTTAGACTCTTAGTCGCAGATCACGTAAATAATTTATTGTCTTTAGTTGGCACATTGAGGATGTTGATATTGAGCACTCGTTTCGCTTCTGACGTTCTCTTTTTGGACTAATTTTTTTTACTGAAATGATGGTACCGCCCTATTTATTAAATGCTAACCTGCTTCTTTCACCAGTACTAATTCCTTTAATCAGTGCTTTGCCATGAATGTATAACATTAAATGCTGTTGTCACACCTAACCTAATACGGTGCTCAGTGCACACATGAAGAAATGAACGATTTTTGTTCATTCAGAACACCAGAACCATATTTAGTAATGTTGCTATTATTGTTTGTTTCACCAACTTGTTGATTCTAAATTTTACTGTTACACCAGATTAAATGATGTACTTGGATATGACAAAACCTATTTCCCCCCAAGCTATGTGCTTATAAAGGAATCAAAAGGTGGATTGATAAATAAATAAAAATGTAAAATAAATTTGTGTCTCTTACCATTATCCTTGAGATACTAAGAGTCTTTGAGGGTGTATTTGCATTTTCCTTTTGTTATTTTCTTATTCCATCACTTTGCCTTATGCTGGTCACATTAATAAGTTTCAAAGAATTGGTTATTGTAAATTATAGGAGCAAAAAGTTTTCAATTTTAAGTAGTTATCATTTGTATAATAATTCCAGAGGAGTAATTTTATATTCATTTTACATTGTGAAATAAAAAAAAAGGAACTGTTGTTATTCAGTGGTAAAAAGAATTGTAAAATTGGTTCATTTGTTAAATTTTATTTAAATTTGTAGAAAATTTTATTTGTTTGGTCTTGATCATTCTTGCTTGATCTTTCTCCAAAGGCTCAATTTTTCTGACAGCTNTCTGGAATATCACTGAGTAGAAATGTTAAGAAAATTCCTAAACAGGCAAAATATCTTCTAATGACCTGTGAAATCTATAAACATTGTTGTAGGGAAAAATAAGGACACAACTGAACACCCAGAAACATCTACTTACTTTTAACCAATGCTCCTCAAAATAACTCTGTATAGTGTTACAAAGAGCATCTTAAAAATAGTATGAAACCAGATATTTTACCCAGCCATTTTTTAAGTTGTGCATCCTTATTTACCCTAATTACAATGTTGTGAAAATTATTATTGTTCAATTTAGAAAACAAAAAATGATTGGCGAATTAAATTTTTTTCCTCTTGTTTTTAGTACAAAATGTATATGTATAACATTTTTAAAAATTCCTGGAGAATTATATTAAAATTATTATCATTTATTTGTCCATAGGCTTAAAGTGCAGTTAAAATAGGCAAACAAGATATATATATAGTACACAAATATAAAAAACAATAACAAGAAGAATAGGTTTACACTGTACAAAAAAAATTTTAATGGCAATTATTGAGAAACATAATTTTTATAGAACTTTTCTTTTATTTCATTGCATTTGGCATATCTCGTGTGAGCTAAAGGCTGGTGAGATATGGAACAAGTCATTGAGTACAGCCAACACATAAAGAGCACACAACATACAGAAATAAATGTAAACAATATTGCTCTACAATGTAAAACATCAGGTNCAGCCAACACATAAAGAGCACACAACATACAGAAATAAATGTAAACAATATTGCTCTACAATGTAAAACATCAGGTTTACGTACAAGCTAATAGCTGGTGGATATAGAAGTCAGAATACAGACAGTACAAAAAAAAACAAGTTGGGAGGGGCCACCAAGATAGTAGAGAATATTGCAGGGTAAAGAATAAAAAAATATAGCATTATTACACATGCTCAGGAATGTGAAAAATATAAAATAGTCCACTCCAGAAAAGTGAGTTCATGCAGAACCCTTGCAACACTTGGTATATGACATTATAAAACATAACTCAAAATTGTACCATGTTTCAGCTTAGCATGGAATTACAAATCATTTTAGGTAGAATAGTATAGCTTTTTGATGGACCACTCACAGTTTCCAGATAAGTTGCTAAATTACCTATAAAATTGATTTAAAAAAGAAGCTAAATGTGTTTTCCCTATGTAACGGGGCAGTTCTGTTGAACACAGGAACTGTAAAAAGAAGACTGGGATTTGCCTCACAGCGGGTAAGAACCAACAAGGTCAATACACCTTTGCCCAATAAATATAGCCAATTTTTTTTTATTAAACCTTCAGGTGTATGAGTAGTAGAGACGGGCTGAGGTCGTGCCCCTTCCATCCAGCATAAGCAACCAACAACTGGAGAAGCAGTCTGCCCAGCTTAGCCTGCGAGGCCTCCGAGGAACCATCTCGGAAGGACGATGCCTTTGCCTGAGAGTAAGCCAACTACGCCCACGCTCATCCGCTTTGCGAGGCGCAGGTGCAACTCTGCCGGATTTGCCCTTGGAGTGCCACAGCATCGTTCTCTGAAGAACCAACTGCGTGCTGAAAAGTTCCCGGTTGACTTGGCCACTGGCCGGCATGTAGATTACTGGGCACTGATTGGCGAACAGCTTTCTGAAACGTTGCCGGCCGTGACATAATTTTGCTGACGTGTGGTTGGAGTTTGTGGAATAAGCGGCTGCTTCACGTCTGTATACTTACTTATTCTGTGCTGCGGCAGTCAGTTTTTTTCATGCTGGTTAAATCTATGCCTTTTTAATGCATTTTGAGTTTAGTTTGGGATGCAAGGATTATATGTCTAATTCTCTAATAATTTTCTGATTTAAATTTTTTTTTAATAGGTATTATGGTTCCCTGCTATGTGACGGCAAACACATTATTTTTTGTGTAGTATGTTTGACGACGTCATGAACACATGCAGCGGCTGTCATTTCCACAGTTATCGCCAGTACGGGCTAAGATAAGTGTAAACATGTTTTGTAAATAGCATTGCAGTAAAACCTCTATATAGTGAACCTCTTTATAACAAATCTTCTCTACAACAAAATTTATGTTCGGTCTGGTCAAAATTGTTTAACGCACTGCACTGTATACTGTTTTGTAACAATGGTAATTGTAAAAGATTTTACAAGATAAAATGGTATTTTAAGTGCCAGCGATGCTGTTACAAAATGTGTCGCTCCGTATTTACCAAAAACTTTTTTTATCATAAGAGTGTTTGATAATTGAGAATAATAAATTTAATAAATAGTCCTGCAAATTGTTTGTTCATGTAGCAATTGTTTCAAACAAAATAAGGGTCATATTTTTCTTTAAAAATAGAGAATTAACTTAATTATTTATTTGAATTCTGTAAAGCCTACACGTATGGCAAAAGCCAAAAGGCTATGGAACGTCGTTTATACAGAATAAGATGTTACAGTAGAGGTCACAGAGAGAGATAAAGAAAGTGTGTGTGTTTTTGTGCGTGTGTGATAAAAAAAATTAATTGTTATAGACCGTAACAAATATAATTCAATTTCAGCAGCAACTAAATTCAGAATTCTCTCAATAAAAGCACACAAAAATTCAGTCCCATCAATTTTTTATACAGTGCTTTTGCTGTATTTATTTATTGTTTATTTTGCAGATGCTTAATGCCAGCATGTTAATCAAAAAATGGATGAGGCCCTTAAATGCTGAATAGGCCAAAGGTTGCATTTATAACAGTACATACATTCATGTCTTAAGCAGGTTCCGAACCCAGGCTTTAGTAGTCCAGAGGTAACAACACCATAACGATGTCCACTACAAGCTTGCTGAGCATTATGACATAATACTGATGCTAAATTGTTTTTTTTTGTGTTTCAGGTTTTGCAATGAGCAGTTTTTATTTGTGGCATCATCTTGATAAAATTGTCGTGGAAAANCCTTTGCCCAATAAATATAGCCAATTTTTTTTTATTAAACCTTCAGGTGTATGAGTAGTAGAGACGGGCTGAGGTCGTGCCCCTTCCATCCAGCATAAGCAACCAACAACTAGAGAAGCAGTCTGCCCAGCTTAGCCTGCGAGGCCTCCGAGGAACCATCTCGGAAGGACGATGCCTTTGCCTTAGAGTAAGCTAACTACGCCTACGCTCATCCGCTTTGCGAGGCGCAGGTGCAACTCTGCCGGATTTGCCCTTGGAGTGCCGCAGCATCGTTCTCTGAAGAACCAACTGCGTGCTGAAAAGTTCCCGGTTGACTTGGCCACTGGCCGGCATGTAGATTACTGGGCACTGATTGGCGAACAGCTTTCTGAAACGTTGCCGGCCGTGACATAATTTTGCTGACGTGTGGTTGGAGTTTGTGGAATAAGCGGCTGCTTCACGTCTGTATACTTACTTATTCTGTGCTGCGGCAGTCAGTTTTTTTCATGCTGGTTAAATCTATGCCTTTTTAATGCATTTTGAGTTTAGTTTGGGATGCAAGGATTATATGTCTAATTCTCTAATAATTTTCTGATTTAAATTTTTTTTTAATAGGTATTATGGTTTCCTGCTATGTGACGGCAAACACATTAGTTTTTGTGTAGTATGTTTGACGACATCATGAACACATGCAGCGGCTGTCATTTCCACAGTTATCGCCAGTACGGGCTAAGATAAGTGTAAACATGTTTTGTAAATAGCATTGCGGTAAAACCTCTATGTAGTGAACCTCTTTATAACAAAACTTCTCTACAACAAAATTTGTGTTCGGTCTGGTCAAAATTGTTTAACGCACTGCACTGTATACTGTTTTGTAACAATGGTAATTGTAAAAGATTTTACAAGATAAAATGGTATTTTAAGTGCCAGCGATGCTGTTACAAAATGTGTCGCTCCATATTTACCAAGTACTTTTTTTATCATAAGAATTTTTGATAATTGGGAGTAATAAATCAAATGAATAGTCCTGCAAATCGTTTTGTTTATGTAGCAATTGTTTAAAAAAAAAAAATAAGGGGTATATTTTTTTTTAAAAATGGTGAATTAACTTAATTATTTATTTTCATTCTGTAAAGCCTACACATATGGCAAGAGCCCAAAGGCTATGGAACGTCGTTTATACAGAATAAGATGTTACAGTAGAGGTCACAGAGAGAGATAAAGAAAGTGTATGTGTTTTTGTGCGTGTGCGATAAAAAAAATTAATTGTTATAGGCCGTAACAAATATAATTCAATTTCAGCAGCAACTAAATTCAGAATTCTCTCAATAAAGAATTCTTTTATAACAAGCGCACAAAAATTGAGTCCTATAAATTTTTTATACATTGCTTTTGCTGTATTTATTTATTGTTTATTTTGCCTATGCTTTATGCCAGCATGTTAATCAAAAAATGGATGAAGCCCTTACATGCTGAATAGGCCAAAGGTTGCATTTATAACAGTATACACATTCATGTCTTAAGTAGGTTTCGAACCCAGGTTTTAGTAGTCCAGAGGTAACAACACCATAACGATGTCCACTACAAGCTTGCTAAGCATTATGACATAATACTGATGCTAAATTGTTTTTTTTTTTTGTGTTTCAGGTTTTGCAATGAGCAGTTTTTATTTGTGGCATCATCTTGATAAAATTGTCGTGGAAAANTTTTTTTTTGTGTTTCAGGTTTTGCAATGAGCAGTTTTTATTTGTGGCATCATCTTGATAAAATTGTCGTGGAAAACGTCTCGTCAAATTCTTACACTGAAGTGCGGAAATTATGTTGCATTAGCGAACATATTTTTGTGCTTACAAACGATAATATTTTGTTTCATGGAAAGTATGATGCGAACGGTCAATCCGTGACTCTTCAACAAACTGACATATCAGCATTAGACATATCGTGTAACAGAGACTCTCTGTATTTTGTGAATGATGGAGGGAAGTTGTTTCGGACGAGAGACATGTTGGAGAGTTTTGACGAGATAGCAATAAGAGAAGATGCGAGGTGTTGTGTTCACGGCTACACGACGCCTGGACACGATGTGAAGGTCAAACAGATCGTGGCAGGGGACAGTGGGTGCCTCTATGTTACGGACACGGGCCAGCTGTGGGCCTCTGGGTACCACCCTCAGCTCAGCATCCAGAGCGACGTTCCCAGGAAGGTGATGTTTTTTGAGAACCGGTGCGTTTTGTCCGCATGTTGCGGATCGGACTTTTACGTGGTGCTCGTGTACAAACCAGAGCCATATCCTTTAGAAAAAGATGAAACAGATGTAGATAATGAGGAAGGGAATGAAGTATTTCTGCCGGGTTGCCCGCAGTGCGTCGGCGAAAGTGCGTCTTCCCCCACGTCCGCTCACTCCGTGTCCGAGACGTGCCCCCTCGGTTTGCCTGTTCAGCAAGTGGACGAAGAGCAGTATTCTTCGTCGACACCCAGTAGGGACAATAGTGCAGACGAGAAGAAAAGCACCGATGATTCTACATCGTTTTCAACCGAGGATAGGGCAGCTCAGCAGAAATTTCACCCGCCTCATTCGTCCACTAGTGTTGAGGTTGAAGCACATCAGGAAGTGCCGGTAGAGGGGGAAGATGAGCCACACTCTGAGAGTAAAACACTAGTGGATTCTGTCGAAACAAAGGGAGAGTCGCCCAAGGCACCAGACGCCGACACGGAGGTGAAGGAAGAGCGGAAGAACGAGTTCTTCATCAACACGGACGCGGCTCGTCAGTTCCTCACCCGCCAGCTGTCGTGGATGTCGAGTTACAGCGGGACGGAGGACCTGTTAGTTGAATGTGCGGAAGCGTCCCTGGTACGTCCGACCAAAATGCTGAAGCAAAATGTTTCCAGCATGGCTACGTTCGTGTACGAAGGTGTGAAGACCGTGGGAGACAAGGTTGTCACGCTTTCGCGTCACATGAGTGGTGGCTCGGAGACCAGCGGGAGTTTGCCAGGAGTTCTGACGGAGTGCGAATCCATCGAGGATGTGAGCATCGAGGAGTGTAAAGCACCAACTGCTCCGAGCATTACGTCCAGTTTAAGGTCAGTATTAAGATATGAGGGGAAGTGTGTCGTGATTCTATGAGTCCATTATATTTAGGTAGACAATTAATTATGTCAAGCTACGTTGTAGGGTTGATAACACGAAACATCTTTGCTTTTATTCCTTCCTTTGTGTACATTGAAAGTAAACTATGGTCTCAAGGGGTTTGGGTAGTGGCAGTTGTTGAACCTTGCTCTGACAAAGCGTTATTCCCAATATTGCTAAACATTTCATGTCGCACGTCTTGTTGGTAAGTGTGCTGCAGGGTGTTCATAGTCAATGGAATTTCCCACTAATTCTGGGAAAATGTTAGACTCTGGAACAGTCAAACCAATTTAAAACTAGTTTTGGATGCGAGCAGTTGTCACCGTGTACACACACTAACTGATAACCTTTTCAGTGCACAGTGAACATTGCAATTGCAAACTTCTCAACTGAGTTCCACCACATTTGGCATGCAAATAGTAATGTGGAGAGCCACCTGAAATTGCTGTATATAAGTCCCTCATCTTCAAATCGCTGCCTTGTTCGTATACTGTTGTATAATATACCTGTGGTGCCGTTAAAACCAATATAAATCAACCTCGTTGAGGTGGAGTTCCTAACTGTGTGCACTTTATTATTTATTTAGTTGTATGTTTGTTTGTGTGGGAACATTTCAGCGGTGCCTGCTGTACAAGTAATGTTTCTCTAGCCCGTTGCATGTTGTGTCCGTATANTTTGTGTGGGAACATTTCAGCGGTGCCTGCTGTACAAGTAATGTTTCTCTAGCCCGTTGCATGTTGTGTCCGTATATACTCAACTGAGCCATATCTGGCAGAATCACTTTTAGTACAAATGTTAATTTTGTGCATAAACTTTACTGTTTAACAAATTTTTACGGAGCTTCTGATCATCTAACATTATCACATTGATATAATTTCACTGACCAATTCTCTTTTACCATTTTTCTGAAACATAATATGCTACCACATTTCAAAAGGTGGTGCATTTGTGTGTGTGTTTTAGATTAATTTTTCTGTTTGACACTTCAGTCAAAGCTNTACCACATTTCAAAAGGTGGTGCATTTGTGTGTGTGTTTTAGATTAATTTTTCTGTTTGACACTTCAGTCAAAGCTCAAAATTTATAAGCATTTTTCAGTTTATACAGTTTTGGATGTGATTACAGGTGCGATGAAAGCCCTTTCTCTTCAAGTGCAGGGGCGAGCGACCGAGGTGACGGCTCGGAAGTGGCACTCGTGGACAGGCTTAACGAACTAGTGAGGATAGGCAGCAAGTTGTTGAGCCCTGAGTTGTGGTCGTGGGGCAATTCTAGTCACGGCCAGTTGGGCGTTGGCGACACCGGCAAGAGACTGAGGCCGACGCTCATCTCCCGTCTGTTTGGTCAGGGCGTGCGCAAGGTGGCGTGCGGGCGTTTTCATGCCCTCGCCGTCACGCTGGATGGTCGCGTGTTTGCGTGGGGCGGGAATAGTTGCGGACAAGTCGCCAAGGACGTGTGTCAGGTCCAGAGCTCTCCCCAGCACTTGGCGTCGCTCACGGAGAGGGCGAGAAGCGTTGCCGCCGGGGACTGCCATAGTCTGGTGTTGACTCACACGGGAAATGTTTTTTATTTAGGTAAAACCAGGCAAGTGTCACTTAGGATATTGTAGTTTAGTTGTTACAACAGTAAATACATAGACTTTGAAGTTTGCTTAAATATTGGAGTTCCCTTCTTATATTTAATTTTTCCCTCACAAATTTTTTTTTTTTTCCCCCTGTGTTCTTTTAATGTAGTCTACCATGCCCAGTGATGTAATTTTTTCATGTGAACATCTTGTCAAATTTCAAGTTTTTGCTTAAAATTCATTGTCATTTTACAGCTGCATTATTTTGGTACCAAAATCTGTGTAAATTATTGTTCTGGAAGTCTGAGTGTTGGATGCTGTCTGCAAAATATTATAGGATACTGTTTGATAAATTAAATTTGACAATCCTTAATAAATGTTGGGTGCTGTCTGGTTGGTTAATTGCTTCTGTGATGTTGAAACGTTATTGAGGCAGGGCAGTGCAAAAATTAGTCGGTCACCTCAGGAAGTACGAAAATCCAGGGAAAGATTAAAATTCATGTATTAATTTCAGTCACTTTTTAAAAATTATATCTCGGATTGCTGGCTGAATTATTCACCATAGCTGAGGCTCTTTGAAAAATGTAAATAAGCNTTTTTAAAAATTATATCTCGGATTGCTGGCTGAATTATTCACCATAGCTGAGGCTCTTTGAAAAATGTAAATAAGCTCAGAGGTTTTGAATAGTTGTAAGGCACCTGCTAGTGAAGTAGCGTACTTACCGAGGATATGTTCCCGCCCCTCGCGGGGAAAAGCAGGACTCGGGCCTGGTGATGCACTTGACGTCAGTTCCGATGACTCTTCGAGGTACACCTGACTGTGTTTGGCCATGCGACGACACAATTATGCCTTGAGCAAACTGTGACATCTAAAAAGTCTTTGATCACCCACACCACCTCAATCCTCAAGGGTGTTCTGGTGGTGGACCAGGCTGTCGTTTCTCACTTCCTCCCCGCCGCTATGTGCCGTCGAATGGGTATCTCGTTACGCGTTCATGAAGTGTGTGTGCATGCGATGATGGATGGAGGTATTTAACGGACTTTGAGACTAGTGTCGGCGAGAGTATTTCACAAACAAGGCTATTGTTGCAAGAAGAAAAATCCTAAAAATTTCTGGTTTCTTGTTTAATAGGGTATAAATGTAAACCTGGTAGGCATTTTTAGTTGAACAACTGTGTGCTGTAATAGTTTCCACAGTTACACAAAGTAACTATTGAGAAATTATAATGCCATTAACAAATTATACTACATGCTTTTGTCTGCTAAGCAGACAGTTGTGAATTAAGGCTGCAAATAAAGGAAAGCATGATTATTGAAAAAATGTATTAACCTTTTAAACACTCAAATAAATAATTAAATAAAAATTCTCTTGAGGTATTATAATAATGGGACATATTTAGGTAAAAAATAACCAGTCCACAAAATTATGTTTGTTGCAATACTTTTTTTAGATTAATGAGAGAAAATAATATTAATATTGATTAATTTCTCTTGAACGAATAGAAATGTGTTGTCAAAAACACCAATACATTAAAAATATATTCAGGATGCCAGTATCCGAGTACCCATTGTTAAATATTCTTGATATATATTTAATTTGTTGTGCATATGAGATAGATCACATGACATGTGATGTATTGGGCAAAGTTAATTAGGAGCATAGAGAGTTAAGCCTCCCATATTCCAAGATTTTTGACTTTTTGGTGCTATATTTTGAAAACTATAATCATTTGACTAAAAATATTTATATTTATGTGGTCCTTATATAAATCTCTCAGATAATGAAACAAAAAATTATAGTGAAATATGGTCTTAAACATACCGTCATATTTATTTAGCCATGCGTGGCATTGTTTGCAAATAATGCCAAAACACGTCTTAGAGGTTGTGTATACGTGTGTGTGTGTGTCATTTATTTTGTCTTGGCCACTTTAGAAATTTGTATTTTTTACCAAAAATATTTTAAAGAACATAGTATTTTTTAATAACAACTTGAACTTGAATGTGAACTTTTCAAACTTCATTTTTCACTTAAAGAATTGAACTTGTTATAAGTTGATTTTGATAATGAACCTGCACAACACTGACAGCTAAAGAGTATGAACATGTGTAATTTGTGCCTGTACTTTGCAGTGAAATCTCTGCGAGCAGCCCAGTAACAGTTGAATTCGAGGAGCCTTCAGCGTGCATGAAGCACATATTCTCCTCGAAGGATGTCAGTGGTTGTGTTGTCTCCAATAGTCCAGTTTCACCAGCAGTTCAGGACCTCGCCATCGAGCAGCTTTTCCTAGAAGAGGCGTTCCTCGTCAGTAACGCTTTTATCAAGCCGGTGCAGAAGAAAGGTATGGCCACCCAGGATTCAAACATGTACGAAGTGCTCTGCTCCTGCTACGACGATTTGCTCAGTTTAACTGCATTGAATGTGCACACGTACTGGGAGTACTGTGAGCAAGAGGCAGTTGCGAGCAGCATCACGTTCGTACGTTGCGTTGACGAGCACGTACGTGCCTATAGGAACTACCTGAACGCCGTGTGCGACCTCATATCTCTCAGCGGCTTTGCCCACGTCGCCAAGACCGTAGAAATCCCTCCTAGATTAGCCGCGGTGTTTTCCGAGCGACTCCAGTTGAAGCGCAGCAAGAAGTCTGCGGAGGGGATAGTGACGTGCGCCCTCCTGCAGCCGCTGAGCCGCCTGCACATGTACAAGTGCATGATCCAGTCGCTGCTGCGGTGGAACGCGGGCCAGACGGCGGAGGAGCAGCGACTGCAGGAGGCCCTGGCCAAGTGGGAGCAGCTGTGGGACGAGCAGGAGAGCAGGAAGCGCGAGGCAGACGTCACTCGCCAGTTCTGGGAGAGTGCGGGCAAGGTGGTGGAACTTCTGCAAGCACCGAAGCGGCTGCTCGTGAGGGAGTCGCGTTCGCACCCCATCTACCTGCTGAACTCTGGGAGGTTTTCATCCCACTGGTTCATCTTGCTTAGCGACATCTTGGTGCACGTCACCGGAGGAAGCCACACCGTGCACGGCTTGGATACGATCTGGATGGAGCCACTGCAAGACACAGACACACTCCAGGTATGAAGAAATGTGACAATTATTGCTTTCCTTATTTGTAGTGTTATGTAATGTACAATACAGTTGTTTGTGTACTATCAGATTTGTTTATTGCTTCACGCTGGACTTTGACACCAATATTTCATGCTGTCATGGTTACTTGTTCATTGTCTTTCTTGAATTGTGGTAAAACATGCATTGAAAAGTACTAAACTGCAGCCATTTTTCTCTTGCTGGTCGCAAGCACTTAGAGCTGCAAACCATTATGGTGATTTCTTTAGTTGGAAATTACAACATTTTGAATCTTGCAGCCGCCTGTTGAAATGAGAGCCTTCACACCTCATCCATTTTCAAAAAGATGCAAAATTCTGGGAGCCGAGTAGTCTTTAGGTAGTCTTCGGAATGTTTTAGAAATCAGAAAACAAGTTAACTTATGGGTCTGGAATACTTTAAAAATTCATATTCGTAGCAATGTCTGTGAAAAAGCCATGACCTATAATAGCATGTCAAACATACAAATAAGCACATTTTTTCCTAATGCTCAAAATGACTCTGCATCCTACAAAACATACAGGCGTGCCAACTTAAGTACCATGTTATACAAAATATTGTTTTCATGCAGACTTCACCTGTCTCAGGTTCATTTTAGTTCAAAGTTTTGGAAATTTTGCTCCAAACCTCAGCCACGTTCAATAGATTGTTGTATGTTTTCAGTTCTCATCCTTCATTCGTTAATTTTTATTGCAGTCTGTAGATCCATTACAAGAGTGAGCTCAAGGACATAGAGTTACCAATTATTTTTTTTTTTTTCAAATGTTTTTCATGTTTGATGTTTTGCCATCAATAATTTCAATGCTCTTTTGTGCAGCTGAATTGTGGGACTGGTATATAAAGAACCTGAATGAAGACTGCGAGTATGTTAGGTATGAAACTGTATCGACCACCGAGAGAGGCAGACAAGATTCATTCCGTAACAAATGTTTTTGTAGGTTGACATGTGCCTGCGAGGAATCCCTCAGGGACACAAACCAAGCCCACTGTGGGACGTCTGTTAACAGTGCAGACGAAGGTGGGAAATGTAAGCGAGGCAGGGGTTGGGGGCGACCGAGGCCAGCGTGCACCTTGCCAGGAGTTCCTCGTCGTCGTGCACGTGTCGTGACGTGAGGAGTGAAGGCACAGTGCTAGTGGATTATGCAACATCCAACAGGCTTGCTGGCTGCTGTCTCATGCCAGTGTAAACTGCATTATCCAGGGTCTGGGGGAGGGGGGAATCCATCCTTACTGCTCGTAACTATACCGAGGCAAAGGTCTCAGCCGCATGGGCAACATCATGATGAGAAATGTCTCTCGCCCTCTCCTCTCTCCCCCATTATATGCATGCCCACGCACTCTTCGTGGTCTGTCACCGTACCAAAACAAGTCTGCCCCTTGCTAAGTGTGCCGACATGATCGGAGGCAACTAACCAGGCAAGTTGACCTTCGCGAAACCACCTTTTCCTCACGAAAGTGACCGCCCGTGACAAATAGTAACATTCCTTGTGGCTAAAATGAAATTTATGAGTACTTAAATAATCTCGCTGCCTGCTGGAAGTCTGGCTTTGAGTGTACTTGAAGGGAAAAGCCGCACAACTACCTCTGCCATCTTGCCGCCAACAAGGCAGCTACTTTTCACTGCATTGTTTGGGATGTCAGGCACACAAAGGTGAATTTGGGGGGGTGGGGGAATTTTGTATTCTCAATATTTCTAAAACGATTTGACCTATACTGCATTACAATTTAGAATGCTCCTTACCTCCATCAGTTCCCATTTTTAAGGTGGCGAACTTCAAATTGCTGTATCTCCTGAATGGTTTGAGCTACAGCAATGGGACTCAGTAGGCATGCTCAGGGGTTTGATGGCTTTAAGTGATTTAGGTAGCAGCCAACTTTAATTTTTTTTAATTTAAGGGGGTAATTTTTTTTTTCTTCAAATTTTCTTTGTGTTTGCCTAGGTTTCTTTATTGTTCTTCCTAATTTGTTTGAGGGTATTTTGTGAGAATTTCCCTGTTCATGCTTCTTTTCTTTTTTTTATTTACATTTTCCCCTTACTCACCCACAAAGAATAGCATGTGGAAACCAGCGAGATCGGCTACTGCTGGTTCAACTATTATGGGTTACATCGACCACAGGTTGGGCTACTGTAGGTTATGTGAACATCTTCATGCAAGCGTCACCTGATTCGCATGTGCAGAATAATCCCACTGATTCCATGGGCCCAATGCCTGGTCATTCTGTTAAACAATAACAAAAGTTTGGCGTTTGAAAACATCTTTCGAGAGGTGGCGAGAGACCCCCTTGCCCTTCCAGCACCCTTTCTTATCCTCTCTTATCCTTTCTATTTCCATTCCACCTCCTTCCATCTTCCTTCCCCTTGTCCACCTTAGTGACAATTGTTTTAAAAGGAGGGCATGTTTTCCCATTTCCGATATTTTTTTACTTACTTTATCTGTGCCATTCATCCTAGGGACTTGAAATTTGGCACTGGGACATCTTTTAAGGGAGAGTTTTGCAAAACCAATGTATTTTAAATAATTTCGATTTTAAGGGAGACCATTTTTCGATTTGCTGTATTTCCTAAACAGTTTGGCGTACTGCATTCCAATTTGGCATATTTTTTACCCCCACAGGTTCCCACCTTCTCACAGTGCATCATTGACCCCATCATAGTTGTATGATTTTAAGGGAATATAAAATTTTAAATAGCTATATCTCTGAAACTGTTTGAGTTAGGGTGGGAAGACTCAGTAGGCATGCTCAAGGGTCCAATGGCTTTCATTCTGTAAAGTAGTGGGTACCTTTGACTATTTTTAATTTTTTCGAATTTAAGGGGTGTGTTATTTTTCAGAATTTTATCCCTGCTTGCAGAAACTTGATTCGTGAGTTCAATTCACTGTATTTATGAAATTATTCAATATACAGTAATCCAATTTGCTATGTTGCTGAACCTTATCACTTCCCATTGTCTCACAGAGTACTGTCGACATAAATTAATGGTATACAGTTTTTATGGGGTGTCAAAATTTAAATTGCAGTATCTCCTAAGGTATGGTAGTATGGTAATAGGGCCCATCAGCTTTAACTCTTTAAATTGTAGGTACCTTTAACCAATTTAATTTTTTTGAATTTTAGGTGATTATTATTTTTAGTTTACTCCTTGCTCGCCATAACCTCTCTCGTGAGTTCTTCTCCATAAATCAGTACATTTTGTGAAAAGGCAGTTTTTGGCTATGTTGGAGAGCTTGTAAATTGTGTTTGTAAAGTACATGGTGTCTTAAAAGTAGTTTTCGTACGTCTGAAGAATATTTTCTTTTCGTAGATGAGTACACATGTAGCATGGGAAGTAGTTCTGTAAAATAATGTATTTCAAAAACTTTGCAACACAGTTCAAAGTCCAGGTACATAGTCCTCTTAACTGTTTAATTTCAAGAGGAGGTTGAATTCCACTTTTTTATATCTCCTAAGCAGGACTGTGTAGGCATGCTCGGGGGTACTGCTAACAATTTTTAATTTTTCCACCAAACTTTTTTTTATGAGTTCTTCTCTATCTGTTCTGTTCGGAACAGTAGTTTATTTTTATCTTCAGAAGCAATAGTTACGAAAGGGTGCCAGTTGGGAAACAAAAACATGGACTTTCAATAATTCTCAGATTTACTAGCCCACAAATAATGCTGGCATTCATATTTGCAGAAAATATGACCACACTGAAATACGTCGCTGTACAGAAAGCCAATCCACTGGCCTTAATATCTAAATGAGCAATAGTATAAAGGCTATGTTATGATGAAAATAGAATCTGAACTTACTTCCATGACTCTCAAAAAATGCACACCATAAGTGCACAGGGATCTTCTATTTTACACTACTTGTTTACTGAGTCAGGACCTTCAATTTTTCACTACACCTTTGTTTTCTATGTGAGCAAAGACCTTCCAAATTACACTACTCAACGCTACAGCAAAGTTAATTTACCAATATCAAAAGATCAATTTCGATAGATATTGGGTATACACTCAAAAAACCGTATAGCAAAAACATACTGATTAAAATTATATAAAAATAATTTCAAATATATGTAACTTTTTACTTTCATGACAGAGTACTATTAAAAAAGGTTAACCCTCAATGCACCAAGACCAGAATACTCATCTTTACTAGAACAAACTTGTTAAAACATTAGTGCAATGCAATTACTTGATGGAATCCNAGGTTGAATTCCACTTTTTTATATCTCCTAAGCAGGACTGTGTAGGCATGCTCGGGGGTACTGCTAACAATTTTTTATTTTTCCACCAAACTTTTTTTTATGAGTTCTTCTCCATCTGTTCTGTTCGGAACAGTAGTTTATTTTTATCTTCAGAAGCAATAGTTACGAAAGGGTGCCAGTTGGGAAACANATCTGTTCTGTTCGGAACAGTAGTTTATTTTTATCTTCAGAAGCAATAGTTACGAAAGGGTGCCAGTTGGGAAACAAAAACATGGACTTTCAATAATTCTCAGATTTACTAGCCCACAAATAATGCTGGCATTCATATTTGCAGAAAATATGACCACACTGAAATACGTCGCTGTACAGAAAGCCAATCCACTGGCCTTAATATCTAAATGAGCAATAGTATAAAGGCTATGTTATGATGAAAATNCGCTGTACAGAAAGCCAATCCACTGGCCTTAATATCTAAATGAGCAATAGTATAAAGGCTATGTTATGATGAAAATAGAATCTGAACTTACTTCCATGACTCTCAAAAAATGCACACCATAAGTGCACAGGGATCTTCTATTTTACACTACTTGTTTACTGAGTCAGGACCTTCAATTTTTCACTACACCTTTGTTTTCTATGTGAGTAAAGACCTTCCAAATTACACTACTCAACGCTACAGCAAAGTTAATTTACCAATATCAAAAGATCAATTTCGATAGATATTGGGTATACACTCAAAAAACCATATAGCAAAAACATACTGATTAAAATTATATAAAAATAATTTCAAATATATGTAACTTTTTACTTTCATGACAGAGTACTATTAAAAAAGGTTAACCCTCAATGCTCCAAGACCAGAATACTCATCTTTACTAGAACAAACTTGTTAAAACATTAGTGCAATGCAATTACTTGATGGAATCCNCCAAGACCAGAATACTCATCTTTACTAGAACAAACTTGTTAAAACATTAGTGCAATGCAATTACTTGATGGAATCCTAAATAATTTACTTGCATCGTCTTGAGGAACAACTTAAATATACCGTGGTGAACTGCTACCGGCTTGCAAAAGAAAGTTTGTAGATGCCACCTCCAGTCTTGAAGGGAAGCGAAGACTCATACTTCTTCCAGAAAAGCTGACGAGGGTAAGATAGTTATACAGCAAACTCCGATAGCTTGACTCTCAAGCGACAAGTAGTATGTTCCTTCATTAAAATACACGGTACAAAATTCACCATTTCAAAGGAATGCGCTCATCCAAGTATTGCTTAAATCGTGAGCACTCCAACAAGGCCACCCACACACATGTGGAACATTTGACCCTGCTGAAACCAAGTCACAATGACGCCGGGCATTTCACGAGTGAAAATCCAACTTCCAAGCGAAAAACTGTTCTAACCATAGTTCACAGCAAACCGACAGTTATTTAGCGTCAAACTACTTCAACGTATATTAACCAGTGCCTTCGCATACACTCTGTCTTCTTGTGACGGTGACAACACGCGTGTACTTGCCGGGCTGTTGGCCCACCTTGGCCACCACCTCTCGGATCTCACACAACCGTCAAATGCAGATAAGTCTTTCCGTTGGAAGCTGTGCTCTCAGCCATAGCTAACATGCCACTTCTCCTTTCAACTGTAACAGCTCAAAGCCGACTCTCCACCCAGCCTGCGTGACCACTCATAACTAACTCGCTCCCTAGTCATCCACCCACGCAGATGACTTGCGAACTACGCGCGCCTACAAGACTTCACAGCGGCTGCAGAAACGAAGCTACCAACCTGACTAATACGCATCCCCCAGACCACAGGAGTCGCAAAGAATAATAACAGTTGCTCCACACTCAGCGAACATGTGATGTCCATACAGTATGTTACACTAGTGATCATAGTAATGAAGAACAAAATTTTGGTATTTGAGAATGCAAAATTTGAGGTGCGCAGTGCTTCCTTCCTCGAGGGTTTAGGGGATGTCTTCCTCGTTTCATCTTCCCCCTCCTTTCCTTCTTTCCCCTCCCCCTCGGAGGGGATAGTTTGATCCATGGGGTTTGTTTTGCCGCTTCCTATTTTCAATTTTGTGTTGTTTCCGTGTCATTCACCTAGAGACTTGCGGTTTGGCACGAGGGCATCTCTTATGGTGGATTTTTATCAAGCCAAGGGAATTTAGAGAATTTAGTGTTTTTAAGGAGGTCAGTCNCGAGGGCATCTCTTATGGTGGATTTTTATCAAGCCAAGGGAATTTAGAGAATTTAGTGTTTTTAAGGAGGTCAGTCATCTTTTATTTACTGTATTTCCAAAACAGTTTGATGCATGACGTAATTTGGCATGCTTATTAACCACGTTGGTTCTCATCCTTTCATGGTTTACCATCATCACCACCTTAACTTTTCAATTTTAAGAGGATGTCGAATTTCAAAATGTTATTCTCAGAAACTGTTGGAGATACGGTGACAGGACTGGGTAGACATACTCCAAGGACCTGACAGCTTTGATCCACGAAGGTTGCAGTTTTCTGTGAGCTATTTTGTAATGGCACTCTGCTGGCCTATATNGAGGGCATCTCTTATGGTGGATTTTTATCAAGCCAAGGGAATTTAGAGAATTTAGTGTTTTTAAGGAGGTCAGTCGTTTTTTATTTACTGTATTTCCAAAACAGTTTGATGCATGACATAATTTGGCATGCTTATTAACCACGTTGGTTCTCATCCTTTCATGGTTTACCATCATCACCACCTTAACTTTTCAATTTTAAGAGGATGTCGAATTTCAAAATGTTATTCTCAGAAACTGTTGGAGATACAGTGACAGGACTGGGTAGACATACTCCAGGGACCTGACAGCTTTGATCCACGAAGGTTGCAGTTTTCTGTGAGCTATTTTGTAATGGCACTCTGCTGGCCTATATNGGACCTGACAGCTTTGATCCACGAAGGTTGCAGTTTTCTGTGAGCTATTTTGTAATGGCACTCTGCTGGCCTATATTTCGGTAGAAGCATTCAGCATAAGATGTGACATGAATTAACAAAGTTGCAACCATTAGCCTTACTCATTATAACCTAAAGCACTCGCATAGAGTAATCCTGTGGAGTTCTGCAGGCACATTACATGGTGTTTGTTATTGATGAACGAGTTAATATGGTTTCTTCGCTGGCTTATGCTTCTGAATTATTTGAACTCCTGAAGTTAAATTTTTATGTTAGTGAATATTTTTTTGTTAATGTTCCAGAATGCTCTGCAGCTGACGATGCCGGAAGAAACACTGACGTTGTACACACCCACACCTTATGATAAGACAGAATGGTTGCAAGCCTTAAATGCAGCAATCAAGAAAAGCCTGTCAAAGAGCCACTTGCATGTCCCGCCTTCCGCCAGGACGGCTAGTTACACATTTACCAAGCACCCACAGTACCGAGATGCCAGGTATACAGGTCAGTGTGTGTGTTGTTAGTACGTGTGATCCAGAAGAGTTGCGCTGGTCACTGTATGTAAGAAAATAATTAGTTTACGGGTGCACATAGGGCTGAATGACTGGAAAAATCTGATAGCCTGNTGGTCACTGTATGTAAGAAAATAATTAGTTTACGGGTGCACATAGGGCTGAATGACTGGAAAAATCTGATAGCCTGCAGAGCACTTAATGCAGCGATTACTTGGTGGCTCGTAAAAACAAAGTTTTACGTACGCCAAATGCAATACAAAAGCTCTAGTGGTGTGTAGTAACACTTGCAGGTTACATAAATGAATATTTGTTTTTGCGCATGATTTTGTTCAGTAGGGTGCCATCGTCACTTGTACAGTACATCGAATAAAATCATTCGTTGCTACAAAATGTTTTGCAGAACATTTTTATGTAAAATGCATATCAAAATATTACCAAAATTCGTATTAACACAACATTAGAAGTGCTACTGTATCAGCAGATGATTGGACTAAAAAACCAGGTCATGTTTTTTAAAAACATTTTCACTGCATTTCTATATACAATTATTTTTTGTTAACATTACATTATTACGAAACAAGATCTTTAGTGCAAACATAATGCACTAACATCGTGAAAAATAATAGAATTCTTGGTAAATTTTCTGGAAATAAGCACTGCCAATATGCCAATATACTGTAAGCTTCATTATCAAATTAAAATGCATTCACATTCGTTCCTGTTTGCTCAACAGCAACTTACTTGCCATTTGACACA
Source organism: Clitarchus hookeri (assembly GCA_002778355.1). Taxonomy (NCBI): domain Eukaryota; kingdom Metazoa; phylum Arthropoda; class Insecta; order Phasmatodea; family Phasmatidae; genus Clitarchus; species Clitarchus hookeri. Next base: position 92,759 of record NQII01004364.1, read on the forward strand.
TTAGAATTTTGGGCAAACACCTCAATTGGTGGTTATAAACAAATCTAAAGTTTTATTGCCATAATTTTATATACATGTAAAAATAAAGAATCTTAAATGCTCCCGTCCACTGCAATCAATAGTGAAAGGTTTACTAAAATGTATTATTGGCTTTCCAAATGTGCATATCTTGCATACCGGCATGTGTGTTGTCATACACATGGTCGGAGTACTGCCAACCCTCGTAAACATTGTTATCGCAGAGAGAAATCTGCTAGAGTCGTCAGGTCATTAGAGAGGCCAGCGAGCGGATTACCTGGCCTGTTACACTGACACTCGGTGGTTCCGTGAACGGATGAAGTGCTGTCTGTGAGTGGGAGGGAGGAGGGAATATCACTGTGGTGCCATCTAGCGGATGGTTTGGAAGTATTTACAAATTGGTTGGCGGTGCGCTCTGGTGACACAGAATCACACTACGTTGCACTTTACTTTTTCCTTAAATATAGTACGTAACTTAAAATTTTGTATATTATTACAGTCATTTTGGTTAAATTTTACATATATCAGTCAGGTAAAATTTTGTACCACCTCNCCTTAAATATAGTACGTAACTTAAAATTTTGTATATTATTACAGTCATTTTGGTTAAATTTTACATATATCAGTCAGGTAAAATTTTGTACCACCTCATAATTTAATTTCAAATGAATTCTGGAAAAATGTTGGCACATTACTGTGTCCCTTATATATAACAATGATAACTATAAAGGATATTTTAATTGATGTGTGGTACAACGATGCCCTTATTGTTCCAATGTTACTCCAGATGACTGTATTACTAGTTCATTGCACCTGATTATTGTGAGACTAACTGTGTGTTACTGTGATTGCTGTTACCCAGTAAACAGAATTGGAGAGAAATTACAGGTTTAGGGCACGACCTGGAATCCCGCAGGGAAGCCCAAAATCAGGCACGTTGTGCTGGTAACGGAATGTGACNTGGTCACTGTATGTAAGAAAATAATTAGTTTACGGGTGCACATAGGGCTGAATGACTGGAAAAATCTGATAGCCTCCAGAGCACTTAATACAGCGATTACTTGGTGGCTCGTAAAAACAAAGTGTTACGTACACCAAATGCAATACGAAAGCTCTAGATGTGTGTAGTAACACTTGCAGGTTACATAAATGAATATTTGTTTTTGTGCATGATTTTGTTTAGTAGGGTGCCATCGTCACTTGTACAGTACATCGAATAAAATCATTCATTGCTACAAAATGTTTTGCAGAAAATTTTTATGTAAAATGCATATCAAAATATTACCAAAATTCGTATTAACACAACATTAGAAGTGCTACTGTATCAGCAGATGATTGGACTAAAAAACCAGGCCATGTTTTTTAAAAACATTTTCACTACATTTCTATATACAATTATTTTTTGCTATCATTACATCACTACGAAACAAGATCTTTGGTGCAAATATAATGCACTAACATCGTGAAAAATAATAGAATTCTTGGTAAATTTTCTGGAAATAAGCACTGCCAATATACTGTAAGCTTCATTATCGAATGAAAATGCATTCACATTCGTTCCTGTTTGCTCAACAGCAAATTACCTGCCGTTTGACACATTAGAATTTCGGGCAAACACCTCAATTGGTGGATATAAACAAATGTAAAGGTTTATTGCCATAATTTTATATACATGTAAAAATAAAGAATCTTAAATGCTCCCATCCACTGCAATCAATAGTGAAAGGTTTACTAAAATGTATTATTGGCTTTCCAAATGTGCATATCTTCCATACCGGCATGTGTGTTGTCACACACATGGTCGGAGTACTGCCAACCCTCGTACACATTGTTATCACAGAGAGCAATCTGCTAGAGGCGTCAGGTCATTAGAGAGGCCAGCGAGCGGATTACCTGGCCTGTTACACTGACACTCGGTGGTTCCGTGAACGGATGAAGTGCTGTCTGTGAGTGGGAGGGAGGAGGGAATATCACTGTGGTGCCATCTAGCGGATGGTTTGGAAGTATTTACAAATTGGTTGGCGGTGCGCTCTGGTGACACAGAATCACACTACGTTGCACTTTACTTTTTCCTTAAATATAGTACGTAACTTAAAATTTTGTATATTATTACAGTCATTTTGGTTAAATTTTACATATANTCTTAACTATAGTACGTATCTTAAAATTTTGCCGTATATTATTACAGTCATTTTGGTTAACTTTTACATATCTCGATCAGGTAAAATTATGTACCACCTCATAATTTAATTTTTAATGAATTCTGGAAAAATTTTGGCACATTACTGTGTCCCTTATATATAACAATGATAACTATAAAGGGTATTTTAATTGATGTGTGGTACAACGATGCCCTTATTGTTCCAATGTTACTCCAGATGACTGTATTACTAGTTCATTGCACCTGATTATTGTGAGACTAACTGTGTGTTACTGTGAGTGCTGTTGCCCAGGAAAACAGAATTGGAGAGAAATGACAGGTTTAGGGCACGACCTGGAATCCCGCAGGGAAGCCCAAAATCAGGCACGTTGTGCTGGTAACGGAATGTGACNACAGGTTTAGGGCACGACCTGGAATCCCGCAGGGAAGCCCAAAATCAGGCACGTTGTGCTGGTAACGGAATGTGACGCAGTGCAATGTTTTACCAGGACGCTGGATCAACGGGAAGATGCACGGCCCTGGGAAGCTGGAGTGGGTGGACGGCCGCACGTATGTGGGACAGTTCCAGAACAGTCAGATACACGGCTACGGTCGCATGGACACCCCTGAAGTGTGCATTTACGAGGGCCAGTGGAAAGACGGCCAGCAGAACGGTGTTGCCGTCATTAAGTAAGTCAACTAGCAGCTCTTGTCTGGACGTGTATCAGGTGAACTTTACAGCTTTGATTGATTTGTTACGCCTGTGTTTGTTTGTGACAGCAAGTGGATGAAAACAATTAAATCTGGTTGTGCAGAAGGCAGATGGGTGTTTTAAGGGAATATGCTCTGTACATACCTTGCCACAAGCTGTAATCCAATCACAAGTAAGGTGGTTAGGTTAACGTGATAACAATCTCCGTAATTTTGAGCAAAATGTTAACATCAGAGTCGTGAAACATCGGTGTTAAATCCTTTATTTTTAATCAACTAATAAACTGTTTTCGGTTACCAGTAGTAAACCTAGGTGACTAAAAATTAATATAATGAAGAGAAATGTCTGATAGATGAGGTGTTTACAACGCATATGTACTTTTTTCTCTATTAAAGTTCCAGAAGTATGGGGCATAAAAAAATTATGGTTGACTTAAGTCAATATTAGACAAGTATACACGTAACATGAAATAAATACAATGGTTTGGTGTACTCACAGGTGAAAGTGTGATCAAATAACTTTGTAATTAACTAGACAGTCCTCACGGCAGTGTACACCCATTACAAATAATTTCTCATGGGGAAGTTTTTGCAATGTAGGAAACTCATTTTCTGTTGTGCTCTGAAGCCCCATTCAATTTTCTTTCCCAAGTAAAGAAATGAGCTTATGGCACATCCAAATATTTGACATTTCGCTTGCTAGGCCAGCTTCATCAGGCGGCGAGTTGTAGGATGTTGCAGTATGGTTGAAGGGTGCTATTGGTAGTAAACCTAGCGGCCGGGTGGCGAACTAGGGTGGGGCGGGAAAATTGAAAAATTGCCGGTACAGCTGAAGAGTGTGGTTAGGAGCTGTGATTATCTTATGTTGATGCCTGGTAGCTGCCTGGATTTTATTATAAATTGATGAGCTGGTTCCCAGCATCTGAGTTCTGAGCTATTGCTTGAAGGTGGTAGGACTCTCTCAACTCTGGTACTGAAGCAGGAATCACAATCCTGGTTGTGTGAAGCTGCATGTGCTGCAACTGGTTTGCCCTGTAGGTTGTGGATGTGACCAGCTACGGCTTGTTTGGTGTCTGCTCTGTGGCCATTCATTCTCTGCCTGAGTGTGTTGGTGGGGAGGCCGATGTATTCTGCGTTACAGTGTTGGCACTGTAGCTGATGAATCAGATTGTCTACTGTTTGGTTGGCATTTGCGGTAGGCTGCAGCTTTGGGCGAACCAGTTTGTTGCTGGGGTTAGGTGGCCTTTTGAAGACCGATCTGTGTGGCTTGGAGAGCAGGTCTTGTGTTTGTGGTGAGGAAGCCAGAATTTGGTATCCAGAGTGAAGAACGTTTGAGTTTACTTAGGCCTTCTTGATATGGGATCACCAGGGGTATATCAGAGTTGTTAACCTTAGGTTGTCTTCCGTTCTTTGAGATGGCTTGCTGAGTCTATTTGTGGACGAGGTGCCTGGGGTAGCCCCTGTCGAGGAATGCTCTGGCTATTTGTTCACACTGTTGAGATCACTGTTGGTGTAGCAGATACGTTTGGCTCTTGTGGCGAGACTGTAGGTTAGGGATTTTTTTGGCATGGTATGGGTGGTAGCTGTCGAAATGTAAGTACTGGAAGTTGGTGGGTTTGGTGTGTACAGCAGTTTGAATTGTGCCATTGTGGAGAGTGAGTTCAACATCCAGGAATATGGCATGTGTTTTGGAGTATGACCAGGTGAACTTGAGTGAACTCTGTGCGTTTAAATTGTTCAGAAAGTGAATTAGGCTGTCTTCAGTGGCAGTCCATGTCATGAAGATGTCATCGATGAAACACATCCAGCAGTGTGGTTGGGTTGGTTGGTGACAGGAAGTTTTCTTCTAACCTGCCCATAAACAGATTGGCATAGGATGGGGCCATACGTGTACCCATCGCTGTGTCTTTGACCTGAAGGTAGTGTGTGTCTTGAAATCTGAAGTTGTTGTTGCGGGGGGTTAACTTGGTGAGTTAAACAAGGAATGCTGTAGAAGGTTGGCTGTGTGGAGGTCTTTGCTTGAGGTAATGTTCTATGGCCGACAGTTCAGATGAGTGGAGGAAGTTGGTATAGAGAGATGTAACATCTATGGTGACCATGTATGCATATTGGGGAATGAGGCCCAGGTATCTCAAGCATTCAAGGAAGTGGCCAGTGTTTCCTTGACGTAGGACGAAAACTGCTGTACCCAAGGTTGAAGGTGGTCATCTACGAGGGCTGAGATTCTCTCAGTGGGGCTGCCAATCCCTGATACAATGGGACGTCCTGAGGGTGGCCGTTGCTCCTTGTGTATCTTCGTAAGCAGGTAGAGAACTGGTGTGGTGGGTTTATTTGGGGTGAGCAGTTTTTTTTTTGAAGCCTTGGATAGGTCTTGAAGGGGGCCCTGGAATACAAGGGGTTGATCGATATGGTCGCAGAATCTGGTGGTTGGGTTTTCTCGTAGATGTTTGTAGGTGGATGTGTCCTTGAGTTGGTTTTCTGCTTCTAGAATGCAGTCTGTTTTGTTGAGGATCACTGCGGTTGTGCCTTTGTCTGCCGGCAGTTTCGTTATGTCTGGGTTGTTTTGAAGATTTTTTATGACTTTTCTTTCTGAAGAGGTTATGTTGCTATTATTAGGTAATGAGGTGGCAAAATCAGGGTCTGCAAGGTTGACCCTTCCACCATACTGCAATGTTGTACAACTCGTTGCCTGATGAAGCTGACCTAGCCAGCAAAACGTGGGAAATGTGTCGTCCTTTGTGTGTTTGCCTGTCCATAAGCACTAATATAATAATATAACAGTAAGGTAACTAATAAAAACAATTTTGTCAGTCAAGCTGTGATAATATGATATAGAAAATATTCACTTAATTACATTTGATATCTGGAGCTATAGTTGCCCTCATTCATGTGCAAGGAGACTGTACCATAATGCCTGTGTGAACTGTTCGTCACCTACTATCACCAGGTTCCCTAATGTTAATATCAAGTTTGTGTTTGTGCATCACATGAGATTAGTGTTTTGTCCATGCTCCAGGTATGAAAATGGAGATATGTACGAAGGCTACTTCAAGGATGGAAAGGCCCACGGACATGGAGTGTATAAGCAAGGACACTTCCTGGCTTCTGTTGCATCCGTGTACATTGGAGAGTGGGTTAACGGCATGAAGCAGGGTTACGGTGTCATGGATGATATTGTGACAGGTATTTGCTGCATATTTAGAAATGTGCTTAAAATTTATTTATACTGGGAACTATGGGTAGGCAACCAATCTCCCACTCCGTAGGCCTACTGTTTAACTGGTTATCAGAAGTTTGAAAACAATAGCCAATGTACTATTTCAGAAGGCTTGCTGCTACAAATACCAGTGATTACAGGTACTGGTTGAAATATAAAAATTAAACATGGCCCATTAATGTCTGTTACCTTATATAATTCTGTTGGGTGTAGGCTGTTTATGGTTAGTTAAGCATTTTTCATATCATTCTGTGAGAAATGTCACCTGCATATATTTTAAAGAGCTCACACTTGCCTATTAAAGTTGGTAACGAGGGAGGAAAAGCAGTTCTATGTCCTAAAGCTGAATCAAAAGTGTTATGTAAATTTTGTGAATGCTGAAATTATTTATTTTGCTTTCTCTTTTATTTTTAATGCATGTACTAAATAAAAAAAATTAGCAAATTTGTAAAGTATGCGTCTATTTTTCTAATAATTTCACAGCTTCACTCAACAAATGTATGAATAAGTAGATGTCACTGTGCACTAGTTTAGTGGTCTCGTCAGGTCTCCCCGTGGGAGGTAGGAAGCAGCGCACTCCATTAACGGGGAGGTAGGAAGCAGCGCACTCCATTAACGGGGAGGTAGGAAGCAGCGCACTCCATTGACGGGGATTCAGTTGGGCAGGGAAAACCATCCTCTGTGGTCTCTGCGGACGATCAGAAATCTCTATAAACTTTCGTTTCGATCAGCTTTGGGTGATGACGGCCTGTAAATTGGGAGTGTTGCTTGCGGCTTGAGTCGGTGCCTGCCCGACGGACTCTGTCCTGACCCCATGGGACTATTAGCTGAATGCCAGGTGCTCGGTTTGAGGCGACGAATAGCTGGAGAATGTACTGGTCGGAGGAACTTCGGTGCTGGTCTCTAGGGTGGGGTTGGCGGCAAAGGTGATGCAGCCCGGGGTGCAGAGAAGCACACAGTCTGGTAGTCGTAATTGTCGCGGGGTGCTTCAGTGGCTCGGGTCCACGACAATGAAGAAGTGCCGACTGTGGCATGTGCTCGAGCGGCCTCCTCCCTTTGACTTGAGTACACCTTTGCAGCGTCCAATCCCTGCTCGACAGCACGTTTTTCCTGGACAAGTGTGTTCTTAGCTGCCTTCTTCCTCCCAGCACGGTGACCAGGCATGGGGGATAGTAGTAGGTACTGAAGGTACAACAAGTGCGGATGGCACTTTCTGAAGTACGTAGGCTCAGGTATGACTGGGCAATGTACAGGGTCTTGCGTACTATCGTCGAAGGGAACTCTGGTCTGGCGAGGACTTCCCAGTGAGCTGGCAATGCCACCTGGTGCTGATGCCATAGGGGTTCGTCCCCTCTTACCATCTCATTAACAAGCAGTAATGGGAGTGACAGCATCACTCGTAGCCTTACTGTTGAGTTGAGGGTTGGCAGCTACTCATAGTCTCACAGGGGAGTGCTGTCGTGTCATCCTCGAGAGGCTAGTCTACTGTCAGCCAGCAGTGTGGGGGGGGNATTTTCAGGTTGAGGGTACTGATTTCTCTAGAGACGAACACAAAATCCTCCTCCGATTCTCCAGTGACATCTGATGGGTGGCAGACTGCTAGCGACAGATGCAGCAGCTGGAGCATCTGAGCGTTCCCTCCTTGGGCCTGGGAGGATAAGAAAAACTCTCTATGCTCTTGCCTAGGGAGTGCCCAGGAGAGCGGCGTGACCTACTCGCAGCCAAACAATCAACTCTGGCAAGAAGAAGGACCTTCCTTCAAGGGTTTGATGTATAGAGGTTCACGTCACGGTGAAGCCGTGCGTGAGTGTAATGTAGGAAAGCGGTAGGTAGGGTAGTTGCGAAGCAGAAGGCTGACTTGAGAACAAGTGTCTTTATTGGTAGAGCGCCGAAGAACACAGACTCCCGACCTAACCCAAAGAAAAGCCTGACGGGTGTGAACCAAGTGCAATATAAGGCGCACAAGTGTTAACAACGTGGGCGCATGGGGAACTCTGGCAGACTGTACTAATTGAACTGCGTTAGCTGTAAATACAGTAGAACCCTGTTATAACACTTTTCAAGGGGTCAGTAAAATAAAATGTTACATCTAGGAAAATGTTATGAGCGGGAAACAGTAATAATTTTTGTATGTAAATAACTAGTCAAGTTCTTCAACATCTTCATCTGAATCATTTGTTGCAAAAATATCTGTGATCTTAATTCCATGGACCATAGTAATCAATTAATGCACATGAAATGCATTCTGGATGCTTGCTCACTCATATACTTTCGGTTATCTTAGTAATTTTCAGGATCATCACCTCTAAAATCCTTAATATTTCAAGTATAAACTGTTTTCTGTATCTGTTTTGAGGCTACAGCATTGTTACTATGTCTAAGATTTTACTGAAGAGAAAAATTTCATTTGAGATGCTGCAAGGAATTGAACAAATACTGATGTTATAAGCACGAAATGAAAATTTTAACATTGTTATTTGCAGGAAATGAAACCATTAAGCCTTATGGAGGAATGGTGGGACCATGAAATAATGGTGTTTTATGCAGGAAAATGTAATGTGCGGGAATGTTATAGCAGGGTTCTACTGTGCAGCTAGCGAGCAAACAATGCGGTGCTCAGGCTGGGATCCTACTTCCAGTGGACTCTCTCGAGAATCGTCAGACCACAGTCTACATACAGCTATGAGGGCTGTGGCAATCAAGGGGCGCATGGAGTGGGGGTAACCTCGTGCACGTCGAGTGCCTGCCGGCCCAGTGCAGCTCTGGCGAGGTTGTGGGCCCACCCACTGAAGTGGCGACCGGCGGTGGCTTGCAGGCTGCTGCCTGGCAGGCGGCGCAGCACATTTCCAGGGTTGAGGCGTAGAGAGTACGTGGCGGACGTGTTGGCAACGGCGCAAGGTGTATCGGCACAGAGCAGGGGCAGTAACAGAGGCGCAGGCTACTAGGCGCTAAGTACATCACCTCTTGGCATGTCAAAGTTACCAGGCCTGTGGTAATGTTGACTTTACGTATGGTGGAAGAATACATAAAGTGCATGCAAGTGGGTACTAAGCAGACTTTTCAAAAGTGCTCAGTTTACCATGCGCAGCCTGTAACATATTTTTTAATTCAACACATTACATGTGCTGTCTACGATTGTCACGTTGCTTTGTAAATCCACATGCTGCAACACATATATTTTTATTGAAGTCCTTATGATTAATGCTGTTGAAAGTTTTCATGAGTTGTCAGTGTAAAACTCATGATTATTGTGGCAGAGCAACAGTAATTTTTCAGCATCCAATCCACGTCAGGGCATCGTGTGATAGAGCTCATCCCCTTTTCAAGTACTTGCCATCATTAAAAAGCTGTGTAGACATTATTTCACTCAAACGAAAATCTAATTTTGTCCACTGTTGTAAAACTGTAACCTGCTCAAAAAAATTTTGTTACCTACATATGATACAACGATACTGAAAAATATTAATGCCTATATTAATCCCCACAATAAAAGTTGTTAGTAAGATATTTCTATCAGTTTTTAAAATATAATTTATCTTTTGAAATTTAAAATATTTCTACCATTACATTGGTTATGAGTAAAATCAGTTTCCTCTTTGTTAAACCACCTCGTGGATATGCAGTTCAGTTACAAAACATGTTGAGTGCATTTAGACGCGTCTATTTATACATATTGTAGAGTGTTATTATTGTGCACGCTGATTGGCTGATAGTTTAGCTCATCATGGCAATGTGATAAACATGTATGTAAGTGCAGTGAAATAGCATAAAATTTTTTAAAAAAATATTTTGGAATAAAAGAGCACTTCTTGCGTGATTAATGATGGAATAGAATGCAATTTTTTGCGATGTACCCATTTTTTCAGGAGAGAAGTATTTGGGTAGCTGGGCCAACAACATGAAACACGGTTGTGGGCTGATAGTCACTCTTGATGGGATATACTATGAAGGAATTTTCATACAGGATGTACTGACAGTAAGTGGTTCTTTTGAAGTCATTTGATCCCTTAAGCTATCTAGTTTTGGTAACACAAATTCTGCCAAATTGATGGTTAAAGCATAGATAACTGTACACACAAAGTACTGAAATATCTTGCTAGTAAATGTTTGTACGCAGCAGGTGACATCTGCTTGCAACATCAAAGTTCTCTAAATGTATGGGCAATTTAAAACAAAAGTTTTCGTAGTTGTAAGTAGGGTTGTGCGAATAAGAGTTTTTTCTCTCGTGTAACGAAAATAAAAAAAATATGTTAGGAATTTTTTGTGAAACTGAAACGAAAATAAGTGTTCCTTTTTCTTTATGATAGTTTAATGAATTTCATAACATTTTAGCAAGTTATTCACTGTGACAAATTTGTCGGCAAAACTAAACCAAAAAGTGTAGGATATATTTTTAAAATGCCTTTTCAAACACATGAATATTCATCGAAATCAAGGATTTTCATTTTGTTACAACTTTTGGCAACCAAATTTCTTACTGAAACAAAAATTAAAGTTGTCATTTTTCGTTTTTGTTTTGGTACACCGAATATTCGCACAACCCTAATTGTAAGGCTTGTGCCCTCCTCTAAGTAGAGATCTTGTTCCTCACTGGTCAAAAATTAATTAATAACAAAAGTTACACAGCTGCATCCTGGTTGGCATCAAAAAACAGGATGCGACAGTGTGTGTGGCGATAGTAGACAATTACACTGTTTCTCGGCTGGCCGGCTATTTCCACCGATTGCTATGCTGGGTTAGGACAGCTGCATTTGTTGGAGCAAGTGAAGATACCAGTACTTCCTTTCATGTAGGTGTTAATATTTCTCCTCATATCAATATTTCGGATGGTACTACACTCTGGCGGCAATCCGCAAGTAGGGTTTGCACGGTATTGGGTGGGAAATTTGCACCTCAGACTTACTTTGTCGGGAAAAACGGGGCATCTGTAGTTTCAATATCTTGCTTTTGCCTTCTATTTCGCAATCAAATGAAGCATTCATTTTAATACAACCACTTTGGTGCCCTTCGTTAGAAGTTAACAAATTTTTGGTCAACTTGTGAATATATCGAGACTTTTTGAAGGAATTGCTGAAGTGTTGTACAGCATATTTGATATGTATTCACGTACGCTGCTATCGGTCATCATGATGGTTTGTTGCAGCTTCTTCCATAGCTATAGGCACATTTAATTTTAATATTTTACTCCCTCCTTTTTTTCTACTGTCAGCTGTCAGCGGCTTGCGGGTATCCCAAGTCTTTTATAGGTCTCCAAGTTTTACTCCAAAATGATCATACAGTATATGTATATTTAACAAAGTCAGTGATATTTTCGCTTTGTTTTTGTCAAGTTTATTGCCCATAAATACTCTCTGTCTCATATAACTTGGCAAGATCATGAGAGTCGGTGAGTGGCAACTTGAGGTATACGAAACAAACAATGTGCCATTTGCAAAATCCTGTATCAGCTGTTGCATGAACGAACAAAAATTACTATTACGTTGGCTATTCTGAGTGCAGTGCTGACGCACATCAGACAAGCAGAAAATTTGTGGATAAGAAAGAGTTCCTATGTTAATTAATACATGTTATTTTATGTGGTCACAAAACAGCGGTTGTTAGTGTTAGAAACTAAGCGTTGTGTAGGTATTCATAATGAAATGCACATAAAACGATCTGTATTCAAATGAAACACAACTTCATACCTTGGGAGTTTTGATATTAATTCAAAAACCTACAGAAATATCGCAGGGTATTGTTAAATTATTTTTTCAAACAGTTTGACAAAATATGTTTCAAACTCGTGTCGTTTCCAGCCAGTAATAGGAGAAAAGTGAACTTTTAAAAAGACGGGATCAAGACGCTCGGCTCACAACACGCCCTGCCATGCCATGGCGCGCTATCTGTCATCTGTCTCCCGAAGCACTACCAGCCAGAAAAAAATAGCTTTTTTGACATAAAAGAACAAATTTACGAACAGATACCAATGGTTTTATTTTCACGCGAGCTCTGTATAATTTTTAAAGTAACATGTATTTCTGTGTACAGCGATTTTGATTACTAGTAATTTCTATTGGGCCGGTAATCGTTACGTCTATGTCCATCACACGCCGTGTTGTTCTCCCGCAAAACCATTTTCTTGTTGTTTTCACGTTGTTACTGTACTGTGTTAATAAAACAAAGAAAGTGGGATGCGCACGGGTAGCTTATAAGTACTTCTTACGTTATTACATGCCCCATACTTACAACTCGAACTGTTTAGTATCAGCAGAATTACTGCTTAGCAATAGTCGTTGGTGAGTTGTTGGAAAATGAAAGTGCATTGTCAAGCAAGTTTAATGAATTACTTTTATTTCCAGTCTTAACATATTAGCTGTATCGTCCAAGGTGTGATAAGAACCTACAATTATTGTCACGCAAATGTTAACCCGAATTCGCTGTCTCCGATAAATTAAAAAAGCGTTATCAAATCTTGAATTTTTTGCAAGGTTTTATATTTTTGCTTTTATAACCCAAGAATTTTTTAGACAGATGCCAGTCTATATATACCTTAAAATTTGTTTAGCATTACAGTACAATGGCAAGTGGATTAGCTGACAGCGTGTTGATAAAATATACAGCCTCCACTTGACGCACCAGCTGATGGCAAAAGGATACATAAACGAAAAGTAAACATTTGGCACTACTTTTGTCGAACTGTCAAAATCTTGCCAAGTTGTCACCTCGTCATTGACCCTTAGTGGGAATGGCAGTAGGGGGGTGAGACCAAAGTACTTCCCCCCTGGGCGACAGTGGTCGCCGCTTGTACTGGGTTTGTCCTGGTGCCTAGGCTGTTGGCTTTGGCCACTGCTATAATCAAGCGTTGAGTCTTGGGTGACGCGTTTGCGAGCGATGGGCGAGTGAGTACCCTGGTAAGGGTATGAGCGGGTGTGACGTTAAAGGGGCTGACTACCCTAGTAACATTGGCGGGCCGGACGAAGGTAGGTGTCTTCTTCCGCAGCGTTGGTGGCAGCGGAGATACTGCACATGGTACTTGCCAGATGAGGTTCAAGGTTGAGCTGGACGTGCTGGATGCAGACCCTCTCTGACGTGCAGCCTCCTCCTTCCAGGTGTATACCTGGTTGACACCTGAACCACTACTCTTCAGTACCCCAGCCTGAGCTAGTCCCTGCTTGGCAGCTCTGCCCTGCCCAGCCCTATGGTGAGGCATAAGTGGCGTGAGAGACCAAGTAGGTAAGGGGTAGACACATCCTGATGGAGAGTAGGGTGCTGGGTGTGATGTTAGGTGGGATGCCCTGACTACTGGTCTTCAGTCTAGTGGCTTGGCGAGCAGGACGTCGCTGGCAGACCCAAGTACCAAACTGAAGGTTATAGCAGCAGGACGTCGCTGGCAGGCCCAAGTACCAAACTGAAGGTTATAGCAGCAGGACTAGGAGTGACCACTCGCGTGGCTCCCTAGCGAGCGAGACGTTGTTGGTGAATCCAGGTGTCACGTAGAGCGGGGCTCCTCAGGGGTTGGCCTATTGTTTCCAAGCAGGTGACCTGGCTAGCGTGGTGTCGCTGGCGGACCGAGGCACTTATAGGAAGGGCAATAGTCCAAGGGACAACTGCTCTAGGGAAGCCCAGGAAGAAAAGCTTCCTAAGCTGCACTTCGAGATAGTTCCCAAAAGTTGAGGTTGAAGATGAGGTTTCAACTAACTCGTGGCTATCCCTGGAAGAGTCTTACTAGGACTGGTGACGAAACAGGAAATAGCAGGAGCAAGGTGTAGGAAATAAAGATTGCGGGAAGAGATAACTCAACCAAGTCAGATTTATGCCTGTTTTATTTATTGTTCAATCCTAAGTTGCAAACTGGTAATTTATCTAGTCTCGGAAGACGCGGCAGCGCGAGGGGTGAGGGCGACCCCAAGTCAGCGGTACTCGTACTCGAGTCAACTGCGGGTGAGCTACAAGGTAGCTGGAAACATGGCAGACTTCGGTGAGCTGGTGGGCAGCAAGGTGGCGTCGTGCAGAGTAGAACTCTCGACAGTGCTGTGAATAGCAGTGATGACTTGAAATTGGTTGACTCTCAAGAAGAGTGACGTTCTGCGAAGGTAGATGTTGTGTGTGGTGGTTCTCGGGCAGCGTGATGTTCTGCAACTAGACTGGTGCTAGACAGCCTCGAACTGAGGACTGCGAGTTATATTTATACGATGCACACAGGGCCAGTGCAGGGGTTGCAGGGTGTGGAGAGAGAGAAATGCAGAGAGAAGAGAGCATAAGAGATGGCGGAGATTTCTCCCTCTCGTGGCCGAAGGCTGGAGAGGGTAGAGAGCAACCACATGATATAAAGCGGGTTGTGGCGTAGCAGGTTGCAACATCTGGGTAAGCCACCCTGGCTTGAAGGCGTGTTATGGCATGTATGGTGTAACGACTCTTCTTAGGAGGGGGCCGCGACTGTGGCGAGGCTAGATGAGAGTATGACGTCACTCATTGCGCTCCATTATCTGGAGCCACATGGAACGGTGGTGTGTGTGTGTCTCTCTCTCTCTTTCTTTCTCTCTCTCTCTCTCTCTCTCTCTCTCTCTCTCTCACACCCTTCAGGCCTCAGCTGGGGTATACGCTGGTTTATGTGTGTTTTAAGTGAACAAGCTATAAAATATGCATAAATCGGCCTTGGTCGAGTTGTCTCTCCAGCACTCTGTATTCCTACACCTTGTCCTTCCTCTTTCTGGTTCGTCACCTGTTCAAGTAAGACTCTTATAGGTTTAGCAACGAGCTGATGTCTTGCTCCTTTTCTCACCTATTGATAGCTGTCTCAGTGTGCAGCTTAGAAGCATGCCTTCCTGGGCCTCTTTGGAGCAGTTGTCTCTTCGACTACCGACCTTTCATTAAGTGCCTGGGTCTGATCGCGACGTTCGGCACACCATGTTTCTTCCTTGGAAATGGTAGTCCAACTCCCAACAGGAGTCCTGCTCTTCGTGACACCTGGGTCAGATTGCGATGTTCCGCGCACCAAGGAGCCACGGGAGTGGACGCCCTTTGCCGTCTACTCTAACCTCCAGCTTGGAACTTGGGTCAGATTGCGACGTTCTGCGCGCCAGGTCTCTGGGTTGAAGACCAGTAGTACAGGCCTCCCACCTCACCTGACCTCTGCATCCCTCATTCCATCAGGCTGTGTCTAACCCTTACTGGCCCCCCACTATCAACCTAATTGCTTACCCCCACCACCTTATGCCTCATTAAAGGGCTGGACGGGGCAAAGCTGCCAAGATAGGGTTAGCTGAGACTNGTCTAACCCTTACTGGCCCCCCACTATCAACCTAATTGCTTACCCCCACCACCTTATGCCTCATTAAAGGGCTGGACGGGGCAAAGCTGCCAAGATAGGGTTAGCTGAGACTGGGGTGCAAAGGGAAAGCAGCCCAGTTGACAACCAGGTATACTCCTGGAAGAAAGATCCCGGAAGAAAGAGGAGGCTGCATGTCAAAGAGGGTCAACCACCAGCTCAGCAAGCTCCACTTCTAACCTTCTCTGGCACGTACCACGCACAGTATCTCCGCTGCCACCTATGCCGCCGAAGAAGACACCTACCTTCGTCTGGCCTGCTAACGTTACCAGGGTAGTCAGGGCCCTTAACGCCACATCAGCTTACATTCCCACCAGGGCACCCACTCGCCCGTCGCCAGCCTGCGCGCCACAGATAGCTTAACGCACAATTATTGGCGTGGCCAAAGCAAACAACTCAGGCACCAGGAAAAACCCCGTTCAAGTGACGACCATGGCTTCACCGTCGTCCAGGAGGGGGAAGTACCTCGGCCTTACCCTTCAACAGCAAATCCTACTAAGGGTAAGTGACGAGGTGACATAGTATTTTCTGTACTAGTTTGTTTATAGTTTTAATGGCTTTACTGTAGTATAAGATTTTAATTTCATTTTATTTGTTAGTTATTTCTTATTTTGGCTGATGTGTTTTTTTGGTTACAAAAGAACATCACAGAATATTTAATTTTAATAGGGTCATGGTGTAATGGTATTTGAAGATGGAACTCATTATGAAGGAGAATTTCGGTCTGCTGGTATCTTTAATGGCAAGGGAACACTCACATTCAGCAGTGGCGATCGTCTGGAGGGATCGCTGTGTGGTGCGTGGAACGAGGGAGTCAAGGTTACAGGCACATTGTTCAAAAGCGCCACGTCTTTCCCCAGGATAGTGCCGTCTCACCCAAGGTAAGGAAAGGCTTGACGTGCAGAACATTCTTCACATTTCCGTTTCCTTCCTTTTATGATTTAGATCATATTTCTTGCACTGTAAACAAAATTTTACCTGTGGATTACAAATAATGTGGTTATTGGGCAACATATTTCTGACACCTGCAGTGTGTTGAGAAATGGTGAAGCTGTCGCTGCATTACTGCAATATATATTTACATGTGTAAAATGTGTGAAGATTATGTAGAGTGCTACTTCCGCTGGTGCTGTGTGCGCCTGCCGCCATTGGACAGGACTGTGTGTGTAACTAATAGGTGGGAACTTCAAAAAATTAATTAATAGACTTACGGCTTTCTTTGGAAGTACAGTTTTATGTTTTCTTAACTGTACATAGTAAGTTTACATTATTTTATAGATGTTACAGTGCAGTTCACTGGCTTCTTGTGATTACGAGTTTCATCTGTCCAGATGTGTCTGTTCAGATACGTAACATATCGAAAATTAAATGCAATATTAACGTACAATATTTCTATGTATATCAGTATCGTACAATATAATTTGTTTAAAAAAATTTGAAATAGTAATAATACAATGCCAGTACTGTATATAAGGGAATATTTACGTACAGTATTTCTGTAAGTCACAAGATAAATTATTTTATACAGTATTTCTACATGTAAATGTAAATAAAAAAAAGTAAAATATTTTAAAGGTACACTTAAAATTTTTAAGGTTTGTTTTCTACAAGACATTCCGTTTATCCTTATTAATATCTAAAACACAGTGAAAGGGTAGGAATGGATATTGTAACAGTACAATTCTCACTCTAATATTTTCTTATGAGAGTATTTCCAGCAAACATATGATTGATCTTCACCTTAAATTGTTGAATATGTGTGTTTACTCATGTGCCACTGTCACGTTTTTCCTCGGAAACAAATTTAAAAAGTATGGGTGTGGGTTTTACATGGATATTAAGGTTTTAGAGGAAAATTCAGGACTGAACACAGTTGGGGTCGTCGCAACATAGACTACTACTCCCACCTGCCGACAAGCGCATGGCTATGGCAAGGATGGTGTTGGCTACACAGTGTTTGTAGAAACAAAGAGCAGACAACTTCTAGCAGGGGGGAGTGGAGTGTGTGATTGGCTTTCAGGCTGGTCCGCAAGCACACGAGTGGCCCAGCAGGCAAGCCGCCTACATTTGAAGTTTTTGTTAAAGTTGCTC
This sequence comes from Clitarchus hookeri, assembly GCA_002778355.1. Lineage (NCBI taxonomy): Eukaryota > Metazoa > Arthropoda > Insecta > Phasmatodea > Phasmatidae > Clitarchus > Clitarchus hookeri. Next base: position 110,243 of record NQII01004364.1, read on the forward strand.
ATGTTTTCTATACGCAAGTAACTTTTTAAATGGTAACTGCATTAAAAAAAAATAATGGCGTGTTTACCTGCACCGTGAGATAAGTAGTCTTTTGTGTTTAAATATCATGTCCATTTGCATCATGCTGAGACTGTACTAGATGATGGACAGTTTCAGGTGATATTGTGGATTGCGCGGGCGGCAGCGGCGGCACATGTTGCTGGGTGGCAAAACTGTCTAAATCACACATATAATGCCCACCCTATCCCAAGAGGCCAATTTTTTTCAAAAAATTGGGGGTGTTTATTTTGAGTAAATAAAGTATAGCTCATGCCACATATAGTTTTTTAGCAAATATATAGCTTGTGCAACACAACTGTCCACTGAAACACTAGTTTTTAAAACTTTATATTCATAAATACGTTTTTTTCCTGAAATGATATTCATAATTTGATGATGCACATACAGTTATTTTTTTCATGAAGATATTATTGCAGCAGTGTCTCATATATTTTAATAAGTCTTTTAGAAAAATTTTGAATTTTGCTATTTATTTAATTTAATTTGTTTTAAGACTTCTAGTATTTTTTTGAAATTGACAAAATGATGTGATGATGTGATTGCATGCAATAACATAGAACTATTTTAGTTTTTCTTATTTATTTCAGTAATCTCCCATTTTAATATTTTTTATGCAGTTTAAGGTAGGTGACTTTTTTTGTTGTGGCGTAAATTTTTTTTTATATTTGAAATTATTTGTAACTTTAATTTCTTTACATTTAGTTTGTTGGTGTTTTTATGTAGCTTCAAAAATCATTGGAAATTATATCTATGTACATATTTCTATTATCATGTATTTAAGTGCCCACAGTCAGGTCTTGTAAATAGATGTCAAAACTAAAAATATGTTGTTCACTGTGTGAAACTAGAAACCTAATTCCATGTGTATTTTAATGTAACGTAATATGTATATCCAAACATTCTCATTTTATATATATGACATATTTTGCTCCAAATGATGTAAGTAATAGGCCCTGTGAGTGGCGGTAACTCCTCATGAATCAGCTTGTATAACGTAGGTTAGTAAATGGCAGTCAAAGAGAAGGTGTTGTGTTCCAGTTCGTTTGGAAAGCTGTGCGTGAACGCCAGTCAAAAGTGGAAAGCGATCTTCCGGCAGACGTACATGCAGCTGGGTCTGCTGGAGCCGGTGAGCAAGAGCGGCAAGCCGAATGCAGACGTGCAGCGGGTGTGGGAGAACATTGCCGTTTGCATCACGACGTCCCACCAGGAGACCTTGCAGAGGGCGCGGCAGGGCCAGATGAAGGACAGCAGCTCCGTCGACAAACTGGACACCATCCCGCAGTTCGGCAAGGACAGCATTGACAAGGACTCCTACCAGGAGCTGCGGAAGTACTTGCTGAAGGTGAGCGTAGAGTGCCTTCCACTACCACGCCAGCTGTGTACTCCACGTCCCAATACAGCACACAATAGACCAGTTGTTCTCGAACTTTCCTTTACCATGGCCCACTAGGTGTAGACAGAAAACAGACCACTAGGTGTAGGCTGTCAACCTAACACAGGCCGCTAGGTGTAGACAGTTGAGCTAACACAGACCGCTATGTAGACTGGCAGTATAATACGTACTTCTTTGTTGGCGCCTCTTCTATTTAAGTGGCGGAATGGGAATTATGACTTGCATACTAATTAAAATGAATTAAAACCATACAAACTTGATGTTATCATCAGAAATACTTGATAATAAAGAATTCAGTTGTAGAAAAGTTCAAGTAAAATAAGATAAAGAATCATGGAATTCATTACGTGGAACACCTAAAACTAAGCCAGGGATCGCTAGTGGTTTGCAGACCGCAGTTTGAGAGCCACTGCTCTAGATCTACTGGAAACTACTTGCAGTATTTGTCTGAAACTACGTCTGTTGTGATTTGTGTACACTGCAAAACTACAAATAAATTTAAATTATATTTGTGCTACATAATTACAAATGGTCCAGGAAAATTTTCAGAAAGTAAAATAAGGAATTATAATTCTGTCCGTGTTTTCACATAGTTCACGCAAAACTACACTGGTTCGATAGCCGTATGGCATAGCCATACATTAGTAGCTCCATGGAATGCATATCAAAATAAATAAATAAGTGAAAATGGTTTTCAAGCTTAGTTTTGCTAAATAGCAGAATTAGTGTGTGTGTGTGTGTGTGTGTGTGTGTGTGGGGAGGGGGAGAGAGAGATAGATAGATATATAGATAGAGCGATATATATATAGATATATATATATATATATATAGATAGGGAGAGAGAGAGCTAGCTGTGTTGGTCAAGCTATAGATATGTTATAAACATAATGTGGCATGAGCTCTAAGTTATTTATTCAAAATAAACGCCCACAACCTTTGAAAAAAATTTGCATCTCTGAAATAGGGTTGGGTTATATTTGTGGTTTAGACAGTTTTACTACCCTTCAATGTGCGCTGTGGTCTGCCTAGCGCTCCATAACATGACACCTTCGACGTAAATCTGCATAAATAGGTCGACATGCCATACATTTTTTAAATGATATTACTGCTTAAAAAGTTACTTGTGTATGGAAAACAATTTTCGCATGTGGGCTGGTGGTTTCTCCCCTGGGTTGGCTGCATGCTTGTGTCCGCCCTGAAAGCCATCCACCCACTCCACCCCACTAACAGCCGTCTGCTTTGATTTTGCTTGCAAACACTGCGGCAGACACTTTCTGTGCCATAGCCATACGGTCGTTGGTGGAAGGGAAAAGCAGTCTTAGGTTGTGACGGACCAGACTATTTTCAGTTCTGTATTTTTCTCTAAAATCTTATCTTCACGTCAGACCCACACTTCAATTTTTTAAATTTGTATTTGAGAAAAAATGTGCATTTTGTACATGAGTAAATACAGTAATCACATTTTAAAAAGGAAACAGAAGGTGCAAGTATTCACAGGGTGGTACCCAGGTATAGACACTCTCCACAAACTAACCCATTTTTCCATGCGGATGTGACGTTTCATTGGCTGGGCCAGCTTCTTCAGGTGGCAAGTGATGGTACAGTCCCGAGTTATGACCACTCGTCGACGTGGAAAACATGTTTGTCCGACTTTGTGTGCGTGTGTGTATCCCCGAGTTCCGCCCTTTGAGTAGAGTACTCGTGTTTTCTGTCTCCTTTCGATAAATGTATTTAGTCTGGTTGCCTGTTCCCGCCGTATTTTACAGTTGATATGGTTGTTGCAAGTTGCATAATGCTGCAGCTGTGAGTCGCGCTGTTTCTGCTAGGCGTTTGAGAGCGTCTACCACCCGCTGGGACAGCTGCTGGCTGAGCTGACGGCCGCCTACACTGCGACGTACGGTGGAGTGAGAGTCCATCCCTTGCTGCTCAGCCATGCCGTGGCAGAGCTGCATTCCATTACCGTGAGGGTGTACGAGGTGGTGCGGCTGCTCTTCCCAGCCCTGCCACTTCCAGGCCACGAAGTCACCGTCTCCAACGTCAAGCCGGACGTGGAGAGGTCAGCTTTTGTCTGGACATGGGATGTTGTAGTGTAGTGGTCAGTAAACCATTTGCCTTCCGCCATGACAAACTGGGTCAAATTAGCAGCGATGTCGAACATGAATTATCACGAGTGGGAAGTGTAAGTTGGTATGTGGGTATTCTATGGGCGTTCATATCCCCATCTCCACCTTGCTTTAAAACCGTTGGTGCTATAGATCCCAGCTATTAAGCAATGCATAATCTCTTTTTTATATATTTATTAATTTTTTTTTACATTGTTTGCACTGGATAAGTTAAGGCTTGTACATCTTCTCTTGCACTGTAATATAAATTGGAAAAAATATTCTCACCATGTGGTAACTCCGTAGTGTGTATGTGGGATTATAATGAACATTCGGAAAATGCTAATGCACTAGTTTTACATAAAATTTCCTCAAAATATCATTATAAACTTTTTTTTTTTATTGCCAGTTTACTAATTTTGAGTGCTTTGGTGGCTGATCGATTAAATAATTAGTATTGTATGGTAACTTGGAAATATAGAATTTATTTTTGTTGACCTAAAAATAAAAAGATACAAATTTTGCAGTTTTAAAAAATGGGATTCTACAAAATTTGTATTGTGTTTGGGGACAAACTTAATTTGTTAATGAGTAAGCTGAATATATTTTCTTTTCCTGGCATTTTTAAATTAATGCTGTTTTTTTTGTTACGTGTGTAGACATTTTAGCATTAGTAATTTCCTTTCTCTCTCAAGCTATAATAAGCTAGTTTACGTGAATTCATAATACTTGGAGTATTTATATAATTAAATCCTTTATTGAAGTGGTACAGTCGTATGTAGAGTGAAATCCAAATGAGAAAATAATGAGCAGAAGTCGGAAACATGTGGAGTGAGTCAGGAGAGGTCGTTGCAGCTGCACGAAGGGGTGTGTTTGTTCAGTTCAGTAGCGTAAGGGGCCTAGTGCAGTCAGGCGAGAGCTGCTCCTCGCGTGCATATTACTTGTTCGAAAAAATGTAAGTCGCACAGCACAGTAGTTAGAGTGATAGTAGAGAGCAATGTTATCAGTTTGGTGTATACAGCGCCAGCAGTGTCACGTGGTTTCCCTCCCTCCAACGGCAGGTGCTCAGGAGAGCCCTCCCCTACTGTCCCTCCCCTACTGTCCCTCCCTCAAAGTTGCACGAACATTGCTTTCTCATTTGAACTTTACTATGTAATCTTGCTCAGCATGTTGTTTTTACCCTTAGTTGGAAACATTTGCTTCCTGCATTATTTTTACTACAATTTGTGTGTAGGTGATTCATGGTTAATTAAACATGTTTGGGAACGCTGCTCATTTGTTTCCTTCCTCTTGCTTACTTTAGGCCCCCTCTCCCTCATCACTTATGAAAAAGCTAATATTAGGGATGGGTTGGTTCCCATCATCATTTCCCATCATTGATTATCAGTTCCACGAGTTATTCTGCTTGATAACTAAAACAATGAACGGAGGTTATAATCTGGGTTCTGCCAGGACCAATACGGGAAAACACCACCTAATGGGTAATGTATGTGTAGTGGTCTGATCCGTGTTACAATTAATTTAATTTTTTTTTTTTTTTTTTTTTGTAGTTTGTATTGTGCATTTTGTAAGATGATGTGATGATAAGAAAATAGGAAACTACAAACTATCACCGCCTTTCTAAGCAGTAAAATTAACTTTTCTATTCAATTCAATTATTTTAACATTAATTATATAAATGGGAATAAATGTTTGACTGGTCTTTTAATATATATTGTCTTATAAATTTTATACGGGACACCTCTTAAATCAAACATAGCTCCGACCCTATCTCGGTAACAACTTGGGTTCTTAAAACAAAAGATCGTAAAACGATTGGATAAAATTTATAATTACTTTTTGATAAACTTCTTGCTCTTCATGATGAAAAAGAATCTAAGCAGGAGTAAATAATATCTTGAATAACTATAAATTCCAACTAAGTCTTTTTACCTTTTTAATAGCCGAACACAATTTACATGACAACTGCTGCTAAAAAAACAACCGAAGATAACACATATCTCACAGTCCATTCTCCACAATGTCCATCAGAACACCGCAACATTCAGTTTTACAGCAGGTGGGGCTGTTGTTTTTTTGCGCTATACGACCTGACTGATAGAACAGAAATGAGAAACTATATTTTTAATACCATAAAAACTTAGTAATTTTTAAAATAAAATCTGTTTCTCTGTAAAAATGTTTAGAGCTAAAATTTCAGTATCGTCACACTTTTTGTTGGTTGTTAGTCAGCGGGACTTGTTACATCGTGTAACCCGGGACATAAGTCAGGACATCAGTCGCTGCCATTTCAACATGTAATACTCCACTGGTTAAAGAAAGAGTGTTATCTGCTACACTCGGTAATTTAATGCAAGTATTAAAAATGGTGTGTTGGCAGTGAAGTGGTGAGCGCAACAACTTTGCTTCATCCAATCCTGCTGCCCAGGGTGCACTCGGCGCTCTTCGTGCTGTACGCCTTGCACAACAAGCAGGAGGACGACTTGTACTGGAAGCGTCTGCTCAAGTGGAACAAACAGCCAGACTTCACACTCATGGCGTTCCTGGGCATTGACCAGTGAGTATCTTAGTTGTACGACAGCACTGTTGAGGTACAGAACTATTGTGGTCACCTTCGTGTTGCAAAACCTTGNAGTGAGTATCTTAGTTGTACGACAGCACTGTTGAGGTACAGAACTATTGTGGTCACCTTCGTGTTGCAAAACCTTGCTTGCTTTTCAACCAAGTCTTTGAAAGACCCTTTCAAGGTTCCTTTTGTTATGGTAATACAGATAAGCCTTTTGAATAAAAATTAACGTGCTTGACACTGCATATTAATATTTCTGGGACATAAGTCTTCTGGGGTAAAGTTGTAACATTAATATAACATGGTTTAATTTCGAGTGCATATTGTGTATTAAATGAGTGATGTGTAATATGTGAATTTCGTTGCTGCAGGAAGTTCTGGATTGGCCATGCTGAAAGAGTGCGGAACCACAGCTGTGAGCAACGGTTGATCCCGATGCACGAGCTGTCGATGCCGTACGCGAACGCCATCGAAACTTTGCAGCAGCTGAAGACGACTTTCTCCCCACTGGAAAAACTGCTGGTTATAAGAAGTACTTTCCAGCAGATGACAGCTGTGCGTAGCAAGTAGTTCTCCAAGTTTGTTTCAGTAATTTGAGAAACTTCTCTTAGAGTCCAATACTGTACACACACACACTCCCCCGATATCTGTGCAGTTACATTCACAATTCAGCACATCAACTACAATGAAAATATCACAACATAATTTAGCAGAAGTAGGGCAAGAGACAGTCAAAAAATTAATAGAATGAGTCGAATGAAAAAGGTAGTTCGGAAAAGGGGAGGTGGAAGGCGGAGCTCGGAGCTGTTCATGCTCTGGCATTCTGGTCGGCCGGCAGCCATATTGTCCGCCGTGTTGGATGTCGGAGACCTGGACCTTTGACATTGGCCCCAGTAACCTTTGATATTGCAAATCCTAAAAAATTTAAAAAAAAATTATTAAAATTCTATAAAAAATTTACATTTCCGGAAGTCCCACCAGCATTACGTCCAACAGACGACTGAACCCCCTCCAATCAATCACATTGTTTTGACATTCCCCTCTCACCTCCTCTCCAACCCAACTCCTTCCCTCCCGCTTCACCCTCTTCATTCCATTGCAGGCCCTCACCCTCATTACCTCTCCTTTGTTTATTGTGTTGAATGCAGCCATCTTTGTTTTTTTCGTTTGTCATTTGTTTATATTGCTGGGATCTGTCTCTTGCCTATGCTTCACACGCCATCTTGGATCCCAATTTTAAAGCATTAAGAACTAATTTCATTCGGTAATGTACAGTATGAAAAAATGCAACTGAAAAATGCATATACACAGGTATATTACTTCACACTACATGTCGCAGGAAACTCTGAAAAATGTGTGGGAACATCGGGAGAACTTCTCGTTAGGTACTTCATCAACACTGTCGTCATCGTCATGGTCATTGCATATTCTCGTATTATATTGTGAGTGTGGGCGTGGAACTATACAGCGCCCAGCGCGCATGTATCCAGTATCTCGCAAGTAGTCCAGCAGCATTCCTAGCGGGAGAAGTGAATACCAAGATGGCGCGGGCGGTAAGTTCGCTTGTAATTAATGTCCATCATTATCCTTCTCTCGCGAGTGTTTATCAATTAAATCTTGCAACATTTGGTCCCCCTGAGACTCAGACCCTCGTCAATGTCCAGCTGGGAGATAATCATCTGGAGCTTGGGGAAAAAACTACAAACTTTGGTTGAAAAAAAAGTGGAAGTTGAGCATAATTTTTGTTGAGGCTTTCGTTTCCAGATGCAATTTACTGTTGGTGAAGGTGAGCTACTTTGTTGCACACTACACACGGAAAACTTTCAACGTTCACAAACGTAATACATCAGTTATTTATAATGAAGAATTACTCAGAATTATAGCAACGTTTTATGTTTGCATCAAATCAGTGGAAAATTATATCCATTTCCTACATCGGCAGAAGCGTCAATTCTGTCAACATCAGCGAATTCGGCAGAATCCGACTCGAGTCAGTACAGCTCTACTTTCAAGTTAATCGCCATGTTATATATTTGTGGGTATACGAGTTATTTAAAAAACAGGTGCAGGTGTTATTCTTGGGGTTACATTTCGAAGTTTGTTTCAAAAAGTTTGAGGAAACTGTGAATGGATTATACATCCCATGATACTTTTACATGTTGTGTTGCTCATTTCTCATACGTGTATCATGAACGTNAAAGCGTCAATTCTGTCAACATCAGCGAATTCGGCAGAATCCGACTCGAGTCAGCACAGCTCTACTTTAAAGTTAATCACTGTGTTATTCTTGGGGTTACATTTCGAAGTTTGTTTCAAAAAGTTTGAAGGAACTGTGAATGGATTATACATCCCATGATACTTTTACATGTTGTGTTGCTCATTTCTCATACGTGTATCATGAACGTAGTCGTAACGTTGCAGGTGGTGCAGCAGGAACTGGGGTTGTCGTATTTGTGGACCATGGACGACCTGTTCCCCGTGTTTCACTTTGTGGTGGTAAGGGCTCAAATCCTGCAGCTCGGGTCCGAGATACACTTCATAGAAGACTTCATGGAGCCACATCTGCAGAATGGGGAGCTGGGCATCATGTTCACAACTCTCAAGGTCAGTTCATGAACATTGACACTGTCGAGGGGAGTACTCCGTTTTCATAACAGTATTTTGTCGTTAGCTGCCAGCTTGGCGCACGTACGTTAATTTCAGGCCATGTCTCAATTTAAAGAATACTCTTTTGAAAGAGCATTCTTTCGCACAACCTGGCAAGAGCACTCCTTCGCGCTCTCACTCTGTGGAGTTGCGACAATCTCTATCTCGTTTCTCTCCAACGTCACGCAGACAGCTGAAGCCAAAAGGCGTGTAATCATTTTTAAAATCACAGTCAAAAATTTCACAAATAATTAAAGCACTACCGGAATAATCATTAGTACATAAAATTCTGTTACTTTTTGTTTTAAATATTACCGTCATGTTACAGTAAAGTGACAAAAAATGAGACTGTCAGAAATCCTTATTAATTTTTTTTATAAATATGTAAGTAAGTTATTTTGTTGACTAAAACAGTTGAAATTGTTTACTTACAGGTAAAATGTGACATAGTTTGGCCCAGAAAACTACTATAACCTTTTTCAAGTACTGATAATTAAATAAAATATAACGCAGGGTCTGAGAGTGCGAGAGAGCGCCAGTGAGTATATAACTTTGTGCTCTCACTCTTTTACACTCTCTCCGGCGAATTGAGACGACCAGAGAGCGTTCTTTCTGATGTTATTATGATGCGGTCGTGAGAGCACGACAAAGCGCTCTCCGGGTAAATTGAGTCACGGCCTCATTGTCTTGCTTCATCCTTGCTGTTGCAGGTAATGGAAAATTTTCAGGTATTGTACAACAGTATACAGAATGGCCATCTCCGCCGTTATCATTCTGTTCTCGTGTGTGCTGCTTCCCTCTCTTGCAGAGGCATGGAATAACATGGTGAGGGCATTCACTACGTACACCACCCTCCCGCACTTGTCAAGTGAGGGCTACCTCACTAACAGTGATGTTAACCAACGTCATCTGTAAATATGTCACAAAGTCCTGTTAAGACATGATGTGGAAACAAAGGGGTTGTTCATAATAGTTCTTATACCACTTGTAAAAATAAAACGCTTTATACTTTTGAACTATTGCAAAAATATTAATTTTTTAAAATAAAAGTATGAGAATTATTTGTAAAAAAAAAGCTTAGGTAGGTTTTTTTATAATGATGGTTTGTGATTATGCATATACACTACAACAGTACATTTTGAGGAGCTTTGGTCAGCAAAGTAGTTGCTGTAGCCACTCTGTTGCCTTGTCACCTACCCTTAATGGGATTCGCTGTTAGAGGGTAAGGCCGAGGTATTTCCCCCTTCCTGGACGACGGTGAAGCCGTGGTCGTCAATTGAATGGGGTTTTTCCTAGTGCCAGAGTTGTTGGCTTCGGCCACATCAACAATTGTGTGTTGATACAGGGCTGGGCTGGCTAAAGCAGCCAAGCAGTTGCTAGCCCTGGCTGGAGTCCTGGAGAGTAGAGGTTCAGGTGTTAACCAGAGAGGGTCCGCATCCAACTCATCCAGCTCTACCTTGAACCTCGTCTGGCATGTACCACGTGCAGTTTCTCCGCTGCTTCTAACGCCGCCGAAGAAGCCACCTACCTTCACTCGGCCCTCTTAACATCACTAGGGTGGTCAAACCACTTAACGTCATTCCTACCAGGGTACTTACTCGCCCATCGCTCGCAAGCACGCCCCCTAAGACACTCTATAATAGAAGTGGCCAAACCCAGCAGCATAGGCCCCAGGATAAACCCCCGTAAAAGTGGCGACCACTGCCTCACCATCACCGGGAGGAGTGGGGAAGGGAAGACTCAGCGACGCCCACCAGCTTCCAGACCCACTAAGGGTGCACGTCAAGAGACACACACATGTACACGTGCACACAGAAAGAGAGGGGTAGGAGAGTGGTGAAGAGGGGGAGGGGGGAGAGATAGTTAGAAGAACACATTTTCCTGCGTGAATGTGCAGTCACTATGTTTTGCTGGCTATGCCAACTTCATCAGGCAGCGAGTGGTGGCATACTGGCCCACCAATACATCACCAAATCCAGACAGACACACCCTGCTTAAACATAAGTTAAACCCTCTGCCACATTTCAAATTTTCCACCCTAGTTCACCACCTGGTCGCTAGGTTCACTGTTTGCCAACCACCACGCCTCAACTGCGCATCTGCGTGGGAAAATGTGTTAATCTGACTTTTTTGTTTGTGTGTGTATCCACAAGTACCGCCCTGTGAATACTTGGGTACTCTATCTCCTTTTTATAATATAACTAGTCGCCTAGCGGCTTATTCCCACCATATAAGAGTATGTTACAAAAAAATGGTCTACAGTTTTGAATGTCAGTTTGGCTACATTTTGACATTTGGCTATACAATTTTAAATTGAAATAATGCTACATGTAGCCAAATTCATGTATTGATGGCAACACCATTCCCATGTTACTTTGGTGTGACATTGGCGATCTCTTCATGCTGTTTGTTATCACATACTACTTCTCAATCTTTTTCTACTTTCTAATTTGTGTGTGTTAATGTCTGCATGCTAGCAAACACCCCCTCGCCTGTCTGATCATTTGTCCAATAAATAATAATGTGTATTGATGATGATGTACAAAAAAGAGGTTTTTTTTTCATTCTGTTTCAGGCGTGTTACTACCAGATTCTCCAAGAAAAAATTATTTTGAACAGTTAGCTAAGGATATATCGGACTTAACACATTTTTGTGTTCACTGTGGTGAGAATGATGACTGTGATGATGCATCAATTTTTATTTGAACTAGTCAAATCTTCAACGTTGAATTACCTTGAAAATTAGTTGAACGAGGTCTGTAGGATTCATATTTTCACATTGAGCCAGTTGTATTTTTTGATGCAAATTTACAGCAAATATTAAATATTGTGTCTGTAATTTATGATCAAATTGTGTAGTATTTCACAATGTGTTATTTAGAGTGTTAGTTATATTTTTTTATATTGTTAAGACAACATTGTTTTGTGATGAGTATTAATGCTTGGTATAGTTTATTTATGTTGGTGATGTTGGAAACTCAAAGTTAGTCACGCGTGAGTTAGTCATGCTCAAACGGCCATAAAATCCATTTTAGTATTACTTTATTCTTATAAATGTGAAGGTACCTGCTCTCCCAGTTATCACTGTACAGAACAAACATCTCGGCTACATTAATCAAGGTCGCGACCTTGTGTGATATTTACCAGAGGCCTTGCCTGCATTATGCAGGGATCACGTCTTACGATGCACTTGGTTGCAGGATAAATAACTGAATGGTAAAAGAAACATGTGGCATAAATAAAGTTATTTTCTGCACCACATTGGGAAAATGTGTACTTGTGTGGGAACTGTGTCAGTCCAAGTGAAGTTATTCAGCGGTCATTGCGTGACCCAGTTCGTAAGAAATTCTGTTTCTGTTGTTACATTAAAATAGTAGATCATAATAATTATTATTTCCATTTCGTTTCTTTTTGATTTTGAGTGGTGACCATATTTGTTTTAAAGGGTATGGCATTTTGTGTGCAACACAAAAATTCACAGAAATTGGAATATAGTTTGTCATCCCCCAATTTTTGTTTTTACACTGCACTACATGTGATTTGTTCAGATAAAAACATGCATTTTTCTCAAACTTAATTGTAAAGGGTAGGATTGTGTCATCTCAATTTCTGTCTGGAATAAGATTTTGCATAGGGTAAAAATTTTAGTTCAAAATTTTTTTTGCAGACTGAATTAATAGCTGGGTTCACACAGTTGATGTCACCCCTAACAGGTTTTCCCCCCTCTTCATTTTTAATCTCTGGAAATATTTCAGTGTTTGGAAATTTAAGAAAATGGCACTTTTCAGATGTAAATCTCTCATGTAGGTGGCCAGATAAAACACTACTTCTTCAACCAGTACATATTAGTATATTATGCACCAAAAGGGTGGGGTTTGAGATTTGGCTACAAGCATAGAACTTGTAGGTATGTATTAACATATCAGAGAGTGCCCTTCAAACTCTTCGCCCAATGAAGCTGGCCTAGCCAGCAAAACATCTTGATCGCACAACCACATGAAAAATGTGTTGTCCTTCTTTGNTAAATAACTGAATGGTAAAAGAAACATGTGGCATAAATAAAGTTATTTTCTGCACCACATTGGGAAAATGTGTACCTGTGTGGGAACTGTGTCAGTCCAAGTGAAGTTATTCAGCGGTCATTGCGTGACCCAGTTCGTAAGAAATTCTGTTTCTGTTGTTACATTAAAATAGTAGACCACAATAATTATTATTTCAATTTCTTTTCTTTTTGATTTTGAGTGGTGACCATATTTGTTTTAAAGGGTACGGCATTTTGCGTGCAACACAAAAATTCACAGAAATTGGAATATTGTTTGTCATCCCCCAATTTTTGTTTTTACACTACACTACATGTGATTTTTTTCAGATAAAAACATGAATTTTTCTCAAACTTAATTGTAAAGGGTAAGATTGTGTCATCTCAATTTCTGTCTGGAATAAGATTTTGCATAGGGTAAAAAAATTTTTTGCAGACTGAATTAATAGCTGGGTTCACACAGTTGATGTCACCCCTAACAGGTTTTCCCCCCCTCTTCCTTTTTAATCTCTGGAAATATTTCAGTGTTTGGAAATTTAAGAAAATGGCACTTTTCAGATGTAAATCTCTCATGTAGGTGGCCAGATAAAACACTACTTCTTCAACCCTTACATGTTAGTATATTATGCACCAAAAGGGTGGGGTTTGAGATTTGGCTACAAGCATAGAACTTGTAGGTATGTATTAACATATCAGAGAGTGCCCTTCAAACTCGTCGCCCAATGAAGCTGGCCTAGCCAGCAAAACATCTTGATCGCACAACCACATGAAAAATGTGTTGTCCTTCTTTGTGTAGTGCCTGTTGACAAGTACTAGACTGTGAGTACTTGAGTTTCTGTCTTTTTATATATTTTTGGTAGCCTGGCGGCCTACTCGTAACCTTCGCTGCATGCTTCAGCGAGTGTGTGTGTGTAGTGTACTTCAGGCTGCTTACTTGAGCAACTCCGCTTGTTCGCAGTTTGGGCCTCAGTCTACTGTTTGCAGCAAAATGAAAGTTTTAGGAAATTTGGTTTTGTTTGTTGCACGTACCATAACTTTGAAAAATACCTTGTTATTGTGGGTGAGTTTATCGGTAAAGTGTGTGTGCGACACCACTGTCCTCGTTTTAGAAATGTGCGTTGTCGTCGACTAAAAACCTGTTAAATCAAGTTGTGATAACAAAAGGACTTTGAGAATTCACAGGAACATCTATTTAGGGAAAGCAAATATGGCAACCATTCGAAAACTTAAAATAAGAGTCAGTTTGATTTGTCACAATATTAGGATACCTAATTGATTTTTTATTATTTTATTTTTAGTTAACCTAACCACCGAATTCACTTTTGAACTGTTGCATTTGGACTGAGCCAAAGAGCCATTTACTTTACTCCGATTTATTTTTAGTGTCTGCTAAATAATTTTTTATGAAGATGTGCAAGTGATTATTAATATATTGCTGAACTGTTGGCATCTTTCGTTATCATGACCAGTTGCTGATCATAGTAGTATTGAAAATATGTATATTTCTTGACAGAGTAATCCTTAGGATTTGTTTAATTTTTTGTGTTATAACTAGGGCCTCACATTTATGGTAAATAAAGTGGGCTGGTTTCGTCCTTACAATTTCGCCATTGTCATATAAACATTATAATTTCATAAAATAAATTTTTCACCAAAACATGCACATGCTATGATTAAGACATGAATGTGCTGTTTTTGTAAAATTTCAACAGAACCTAAATGGAACTTGTTATTCATTAGTTTCAATCAATACACATTTCCATCAAAACATTAAAAAATATTTAACAATAAGGATGAAACGATAATCTGACGAGAGTGCATTTGGTCGTGTTATGTACATTGTCAGTGTAACGGTCGTACAACTCGCCACCCCACGATGCTGGCCTAGCCAGCAAAACGTCGCGATCGCGCAACCACGTGGAAATGTGTCGTCTTTGTGTGTGTGCGTGTGCCTGTCAACAGGTACTACTCTGAGTACTTGAATTCCTGTCCTTTTATATATTTTCACAGTCGATTTTGTGTGATCGGTCTTGTACTTTGTCAAGACATTTAAAACTGCTGAAGAGCTCTCACTAGCATTTGAGCTTTCTAAGAATTTTACACCACCCACATACAACGTCTGTTCATGTGTAGGTAATAACATTTTAATTAGAACACCAAGACACTGTCCCTTTTCAATCAGTTGTTACATCCCACAGAATAACCATATCTTGACCTCAACACAACATTATAATTTTTGTTCAAACATTTAGTGTATTTTGGATACGTGGCTCCCCTAGTGTTTTTGTACGAGGCAGTTCCCGTAAACGTATGAAGTATAGTACCAACGAGGAAAAGGTGAATAATAAAACTGAGATGAAACTAAAATAACAGCAAACAGTGACAAAATACTGTTTACCGTTGAATATTACTCAAACACAAATTCACAACCTAACCACAAAAAAAAAGTAAAGATTTTGTCATGGATAAAATAAAAAGACTCCTTACATAGTAGTACAGATGTTCCCACAAAAGTTTCTAATCGTAGGGCTGTTGAGTCTCTCCAGGGGGAAGTGGCAGAAAACTCTTTTCTTAGCATTCTGAACATTGCTGCCAACAGATATGTGTGTCTTTACACAAAGTTCTTTTTAGTGTAGCTGTTTTTTTTTAATGCACCACATTGTCACTATTCGCTGTGCATATGGCACGGCCGCACGGCCATGTTCATGCACATGTCTTTTTGCACCCACTCAATGTTTACTCAGCAGTACTTGCATTTTGTTCAGTTTATCAAACACATAGAAGCATTCACTTTAAAACTCCCAGGTTCAATAACAAAAAATTACTATTTTTGGCATTTTTAACAGTTTCTCTAATGAAAGTAGACGACTAAAATTAGTACCCTTGCTTGTTATCATGAACCTTACCACCAATCACAGAAGAGGAGTTAAGTTGGGAGTGTTTACAAATACTGTGTGAATGTTTGGTGCGTAATTATTTCATTGAAACAAAAAAATAATCATGTTCGTTATATCTGCGTATTTACTTTCATAATTTCACCAATATTTTTAGTTGGAATTGCCAATTTAAAAATAATAAAAAATAGGTTATCCTGGTTTATGTTGGCTGCAGTGGCTGAGGTGGTTAGCGTGCTCTCCTCCCACCAAGGCGAACCGGGTTCAATCCCCGGCCGGGTCACTCCGGGATTTTCGCAAGTGGGAATCGTGCGGGATGATGCCTTTGGTGCAGGTTTTCTCGGGACCTCCAGTTTATCCTGCCCTTGCATTCTGCCACTGCTCTATTCTCACCTCATTTCACCCTTATCGGCTCTCAAGACCTCGTTAAGAGCCGCCCAAATCTCTCCACTCCCCTCGCTGCTCTTGTTTTTGCACATGAACGAGTGCTTAGCGATTTGGGTCGATATCTTGAATTATACTACAGCAGACAATCTTTCGACCTTGCTACTTATTGAATTATAACTTGTTCGCACTCAAGAGTTAAACTTTGTTTACATTTGTGGAGTCAACTATTACCGCAAATAATTTTAGCTGCTATCAACCCATAGCATATGTGAAATAAATGTAAGATAATGCCATATCATACATTGAAAATGGAAAAACTAACTGTTTGTAAAAGCTTTCGTGGTACAAGAAGCTCAACTTTGTGGTTTTGGAAACATTTTAATGAGCAATTTAGTTGCTGTCTTGTAAAAACTGGAATTATTACAGAACTTTGCGAATAAACATAATTGATCTATTTTCGCATTATTTCACGGTACCTGAGAATTTATAGACCCTAGTTATAACACAAGATTTTGAGGGTGTAGGACATACTTCAAGAGGAATTAAATTTGTTTAGAATACAGATTTTATTAATGGATTTGGTTGTTTCCTCCTGGTGTGTTTAGAAAATGTTGTGGGTAAACTTTGCGCATGTATCATGATACGTAGTTCTCTGTCGTTGCCAGTCGCATTTGTTTAAGTTATTGTGCAGAACTAATTTTTCCAGTATTTAATCAAACATTCTTTATTTCTTATAAGACCGTTGCTTTTGAGTTTATAGCACTTCTGAAATTTAAGTACCTGCCTTCTAGATAGTTTTCCACATTTGAAAGTATTTATTTTACCTGGAAAAAATCACTATCTGTTAATTTCGTAGTTTGTAATGAAATTTTTGTGCCATCTCATGGAGATATTTTGCACGCTGACTATTATACTTAATTTTATCTTTCACTGTGGTTATTGTAATATATCTGTACAAATGTAAAATGTATTGTTTCACTGAATATTTGTAAATGTTCTTCGTCTGTTTTTAAAAGACTGCACTTCAAAAATAATAAAAGACAGTGTGGCAAACATTCCTTATAGAAATCTTGTTAGGTTGTGAGCAATTAGTAACTGCATATATTGTGTAACAATCCATATCTCGCTGTTGCTGTAACATTATGGTAATTGTATCTGTAATGTGATTGACGTAACCTTTTTTTACTTTAGGTTTATGATGTGTTTGTATACAAAATTATGTGGAAGTGATAACTGAAGTGGGCAGAAGTGCTGGCTTGCACTGTTTTGCATGACATCCAGCCGTGAAAGTTGTATACATACGTGTAATTTAACATGCACAACGGCAGTAACATTACCAAACTTTTTATGATTCGCAGTAGCACAAAGGAAGCATTGTTAATTATTTACATTAGATTCTGACTGATACAACCCCTCGCTGTTTCTGGAAATGGGGTTGTTGGTTAGGGGTGGTCGCAGAAAATACCTTGGGAGATTTTGAACAGATTTTGACCCACTTCCCAACCCCTTACATCAAAATTTGTAATTTTTTACGTGAAGTCTGTGTTCAATCGTTTCTATAAAAAAAAATAACAAGTTTATTTAAAATAAATTTATATTTATTTTAATAGACGCATGTCTTCTGGAAATAAAATTATACCCTAGCAGGACTTGTTCGACATCCCCTTGTCATTAAAACTGTTATCAAACTACAAGCTGCATATAAGTTACACCAAGCGGTGAAGTCTATTTTCAGAGGCTTCTTGCAGTAAATCGGAGAATTTGTTATTAAAATATCAGACAAAAGTCTTGTGAGTGATATTGTGTGAAGGCATATACTTNAATCTTTGTTGCCAAGTAATGTGCAAGCATCGTGCTTGAGCGCAACATAACGTGTAACAAGAGCCAAGTAGATTTTTTTTATGGGAAAACCAGAGAATGTCGCTTTGTACGTACTCGTGCATAACACACGCTCATGATAGCACCGTGATTTTTTTGCAACTTTAATGAGGAGGGGGGAATATTTTTACTCAATGAAATTACACCAACAGCTTGGTGTCCTGGTGAGTAAGTCTGTGAGAAGTTTTTTTTCTTTACATTTGTGTGTGGTGATTGTGATCTGTTTTGAAAATACTTCAGCGAAGTAACTTGGGTGCTAAATGCCGGACACGTTGTGGCATCCTGTGCCATCACCGCAGTAGAGGGCAGCTTCCTTCTTTTTTGCACAGTGGCTCGGCGGAATGTGATGCTCCTCCCGGAAAAAAAAGTGGTGTTTCATCTTTTCCCTCCCTGCTTCCTCTTCTTCTTCCTCATGGTCGTGGCTGACTGTCCTCTCCTTTAGGCAAAAACAAAGACAGCACGCAAGAGCACCCATCGGGAACAGCTGCCCGAGGGAGGGGAGGGGAGGGGAGACGTAAACACGTGATTGTGTTGTAAAATTGTAACTGCACCCACAACCTGAGCAAATTGAGTTATTTCTGCGGCGGAAAGGAGGAAGTTTTTAGATTGAGTATGAAGTATTTTGCAATACACTGCACAATAACTTGAATTTTAAGCAGAAATATAGAACTTTGCCTGAAAGTAAAAACTTACTGCTTGGTGAAGCCTTAGCCATGAGAGCTGGACCAAAGACATTTTTGTATTGCAAAAGGGCAACATTGATATGAATTGTCTGCATTAATTACCTTAATGCAAATAAAATTACGTAATTGTACATAGTTGTGTTCCTGTGCCGAGATGCCCCACACTGTAGTTGTGCTAAAGGTACAATAAAGCCTAGTTATTTTTAAGTGTTGGTGGCTGAAATTTTTGATTTCATTCACCTAATATCAGATTAATGAAATAAGATTCTTTTTTGGTAATTTTAACTAAACAATATTGAGTGTAAACATTACAAAAGTTTGAGAACACAGGATTAGCATTTATATTTGCATGTCTACCACCTACTCTTTTCCCTTCCCTCCTTCGCCCATCCCCGAAAACACGGCCTCCGAAATGGCACTGGTGATACATGAATAAGACAATGTTTTTATATGAGTAAAGTGTCGCGGATGAAAAGGGAACGTGGGACTGCATAAAAGGACAAAACTTCAGGAAATATACTTCCTTTATGACGTGCATTTTTTTCTACTAATTTTCAGGACAGTTATTCAGAGTGAATTGACGCGCCACATACAACATCGATATTCCTGCGTAGCCTCCGCCACAGCAGCACACCCCCATCACCCTCCAAGCAAGAGGCATCATGCTGCACATGTCCCAAGGGAGCCGGTTCGCTGCCCCTTGTTGCCGCTCCTGTAAACAGACCACCCACTACGCTCCTGCGCCAGCTGGTCTGGCAGGCGCATCTTTTCCATCCCTTTGGCCGTCTGCTGCAAAGGGATCCCGCGCATGCATCCTATCCGCATAGGCAGGGGGCCCCAGTTCCAATGAATATAAACCTCGCACAGCCCCGTGTTTTGGGAATGTTTCATTCATCTTTAGTGTTACACTGTTGGCAAGCCACTTAGTTGTCTTGCCACTGTTGCCTGCTACTAGCTTCTTGCTACGTCCTGCAAGCTGGAGTGCCGAGTATCGCTGCCTACCTTTGCCCCTTGCCGTGCATGCAAGATGTCCCCCACTCCCACCTTTCATATACTGCTGGCAAACCAGGGTCAGCCCTCTCAGGCAGTAGTCGGGTACTGGCTGGGTGTGAATGCCGTTTAGTGGTTTGTCAGTTACGCTCCAAATTGAATCCTGCCTTCTTCACTTAGCTCTCTGTGCTTCAATACCTAGCTCTTGTTTAATCCACATGTTTTAGCCCGCTGCCTTAACTCTTCTCCCGGGAGGAGGTACATCTCTTCCTTCAGACCTTATTGTTAGTCCAGCACTCTATTTCATAGCTGGTAACTGACACTTGATCATCAGCGATGCTGCCACTCTTCGTAGGTGTTCCTCAGAGGGAGTTGGAGATGGCCTTTGTAAGGATAATGCCCCCGTGATCCTACTCAGGGACTTTGACATGTCAGCGGTACTGCCGCTCTATCTGACTGCCTGTGTTGGTGACATGAGGTTGGCACCAGAGAGTGGCTCTGACTCTCCAGGGGGCCTGCCCTGCTCACCGCAAATTCTGCCTCGTTGTTGAGTTCACGACAGCCGTGTCTGCTTCTGCTGGGTGCCTGCTAAATCCTTCGTCTCTAACACCTCGTGCCTCGACACTTAGTCTGGGAGATATAAGGCATCCAAGATAGCCACTAGGCTTGCTGAGGGAACTGCCTCTGAGTCTGCGACTCGACACGCTCTTCAACTACCCCGGAACGCAAACGGCTGGTTCGGAACAAGCGCGACGGAGGGATGTATTCCCGGCTGTGTTGCTGTCCCTCCTACACCTCCTGAGTCCCGACACCCAGTACCTCGCCCTGTGGCACTAGCTCGAGCAGTCTGTTCTTTGCAGTTCCACCTGCTCTCTCCATTGTAAGCTTTCCCCTGGCCTGAGCCACCACCCGGTCTGCAGTAACCAGAACACCACCAAAGACTGTTCAACCTGTACCTGCACTATCCCTGCTAGTCGAACCATGACAGCCGGTGCTACCTACGCGCCAGAGAATCCCCGTAGATGGAGTGCACGCTTCTCAGCTCTAAGAAGGTAAGCCTCTGGACGTCCATCCCAGCAGTTCACCACCAGGTGAGGCATCAGACTTTGTAAATGAATTTGTGTGTGAATGTGTTCATTTGATGGCACAGCACTATCATGGGCTCAGAATCATGACAAGTTTACTTCAGATGGAGACACTGGCTTTGTTTGTGTGGGATGTACGTTTTGCAACTTCAGCACCCAGAGGTGTAGCTGTGTACATATTGATGCACTAACAAGTGTAGAAAGTGAATGCCTGAGAGCTAAACTGAAATACAAGTTTTGTTAAATTTCCTATAATTAAATAGATTTCAAGTATTAACTCAATACAGCATTGAATTCAGATGGATTGAAAGTCAGTATCCATGGAACGTATCCTGTGGTCCTATTTTGATTTAACTGCATTTCAAGCCCACATTCAATGAAAGTCCACAGGTATTAAAAATTTTTGTCCGTCTCCTAAGAAACCATGAATAACGAATCCACTGTATGTATAAAGTTATAACATAAATTTATTAAAATTAATTTGCTATCCCGTATTTTATTTTTTAATTATCTATTTAGAATCAAAACTTGCACATATACCGCTTTTTACTCACATAATCCCAGCACAAATTATGCTAATGCAATTTCAGCCCCAAAAATATTGAGTGTGGACATTATGCAGGGAAAAAAGAGGAGGGGAAATCAAGGGAGAGAGAATAGGGGAGGAAAAGGGAGGGGATCCGAGCGGAGCATACCACTGCGCAGAGTTGAAACTGACGAAGACGACTAGCGCAAGGGGCACTAGCGTCGCATGTTGACAACTACCTATAGGGATTTCCAAAATCACGTTTCAACCATCGGGTGCTTAACAAACCAAGTGCTGGGATTGTGCGAAAAAATTTAAATACCAAATTCTGCCTCTGAAAACATTGGTGTGGGCATTACGCAATGGCAACAATTATGCAAGTAGATACAGTATATCACAAAACCTACTTGCGTCTATTATGTATTTTTATTGAATTTTCACCAGTTGCAACCCTGTCAGTCGTGATCAGAACAATTCCCACTTCTGGAATAGGTAGGAGTTAAATTTATCTAAAGTTAAAAATATGTTACACGCCACACCTGCCTATTCACGAATGTTTCACACATGGTGCACCTTTTACTCAACCTCCTCAAGGAGGTGTCGCAGGTGTAGTCACACCCTCCAGTCAAATGCTAGAGTGGCAGCACCTTAGCAACTACATACATTCTGGTAAGAACATGAAGTAAGTGGTTGGGTGTTGAAGTTGTATAATGTAGAGGCAGTCCTCTACTTTCATACATAACGTGTTCCTGAATATGTGTGTGAAAGTTGAATCATATATACGCATGTAATAAGATGGGTTTTGTTCCAAAGTTAAAAAAAAAAATTTTTTTAATAATAATTTTGGTAGAAACATTAATTGAAAAACATGTTATTTTTAACAAGCATTTCATTGAAAATCACAAATAAATATACATGTGCAATACTTTCTTGCCTGAAATGTTGATTTTCAACACCTGCATACGTATTTGATTGCAAGTACTATGTGAATAAATAAGGTAGTTAATATGCGTTCTACTTTCCGTAAAATTGTTTTGCAAATGTAACATTTTATTTTGTAGGTTGTAAAAACTGTGTAAAAGTTTTTCAGAGATTCATGTATTATTTTAACAGAAGCACTCATTTGTATTGTGCCAATATGACAGCCATATCTAAACATTCATAACACATGATCCGCGAAGGCTGGAAAACGTGGCAGGCAGTGTTAGATGGCAACTAACAGTGATATATCAATATGTTGGTAGGTTGCTAGATGTATGAAAGACCAAGTCGGCCGTATGAAAGTTGATTTAGAGGTGTTAATATGTCATGTATGAAAGAGCGAGTTGTACGAATCTCGAATGTATGAAAGTCGAGGACTGCCTGTACATCCCACGTGAACAACGCTACATTTTTGAACCCTTTTTTATTTTTGTGAACACACAGTCACCAGAGAAGTGGGAAAAGATCAGTAGCCTACCAGGAAACAGATGAGGGGAAGAAGAAAAAAGCAGTACCACAGTCCTTCATCACTTTGTGGATTTGAAAAATATTATGGTAAGCCAGCTGTTATAAAAATAGTTTCTCTGCTTCTACCGCCTGTATGCCTCCCTTTCACCTCACACATATTCCCTTCTTGCAATAACATTGGCCATGAAACAGCTGTTATGAATTAACTTTCAAGTCAATTCTTACCTGAGAGGGGCTATGGAGCGCAGCTAAATAATGAGTCACGATTACGTAGAGCACAACAGTTAAGATGGAGTTTATTGAACATAAGGATTATACAATTACTATTTACGTGACTATTGATCGGGGGAGCTTAAATGGAACACAAAGATGCTAATTAATTATGTTAAGTTTACGATCCAATTGGAAAGTGCCCGCCTTGTCCATGTTGCTCATTAACAACTAAATCCAGAATTGTCAAGACAGAGAGGTCAGTTTGGTTGACTGTTGGTGTGACTGGTGTCGCCAGTTCCATTAGAAGTGATGCACATACGCACGTACGCAGACCATGGTGTGTGTGTGTTTCTTATTCTCGGAAACATAATGGTAATGTTAAACAGGCATTAAGGAACGTGATTTAAAAATATTTAAGTTTTTAATTTGACTTTTATTAGTAGACTTGTTTTTTGTTTAGCTATCCAAAAAGAAAGCTGCAGAAAATGAATCTATTATTTTTATTGCAATCCTATGTAAAGGAAATTACTTACAATTAATACATATACATTTGTGTGAAAATAACTAGTTAAATTTGCAAGTTTTTTTTTGTTTGCAATTTGGGAATGAATAAAAAGCTCACAATAAAAATTTGTTTTCAAAAAGTGTTATAAATCTTAGAAACGTCATAATCCATCAGTATTTGTTAGTAGCAGGTTAGTAATGTGTAAGTGAGAGAGAAATCAAATCATGTATTCAAGCTATGAAAGTTCTTTTCGTTAGTAACTACCACATTCAGAGTTCACTACTTAGTCATAATGAACTTTGTCCATGCAGGTAGCAAACAAAGGTTCGTAGCTGATATATTGAAAAGTGTTGCAAAAATGGTTACTTTCATACATAACTACAGTGGCAGCTTCAGGAGGAATTTCAAAGGAGGGCACAAAGTTAAAAATTAGTACAATACTTCATTGAAGATGCAACGAACTAACAAACATCTATCTAAACACACCAGGTTTATACTTTTAGTGGTTTCATCATGATCTCCAAGACTCTGCTAAAAATTCCACAAAATGTATTGCATTTATTTTATTGTAGAAACTATGTATTTATCATTTCTACTAGTTAAATGTGTTTTTAAACTGACCTTCTGTATACTTTGTCTCATTTTTTATATCTACCTGCCCGAGCATTACAATTTGTCATTTCATTTTGCAAATGCAGTTTGTTCCCTGTATGTTTTCTCTGTCTTGTCATCACCACCATAAACCACCACCACCTGTAGTCACTCACTTATCGTCAGAACCAAAAAGAATACAACACAAACAATAAAACGCGGTTTTATCATCGTATCCTGTTAACCAAATGGCTTTATGGATTTTTTAAACTCTAATTACACGTACAATTTCTCTTTTGGGTGTGATAGGTTCGCGTTAGAGTAAGTTTTGGTCTCGGAGGGCCAAGATTTTTAATTTAATGCCCGTCGTGATGCACTAACTGCTTCCCCAAAAAAGTTGAATCTGTTCACTTTTGTTTTTTGGATGACTACGGCGCGTTACGTGTAAGTTGTGTAAAGACCTGTCTGCAATTGCGCTATCCCAACCTGTGTCTCGGGACAAGGATATGCTGATTGGTGCTCGCGATCCTCTGACGTCATGGCGCTGTCCCAACCTCCCGTGTCCCAAGTCAAAATTTTGTCTCAAGTTGTGTTCTAAGGTGATAGAAAAAGAAAACTACAGATACTTTCACGGGCATTAGTGGAATATTCATGTTGTAACTGTAAACGACGGTCTTGCAAGGTGGATTTTCTTGAGACGAACGTGATGAAATGCAAGTTTGCAGTCTACTTTCGCTCTGAACCATTTGATATGAAGGATGAACATTTTAAAAATGTAACGTTCAGGCAGTTTACACTGCCGAATGTTACGTTGCCACAACTAGCTCAAGGTAGAACACGATACTCTGTTAAATGGACGCCGATTAATTATGAAATAAGTTCAAGTTCCAGCATATTTTTGCGTCATTACAGTGTAAAGTTCAAAGTAAGTTCTTGAATGTCAGTTGCAGAGCTTATTTTAAATAAATCAGTGAAGTCGTATATCTTGAAGATAAAAAAAATATTCAAATCACACATCTCGCAAACTTTATATAATCAACAATTCGGCAATATAAAAATCATTACGTAACAACAAATAATGTGCCGAATTTACTGCAATCGAACGTCATGTTCTGAAAGCTCACTTTTGGACAATGCATTTGTAGACCATATTCGTATTGCATGAATGTGACGTCACGATTCGGACACATCCACGGGCACGGCCGATTGTAGACANGATTCGGACACATCCACGGGCACGGCCGATTGTAGACAGGCCATTACACAGCAACGGAATGCTGTGTTTAAACATTAAAAACTGAATAAAACACCAACTTTAAAAAACTGTTTTCACAAATTCTGAATATAATACTGCAGCAGTAACAGTGCATAATGCGTTGCGTCAGAAAACACAATTGCAGACGACATGCACCTGCCATCTATCGAGCTGTTAAAGCACTGCGAAAACCGCGTAGGCACAGGTGGCTTGCGCCCCGATTCTACCGCACTTCGGCTATTTCTGAGACGCATCGTGTGCCTTCGGCAAGGGAAAAATATACAGCAACGTCGGCACAGACCTTCCGCGCCCCAAAGCTGCGAGGAAAAATATATCTTCCGTGCCTAAAGTAAAGAGAGACTATTAGCAGCCTAGTGATACAGAACTTAATGACCAAGTATGTTACTTTTACACTTAAATTATGAAAGAAAGATATATAAAAGAGCACTTATATGCCGGGGCATGTTAGATTATATTTGGGAGGACACGTGCCCCTGCGTCCATCGACAAGAGCGGCCCATGCATTACTGTGGTAGTCGCCTTGACTTGAATCCAAGCAGCCAAGTACGTGACAGCGCTACTGCCAAACGGGGTGAGCAGGAACGCAGATGAATACAAACAAAATATTTCAAAACTGTTTTATGTACTGCCACCATTTTTAACTAAAAAATATTAAATGAGATTAATTATCTGCAGCTCCACTACAACTCTGGTTTAATATATTTTAAATATAAAATATAGCAGAACGTTACACATTTTTGAAAACTTTTGTCCCTGGTTTTACGGCACTATCTTCAAATTAATTTCTCACTTGTGCATGCACATTAGCCAGTCTAGATGTTTGCTACTGTGAAGCACCCCACCTTAACGAGTGACAGCAACATTGCGCGCCTCACAAGTAATATTGTATTAAAGTTATTGAATTTCAAGTGCAGAGAGAGAGTGCACATCATATCAAAGTTTATGTTTTTAATAGAGAGTATTACGCAGAATTTTAACAAAATATGTAGTAAGATGATTTATTGCTGCTGGTTAAATAAAATTGTATGGTATGTGCATATTGTTAATCTATAGTGTTTCAACTGTTTGTAAGCGGTGACTTGGTAATTAAATGCAGTATTCATGTAATCAACTTTTAAGTGTTTGCAATAATCCAAATTGTGGCTATTATCCTGCCTTAATAAGCAAAGTGTACTAATGAGGTATTNACTTTTAAGTGTTTGCAATAATCCAAATTGTGGCTATTATCCTGCCTTAATAAGCAAAGTGTACTAATGAGGTATTCAGTTTTAGAACAAATTATTCTTTCCAGTGTTATTTTATTCTAAAATTAAGTGTTATGGATTTATATTTTAAGCAACAGTAATTAAACATGATAGTGGAATTTTGTACTTGATAAGAAAATCAGTGACTAAGATCTTTGTTTAAAAAAAAAAAATTCTAGATGATGTTTTTTAGAATAAAATGTAGGGATATCTGTGTATGCATNTAAGATCTTTGTTTAAAAAAAAAAAATTCTAGATGATGTTTTTTAGAATAAAATGTAGGGATATCTGTGTATGCATGGATGTGTGCCTGTAATTGTAGTCTGCTATTTAAATGTTTAGTTATGAACAACACTGACATTATTTTGTACCTGAACCATTACAAATATGTGCTACTAGTTTTGCATATGTGGATAAGTTATTCAAGACAATCACTGTTGGCGTGTTCTTTGAAGCCTGAATATTTTTGTTTGTGTGTGAGGAGTTTTTAATTCTGTTTGTGACTGAAAAAGTTTATTAATATGTAATGCAGTGAAATGAGCCTATGAAAATTAAGCATATGCAAAATGTAGCATGTGTGCTTAATATATTTCTGTAAATGTTTGCAACAGAGGGGAAATTAATAATATTAATCTTTTCAATTGTGGGTGTGTGCAAAAAGTTTTTTTAAAATTTAAAATGAAATTCCAATGAAAGAAATAACTGAGAATTTAATTGAAAACACTCTGGTGAGACGTAACCATTAATTGATAAATATTCAGATCTATTCTTTTGCAGCAGTGATTTGACGATGAATGTCCGTGCAATTAAACCGTTTAGCCCATAGAAATCTGCTCGTTGCACGCACCTCCAATTTGGAGTGGACATCCAGTTGACGCGCCATTGCTCCTAGCCCGCTCTGCACACACAACACGACGGGCAACCACGCCTACCTTCCTATCGGACGTCTCAGCAGTTACTGTCCCTTTCTCCGCATTGCCCAAGGTCGCGACACACAGCGCGCTCTCGCGGCGAGTTAGTGTAACTTATTTTTTTATTTGCCCTCGTACGTCTTAAAATCCATTACCTTGGAACTAAACTTGTAGCATAGAGCTAGCAGTTTACGAATTCAGAAAATTTATTTAGAAACCATATTTGGTTGCAGGCAATGAAGGATTTTTTAAATATGGTACACGGTTACCATACAAAAAATTTGAATAAATGTACATGAGTATGCAACAACAAAAAAAAAGTTTTATTCAAATTATTTTATCATAGACAAGCTATTCTCAAGCAATCTAGTTTTTTCGCTTCTTCACTTGTGGTTACATGTCTATTTACAAATACTGAAGAAATGGAAATAACATGTATTTGCACATAAACCTTCGTCCACTAGCCAAAAGAAACATCACACCACAGCATGCTAAGTTCACCCTTTGCTGGCTCAAAACTGCACCTGGGGTCGCTATCACACATTTCCACATGTAGTTTTGTATGTTGCAGGATTTAAGTATGTATGTATATAGTTGTTAAAACTGAGTACAGTAGCAAAATAATATTACCCCTCAGACACCAGGGTACATAATATGTATATTATATAGGATGTATGTAAATTAGACTGACAGATTAATCACGAAAGAAGGTGTTNACCAGGGTACATAATATGTATATTATATAGGATGTATGTAAATTAGACTGACAGATTAATCACGAAAGAAGGTGTAAAATTAATCGTAAGCGTTGTACACATCTTCGAAGTTGGCCCTGAAGCACTACACCATTTCTCAAGGGACTGAGAAAAATTATCAATACATGTGAACTTTCAATGAATGTGGTCTTGAAATACAGATAAATCAAAAATGTTACCACAAGATATGTTCCATGGATGTTGACTTTAAATCTGTCTGGGTTCAACACACAAGAGGTTCCACTGTAGTTTATTACAAAGACTGAGAACTCAGCGTCTCCGCAATGTTTAAAGCTAATTGTGACATGTGNCCGCAATGTTTAAAGCTAATTGTGACATGTGAATTAATGATCCACCTTTTAGATCACAAGTTTGCTGCAGCGTCGGGGAGATTAAGTTGAAATAAGGGTAGTAACGAGAGCGAGAGACAGGTGTTGTGTTACACATTATCGAAGACACTCTGTGTTCCATCTTGATCTGCCCAATATTCGTAATAAACTAGTTCTTCAGGTCCAACTTTAGAGAAGTGTACCATTCGTACATCACCTTAGGCCACAGGTTCTACACACGTGTTTTCACATTTTTCCGTGATTGTAAACTTGCTGCCGAATTTTGACAGTCTAACTTGGAAATATCCTGTATTGTCTGAACTATGCACTATCTTGTATGTATATTCTGTACTACACAAAAAAGTAATGTAAACTGTATAACTAATGCTGCCATTTTTTGTGGCCCCAAAACAAAGCCGTTTGTGACATTATTATGTACTGCTGTGTATATGCTCCCTGTGTCTGAAGTGCTGAAATATAGTGAAACTGCACGCCATTAAGTTTTAGTTTTACTCGTATCCAACTGAATAATGTTATAATTTGATACATGATTGGCATTCACACGTAACATGTTTTCTTGTTCATAACAATTTCAAGGCCGTAGTCTGTAATCTTACGGCTGCAAATACTATGCCGTTGTCTTGGTTGGTTTCATGAGTAGCTGGCCCTTATTCAGATGCATCCGACAAAAATTAAGAGAATTAATACGAAACCAACAGCTGTGTTTTTGTATGTTTAGTGATGTAGATGCCTTGGAAGTATTGCGGGGAAAGGTACAAAATATACATCTGGCTGAGCTTAAGCGTGTCCAAGTTCTGTTACCAACTCTCTAATGTGAATTAGTTAAGGTTGCAAGTAGACCGCCAGGCTGCGAAAAATATATAAAAGAACAGGAATTCAAGTACTCGCAGTGTAGTATTTGTCGACAGGCGTGCACGCACACGCACACAGAGGACAAGACATTTTCCACGCGGTTGTGCATCCTACAACTCACTGCCTGATGCAGCTGGCTTAGCCAGCGAAGCGTCGCGATCGCGTGGAAAATGTCTCTGCTGTGTATGCGTGTCTGTCGACATGAACTACACTGTGATTTCTACTGTAAATCAATTACGTGACCATGTAGTCAGTAATGGGTTNACCAGGGTACATAATATGTATATTATATAGGATGTATGTAAATTAGACTGACAGATTAATCACGAAAGAAGGTGTTAAATTAATCGTAAGCGTTGTACACATCTTCGAAGTTGGCCCTGAAGCACTACACCTTGTCAAGGGACTGAGAAAAATTATCAATACATGTGAACTTTCAATGAATGTGGTCTTGAAATACAGATAAATCAAAAATGTTACCACAAGATATGTTCCATGGATGTTGACTTTAAATCTGTCTGGGTTCAACACACAAGAGGTTCCACTGTAGTTTATTACAAACACTGGAGGAATTATTCAAGACTGAAAACTCAGCATCTCCGCAATGTTTAAAGCTAATTGTGACATGAGNCTCAGCATCTCCGCAATGTTTAAAGCTAATTGTGACATGAGAATTAATGATCCACCTTTTAGATCACAAGTTTGCTGCAGCGTCGGGGAGATTAAGTTGAAATAAGGGTAGTAACGAGAGTGAGAGACAGGTGTTGTGTTACACATTATCGAAGACACTCTGTGTTCCATCTTGATCTGCCCAATATTCGTAATAAACTAGTTCTTCAGGTCCAACTTTAGAGAAGTGTACCATTCGTACATCACTTTAGGCCACAGGTTCTACACGTGTGTTTTCACATTTTTTCGTGATTGTAACTTGCTGCCGAATTTTGACAGTCTAACTTGGAAATATCCTGTATTGTCTGAACTATGCACTATCTTGTATGTATATTCTGTACTACACAAAAAAAGTAATGTAAACTGTATAACTAATGCTGCCATTTTTTGTGGCCCCAAAACAAAGCCGTTTGTGACATCATTATGTACTGCTGTGTATATGCTCCCTGTGTCTGAAGTGCTGAAATATAGTGAAACTGCACGCCATTAAGTTTTAGTTTTACTCGTATCCAACTGAATAATGTTATAATTTGATACATGATTGGCATTCACACGTAACATGTTTTCTTGTTCATAACAATTTCAAGGCCGTAGTCTGTAATCTTACGGCTGCAAATACTATGCCGTTGTCTTGGTTGGTTTCATGAGTAGCTGGCCCTTATTCAGATGCATCCGACAAAAATTAAGAGAATTAATACGAAACCAACAGCTGTGTTTTTGTATGTTTAGTGATGTAGATGCCTTGGAAGTATTGCGGGGAAAGGTACAAAATATACATCTGGCTGAGCTTAAGCGTGTCCAAGTTCTGTTACCAACTCTCTAATGTGAATTAGTTAAGGTTGCAAGTAGATCGCCAGGCTGCAAAAAATATATAAAACAACAGGAATTCAAGTACTCGCAGTGTAGTATTTGTCGACAGGCGTGCACGCACACGCACACAGAGGACAAGACATTTTCCACGCGGTTGTGCGTCCTACAACTCACTGCCTGATGAAGCTGGCTTAGCCAGCGAAGCGTCGCGATCGCGTGGAAAATGTCTCTCCTGTGTACGNAAGCTGGCTTAGCCAGCGAAGCGTCGCGATCGCGTGGAAAATGTCTCTGCTGTGTATGCGTGTCTGTCGACATGAACTACACTGTGATTTCTACTGTAAATCAATTACGTGACCATGTAGTCAGTAATGGGTTACTGACAATCTGAAACCACAAACCCAGTATAAATTAACTAATAAAAGACCATACTGGTTTGAGCATTTGCATTATCATCTGCAGTCTGCACTTAACACCCATGGTTAGTTGCCAGCTGAGAAAAAAACAGTTTTAACAGTCTGCAGTGCTACCAATTTTAATCTGGCAACTAATATTTATGCTCAAAGGACCGACAGATGCTGGGTGGCACATCGGAATCTTCACAATTAACGACCCCGAATGTGGCAAACTTACATCATCATTTTATCTTTATGAAAGCTGAAGTTGCAGAATAAGGTCACTGGACCTTTTGTTGTAGTTTGGCAACTATATCACCGTGGCACCTTTCTTCACATTTGTTGTCCAATTGTGATAGTTATGGGTAATGCAAAACACTGTCTCAGCGCGTGCTTTAAATGTAATGACGGAGGCGTCAGCCTCGTGCAAGATACTGTAAATCTTAGCTTAGCTCAAGTGTGTAAAACAAAACCTACTTGTGTATCCTGAATTTCTGTGAAATTAATTGTTTTATTTGACAAGGCAAATTGTAATTTACCTTAAAAAAAATATGTTATATTTTTTTTTGTATGCTCCACGTCCAGATACTATGGAAATACACTCGTTATGTACAATGTTTATGGGATGTTGATTTTTCAATAAATTTCTGTAGCAGAATATGTTCGTATTAAAATGTAACCGAGCGGAAATGCTGAAAAACTATGAATAGATTAGTCTATAAAACACAACAATTTTTAGTAATAAAACAGGTTTGCATATTTTTGAGACAAGGAGAAAGAAATTTTCATTACTTACGTAATAAGCTGATGCTCATCAGAGTTCTACTCCTGTTAGCGAGTGTTCACACCCAGCACATCTTATATTCTGAATGTCTTTAGAGTTCTGCTCCAAGGCTTCTGAATTAACAGTCTCCCAATTCAAGGTAAAGTAAGCAGTTTCGAGTCCCTAGCTACTTTTTATCCTTTAACCGTCTTTTAAATAAATATTGCTGTGTAAGTAATAAACACACCGTGCATATTCCACCACTCTCGGAAGTTAAAGACTAAAATAAAATGTATTTATTGATTATTATTCCAATAGAGAGGGCTTTCGAAAGTGCTCACTTTCCCGTGAAATAGCCTACGATAATTTTTTGACTGTAGAGAACAGCTCGGCTGGAGTGTATTTACTAAAGCTATATTGTAGTATTCTTATAACACAAAGGCGGATACCGTAAACATTTCATCGCACTTCCACCAAGTGTGTTATCGCAAGGCCTGGAGCGATACCTATAGGTTTCTATTTATGTGTTCAGTTCATCCTTTATAAATCACCTACCTGGTTTAAGAATTAGAAATATCCTTCATAATATAATATTCTGAATATCCAAACAAACCTTAGGAAAAAAAAAATATATATATATATATAACATCAACTTTTCCCACTAAAATCTTTTACTCATATTTCACAATCTTGATCTAATGCTCATTCCTGTACTTAACTCTTCACCACAATATACATCCCAGAGAAAGAATCAATCTGTAATCTCATTTTCATTGCCCATTATTACCTAATAGACCTCACAAATGAACCNTTTATAAATCACCTACCTGGTTTAAGAATTAGAAATATCCTTCATAATATAATATTCTGAATATCCAAACAAACCTCAGGAAAAAAAAAAAGATATATATAACATCAACTTTTCCCACTATAATCTTTTACTCATATTTCACAATCTTGATCTAATGCTCATTCCTGTACTTAACTCTTCACCACAATATACATCCCAGAGAAAGAATCAATCTGTAATCTCATTTTCATTGCCCATTATTACCTCATAGACCTCGCAAATAAACCAAGACGTTCTCACGAGCCATCTCATCNTTCATTGCCCATTATTACCTAATAGACCTCACAAATGAACCAAGATGCACCGCCAGTTTGTTGAGAGCCAATAACCAACCAAGGGCAAGACACTCACTCCTTTTCATAGGCTGTCCACTTTTCTTTACACTATCAGTTAACGTACTGTTAACAATATTCACAGTAGTTTTCTTTTCATGTTGGTAATTTGCTTATATTTTATTACGCATTTATGTAAGCGGTTTCTTTTATATGCACATACATGAACTGGCAAGGCCCCCCCCACCCCAATTTGGAATATTTTAGCCTTTACAATAACATTTACATAAAATCAAGCACCAAAATTTAGTATTTTGCTGAAGGAAAGTTAACTGTAGTCTATTCGCGGTTCCTTCACACTTTTTGAATTAAACCTTTGTTTACTAAATATGTCCTGCAGCAAAAGCTTTGTATACTTTAAGATAAGAGTATCTTATTTTTTCTGTTAAATTTGACTTTTACAGTGAAACCCGTATTTCACACTTACAAGGGACTGGGGAAAAATGTTGCAAAATGCAATAAAGTGTAAAATCCAGGAGTTCCACTTTACTTGTATTTTATTTACGATTATAATATTCAATTCATAAGGAATGTGAATTAAAACGGGGAGAATATGTGTGTGTTGGTAATGCCTAGTAAGAAATAGTTCTCATGCAAAACGTTATTGTACCGAGTGCTTACGAATGCGGTGCGCTGTCCCTTTGGTATAATTTTCTAGACTTGGTTAAGCTTTGTTTGCATGAGGCGGAGGAATATCCTGAAAGTAGAACTTCAGAAAAGTATGAAGTAACCGTGAATGGTCTATACATGTACTTCAAAATTTGAAACACAAAAATTAGTTTAGAAATTACTGAAACTTTGTTTGTAAAAAAAAAAGTAGCAACAAATATACAGAAATCACCTTATCAAAACTAATGAAATTATAGAAATATTTTCACCTAAAACAGCTGTTCATACCCATGCATGGATTTCCACTGGTCTCTGTATACGCACAAAGTAATCAGATGTGTACATAGTTCAATTAAAGTATCCATATTTTTACTGTGAAAATAATTAGTCATAAAGCAAATTTCTTCGATTTGAGTGAAAAATATTTAAGTTATAGACAAGAAAGTTAAAATGTTATTCAACGGAAATTTTTTACGTTACTCTCGTGGAAGATAAGTCATGACCATAGAAAATTGGCACTAACTAAATGCATTCTTTACTGCAGTGCACTTATATTGCCATATTGGTTGAGAACAACAGGACTGCAAAACTTGTAAACGACCTTCACATCTTAATCTCACTTTGTATGCTTAGTTATTAATGTGCATGTTATACACGGTGTATCTTAACCATACTGGAAGCTACACAAATAATGTTCTAGATACACGCCTACACTATTTGAGGAAACAGTTTAATTTTGTTTATCTTTCTAACCTAACTTGTTGGTACATCTCCGCCAAGAGTTCACACCGTCACATCAGCGCTAATGATGTAGATCAGTCATTTTCCAGTGTTTGTTTTGTATGACATTCAACCTTGAATGGTTTTGTTTGTTCATTCACTATTAGCATTATCTGTAGTTGTGTTCCCAGCATTTTTCCCATTGGAGAAATAAACATAGTTGAACACACCAGGCCAATTTTTTTTCTGTAACATGGATTCGAGATTATATTAAAGGATTAGACTACGAATTCCCNGTTGAACACACCAGGCCAATTTTTTTTCTGTAACATGGATTCGAGATTATATTAAAGGATTAGACTACGAATTCCCATTCGGCCAGAAATAGGATTAGACCCATCTGTAATATTTTGCAACAATATACTTAGCATGTAGGTATGTGATACACNAGTTAACAGACCAGGCCAATTTTTTTTCTGTAACATGGATTCGAGATTATATTAAAGGATTAGACTACGAATTCCGATTCGGCCAGAAATAGGATTAGACCCATCTGTAATATTTTGCAACAATATACTTAGCATGTAGGTATGTGATACACNATTCGGCCAGAAATAGGATTAGACCCATCTGTAATATTTTGCAACAATATACTTAGCATGTAGGTATGTGATACACGGCTGTGCACGAGGACGTCGGGCATCTTTCTCACGAGAAACAGCGTAGCCTGTTCTGTGCTCATTTTGTACTGCCACCCCTCTACAGCTCCACGAGAGAATGTGTAAGACCCTGCAAAGGTCTGGAGTGGCTTCTCAAGGTGACCGTCAAAAGAATGCAACCACCACTCAGTAAAAGGTTACACTGAACTTGCTCAGTAACTGCTGTTACCTCTGCTACGGAAGTCTCGTGCAAGACTTAAGGCCATATTAGACGATAACAGATTCCGTACGAGCTTTCGTAAGGTCTGCCTTAGCGGTTGTTATACTGGCTAGTATGGCACCTTGTACTNGATAACAGATTCCGTACGAGCTTTCGTAAGGTCTGCCTTAGCGGTTGTTATACTGGCTAGTATGGCACCTTGTACTGCCAAATTTCATACCAGGTTTGGTAAAAGGTCACGTCCTATTTTTCGCAGCTGGTTCATTAAAGGCTTTCGTACCTGGCCAACCACTTCGCAGTTTCAGAGTGTAGGGCACTCTCCGTCGCTACCACTCGAAACAAGTTGATGAAACTCTTTCAAGTGGATTTAAAACTTGACACAGACGAATCATAATGGAAATGATTACGTTTAGTTACTGTTTAAAACCGTCCCAAATATTTAAAACATTTCCTACACAGTNGATAACAGATTCCGTACGAGCTTTCGTAAGGTCTGCCTTAGCGGTTGTTATACTGGCTAGTATGGCACCTTGTACGGCCAAATTTCATACCAGGTTTGGTAAAAGGTCACGTCCTATTTTTCGCAGCTGGTTCATTAAAGGCTTTCGTACCTGGCCAACCACTTCGCAGTTTCAGAGTGTAGGGCACTCTCCGTCGCTACCACTCGAAACAAGATGTTGAAACTCTTTCAAGTGGATTTAAAACTTGACACAGTCGAATCATAATGGAAATGATTACGTTTAGTTACTGTTTAAAACCGTCCCAAATATTTAAAACATTTCCTACACAGTNCGAATCATAATGGAAATGATTACGTTTAGTTACTGTTTAAAACCGTCCCAAATATTTAAAACATTTCCTACACAGTAAAAATTTAATACGAGCAGTTTTACAGGTATCCATCTCCTTCACGTATTTAAATATGATATCAGGTGTATAAACTGGTAATGCAGCGGCACAGTCGCGGTGCTCTGGTTAAAGTGTAAGGTGCAATTCAAATCTCTGTCTGGCACTTTTTATATCGACAATAACTTGGTTTGTTAGGAAAAAAATTACAAAAATTATCTTGTACTTTCATAGCATTGAATTGATGCAACTGTCAACAGTAATAAAGCAATATTAAGATGATCTAGCTAGACGTACACAACTTGCTGACTAGTAGCAGTCCACGAATGGGGTTCATTTCACTACGTTATGCTCTTATCGAGGATGTCAAATGCTAGTGCACAAACTGCTGTTGGGCAATAGGGATCTTCGACGACGGCTCGTATACTGGGCCTTGTACAAGACCAAGCACAACAGCAGCAGGTATCTTGTAATATTGACTTTAGCACAGGGGCATGCAATGGCCTATGGTGGCTAGGACACAAATGTTGAATAAGGTACACAACTGTAGTCTGGCACAGGATATGCACTCTAATAATCACAGACGCTGATTCAGCTGCCCCAGCAGACCGTGGTCACTGTTGTCCGTTGTTGNAATATCAGTCAACAAACTCATTTGTTTCCTAATACATTTTCCAAATGGAAAGCGTGGGCTGAAAAAAGAAACTGGGGACATCAGCCCACAGGAGTCGACTGGTATGAAATGTGGAAAAATCCCCCATGACAAGCATTCTAGCTAGATCAATAAGGTGACAGAATGCACATCCCACAAAATGAAAGCCCTATACAAGATGGTGTCCAACACAAAGAGGGAGAAGCATATATGGTTATACTGCTTCTGTGTACTACGCACCAACTGCAGGATCATACCTGATAGCAAGTCTGATAAAAGTGGGTAAAACAAAGCTACGACTTTGATGCACCTCACCTCCAAGGACACCATTGTATTTATGTCAAGAATAAGTACAGTACACACTCGATACCAAGACCTTTCATGGCTCCAAGGAAAAGGATTATTATTTTGAGAGGGTCGCTATTCCAGAGGTCTTACAATCAAGAGTTGACTAGTGAAAAAAAGAGGCATTAGAATGTATCCCAATGTACACACAACAGCCCTGCATCCTGGAACGACAGACACACACGTCTTAGTGGAATAGTCCCAGATGCCACAGTAACAACTGTCGTCAGCAAAGAGAGGTGGCACAATCCTAGTACGTACCTCAACAATAACTAAGGGAACCACAAACCCACTTCATTAAGCACTGAGACCAAGGGGAACTGCTTACTGCGAGCTGGACACCTCAGTGGATGTTACATAGAGCCTCCCCCGGCATCTGCAGCAGTGATGACTACCCCAGTACCAGCAGCTCTCCTAGGTAGAGCAGTGCACAACACAACAGGGACTGGGGAAATCCTACCTGGAATACAGATGATCTTGCCAACCATCAGCCAAAACAGTGAAACCTCCCTCTTCAATACACACAAAAACTCTCAGAATTTTAAATGATGACTGTTAATTCAGCACAGCAGAAAATAAGACATCCCCAGCAGTACATTTAGTGATGCACCAATTACACTTTGCTGATTACAATTACAAATTAAACAACCAGTAATTGNATCCCCAGCAGTACATTTAGTGATGCACCAATTACACTTTGCTGATTACAATTACAAATTAAACAACCAGTAATTACAATTACTAATTATCAGTATTTTATCACAGTTTTGTCAAATGACAGAAAAAATATCACTGCTTCAGAAGGGGGGCG
Source organism: Clitarchus hookeri (assembly GCA_002778355.1). Lineage (NCBI taxonomy): Eukaryota > Metazoa > Arthropoda > Insecta > Phasmatodea > Phasmatidae > Clitarchus > Clitarchus hookeri. The sequence goes on from NQII01004364.1 coordinate 148,316, forward strand.
CGTGTGCACGCGCGCACATGCTCGCGCATAAGGCTTGAGGGTCAAAGGATCAGGCATCGTGGGTAAATTCTGTTAACGTTATAAAGTGAAACTCATTATCATAGTCTCTGTAATACAAAGTTCTCTACGCCTAATAGAAGTTCTGTATTTTTTAAAGTTTTATTATAACAATTAGTGATGCACCGAATGCTGCTGATTATTCTGAAATCGTGACAGTTTCTTCAGGCAGCGATTGGCGAGACACTGCAGTCTGTTGAGCAGCGGTTGACAAACTGAACCTAGTGGCGAGAAGGTGAACTAGGGTGAGGTGGAAAATTTGAAATGTGGCAGAGTAGTTATCGTATGTTTAAACCAGATGTCTAGATTTTCTGCTGCATTGGTGGGCCAGTTCACAGCGTCACAGTTCTGCACTATTATTAGAAGGTAGTAGGGCTCTCACCATTTTGGTTGTGTGACAGGAGTAGAATAGAGTAAGTACTTTATTTTTTCTTCTTCTCTTGAAGCAATTTTATGGTTCACGTTCTGGTTGCAAGATGCTGCACATGTCCTGCAACTGGCGTCTCCTGTAAATTTACATTTGCACCAGTTATGGTTTGGTTGATATCTGCTCTACGGCCATTCATTCTCTGCCTGAGAGAGTTGGTGGTGAGGCCGATGTACTCTGCATTACAGTGAACGCACTGTAGCTGGTAGACGAGATTTACTGTAGCACAGTTGTAGCTGCCCTGGATAGGATAAGTCTGATTGGTGAGTCTGCTGTTGAAGGAGGCGGAAGACTGGCGTGTAGCACGCGAGCTGCAACGCGGGCTATTGCAAGAATGAAACCCCCTGGGGGTGTTGATATTACTGACTGTGGCATTGGGTGGCAATTTGAGGTGCACCAGTTTGTTTTGAAGATCAATCTGGGTGATTTGGAGAACAAGTTTTGAGTGAGCGGTGATCAGGCCAGAATTTTTTGTGTCCACAGTTGAGTATGGTTCGGAGTTTGTCCATGCCCTCGTGATAAGGGACAACCTGAGGGATATCTTGAGTTGCTGATCTTTGAGGATCTGTGGTTGCAGCGGCATGCTGAATCTGTTTGTAAACCAGGGATCTAGGGTAACTTCTATTGTGTAATGCCTTGGCTATTATATCGCACTGCTTGTTTAAGTGAAGTAAATGCGTTTAGCTCTAGTTGCAAGACTCTACAGCAGACATTTCTTGACATGGAATGGATGGTAGCCGTCTAAATGTAGGTATTGAAGGTTGTCTGTGAGTTTAATGTGAATAGCTGTTTAAATTATGCCATTGTGAAGGGCTATTTCTACATCCACAATTATAGCATGTTATTTGGAGTAGGTTATGGTGAACTTAAGCAGGCTGTGCGAGTTATGGTGGATGAGGTAGTCCTCAGTTGAATCCCAGATCATGAAGATGTCTACAAAACATATCCAGCAGCATGGCTGAATCNGTGGATGAGGTAGTCCTCAGTTGAATCCCAGATCATGAAGATGTCTACAAAACATATCCAGCAGCATGGCTGAATCTACTGGTAGCTCTGAAAGTTTTTCACCAGTTTACACATGAGCAGATTGACTTAAGAGAAGGCGATTGCATTTAGTTGCTCGAGAACCTTTTTGGTACTCTTTGGAAGGGCAGTGCCCACAAACAGGATGTGTAATACAATTTCACATGAATTTACAATACCAGTTCTGTAAATAAACATGCAGCTAAACCTGAAATAATAAGAGGAAGATAAATGTTGCACAAATAAAGAAAGACATAGAGAAAATATACATGTATATATATTTTTCAGTATGCGAAAATGAATTGCTTTCTGTATAATATATATAAATGGAAATGCTGATTATTTACATTTCAAAGGCAAATACACTTTTTGTCATCTACATCTGAAAACCATACAAAAGTTGTTTTGTACAATTTCTCTTACTCATTTAAGAAAAAACTGTACAAGACAGACATTCCCCTTGGAACTTTTTTTTTTTAGGAAACATTAAATTAAACAAACCAGCATTAGTAGAGTGATTTCAGCTCATGTTTTTTTTTGTTAATGAACGACCCTTACCGCTGTATAAGGCTGAGAGGGCAACGCTTGCCCGTCCAAATGGCCGCCTCACTGGAAGCACNCCCGTCCAAATGGCCGCCTCACTGGAAGCACCCGCACCGTTTGTCACGCCCAGACTCGCGTAGACACACACTACAGCTACAGTATCACTAGCTATTTACATTACAGGTTAAAACAATTATTTATACATGAACATGAGTATTATGTTGGTTTGGAACTGCAAGGTTTCTTACATGTACTCCTGTTCACCGAGTGGTGGAAGGGTGACACACGACTTGAGGCATTTTCATAAGAAACAAAAAATAATCCCTTCGACAGTCGTTACACTTAAGTAGGATTTGGAATTTTTTTAACAGGATACACATCTTTTAGTTACCTGGCAGCAAGTGTAAAATTATGTCTTTATGATAAAAGTTTAATTTCAGTTACTAGTATACTTTAAAAACAGAAATTAAGTGTACAAAGACATGTATATAGATTATACTTGACATCCACATTTGAATTGAAAATTGAAATTCTACTTATGCTACCTACGTAGTACATAGAATAAATGATGGGACATACAGTAAGTGGATTTGAAAAACAATAATTGATTCACCATTTATTAATTTTAACAAGTATAAACATGTAAAGTGCATGGGCAAACAACAATTGTTCCTCATCCGTAACTTAATAATTTACCGTATGTTATTGTAAAGCTGTATGGCAATGATTTAATTACAATTAAAACACAGAAGTCACAGCATAATGACCCCAGTAGATTTGTGCCCATCAAACAATGGTCTCAGTCATTCAAAAATTAGGAACATGCAACAGTAGTTTAATTTTAAACATATTATGTATTACGTTGATTGGTCATTAATTTAACTTACAAATATAAAAGTTTTACAAAACTGCAATAGTGCATGTGGTGAACACATTTAAATTTTACATAAACATGTAAATGGTAGCATTTCAATCAGCACACATAATAAAAGGATATCTCGTACATAAAATGGAAATCTAACGAATGCAAGAACCCCTGTGGTAAGTACTCCATATCCTACATTTTGTGTTTGGTTTAGCAGCAAATTTGTTATAATGAATTAACTTCCTAAAATGTTATGAAATTCGTTAAACTTTCATTACGACTGTGCTCTAATTAAATTTGTCAGTCATTTTCAATCCAGTTACACGAAAGATCCTAACAAAACTCTTGTTTTGGTTTCGCGAGGGAAGAGTCGCACTCGCACCACGCCACAGCCAAAGCTACGGCGCTGCATGCATTACAGAGGTCAAGGGGAACCGCTAACACCTCAGGGTCACGTCTCGCCATAAGGAAGCATTCATTGTGACTGGCCCTCTCAAGGCTGTAGCGTGCATTCCCAGAAAACTCAATTTCTCCCTAATTAAATCTGTAACTGTGGAATATTATTACACACGACGCAAACTGATGGATTAAACTAATGCTGCTTGGCATTGCTCTCCTTTCCCTTACGGCAACTGCACAGGAAACCCCTACAAATACTATTTTTGGACGATTTCGCAATTTTATCCTCTCTGAATACATTGTTAACAGTTTAATAAAAGTAAACAGTGGCAGCTGTAGGCAATCAACTTTTAATTTTCCAGGACAAAAGTCATTTTCCCCAGAACATTTATTAGCCATGATAAGCATTTGTGCAAACAATGATTTCACAGACAATATTTAACTAGGCAGTCCCCCTAATGGGAGGCCCTGAAGTCCCATTGTATGTTTCACATTTTGCACTACTGTACGATATAAAGTCACGAATTTCCGAGTTGCCCTCGGTGTTCTCTACAATTCCTCCTGTAATTACTTCAGCACATTATGAACCTAAATTTAATTTGCCACACAAACAAAAAAAGTTTTGATTAGAGGTGTTACGTTGTAATTCCTGGCTTAGCTATTCCCAGACTACACAGCGACCATCCTTCTAGACCCGACACTCGCTTGCTTGCCTTGCCAACAGGACTATCAACACAAAGTGGATGGGGCTGTAGGTTAGAACATGTAAACAGCTGCTTTAAAATGCTAATGTACTCCTTTTGACCAAAAGGTGCTGGCTACACATTGCCTCCCCCCCAAATTTAGTAACGGATGCCAGAATGAGAGCAAATAGGCATCTAAACTGGTTGCATCGCCACGCCTACGCCTAATAAAAACAGACGCGATACGGCCCGTGTTTACATTTCCTGCGAGGAAATGAGATGTTATTACGTTAATAAAATAATATTTTAACACGTATACATTTTCTCTTTGAAATTGTGTATACATATATATCTAACAGATGCAAAAAAAAAAAAATTTAATAAGAAAAACCAATGCTGTTACGCTCTCGAATAAAATGTTTTCAGTGGTAGCAAATAATTATATTATCACAGAAATATAAAAACTTCATGTATTTTAATTGTTAAATGTGTTGTGAATAAAATATGATACACACCGACTGGTTTATAACTATATTTCAGTGTAAAAAAAAGTGTGTCTGAAAGGGCAGGTCGGCCTACTAACACAATAGCAGAACAGGCAGTANACTATATTTCAGTGTAAAAAAAAGTGTGTCTGAAAGGGCAGGTCGGCCTACTAACACAATAGCAGAACAGGCAGTACAAACGTTACAACATGTAAACAATATAAATCGAACACAAGACATTACCACTTATCATTCATTATATATACAGTACTTTCTTCTTTGCCCTTCCAGTTTGACATTAATAAAGNCTTCTTTGCCCTTCCAGTTTGACATTAATAGTGTTAGCTGATAAATTAATTTGTATTGCCATGGGAAAATATGTAAACAATTTCTCTGCTAACTTTTTTAAAACATGGGCAGTGGCATTATTAAATAAGGCATTTTCTTTCAATGACGCATGAAGAGGAAGGAGAGGACGTCTATTAATATATTGCAAGTGCGTACCCACATCCATCACCCGTGTAATTTCATATTTTTACAAGAGTGTAATAGCCTGCCTCTAGTTTCCATTTACGTTAGAATCGCAATGAAAAAAAGGTGTCCAAAAAGTAGCGTAGGTCAACCAATGTAGCAAAATAAATAAAAATCCAAAACGTAGTCTGTAAAAAAAAAAAAGCCAAAAAATCTGACTTGTTACAACACTAGACAGTCAAAAACATAGGTAAAAACAAGTGAACAACTCAGGAATAATGTTACGGGACCAAGACCTGTTGAACAGGCGAGGGGAAGTAAAAAAAAGGAGGGTAAAAGGCGGAGATCTTTTATTGCCACCTGCAGCAGGCATCAGTGCGGACATTGGCTGGCGCTGCTGCCGGAGGTGCCGCGCATGTGTTATCTCAGCACACAAGTACAGCGCAGAAAAGACAACTGCACCAGCAGAGGCGGCGCTGTACAACAGCTGTCAGGTCAACGACCTTGCTTGCTCGCTACCAACTAAATTTTAATGAATTTGTGTCATTTTTTTTTTTTTTTTTTTTTCCACTGTGTGATGCATCATGTAAGGACAGAGTCCATAGAATTTGTATTTTTTTTTTATGCAGCTTTTAAATGTGTTGTAATAAAATTTTGTGACAATTTTTAAATATTTTTTTGACTGATCTCCCTCCTCTCCCTCCAGTTTTTCACAGTTCCCGAAAATCTGTCGGTACAAACGAGGTGTCTGTATGAAACGGGTGCCGTAGCAGCGAGGTTCGAGTGTAATTCCAAAGTGAAAAGTCAAATAACCATGATGAAAACTGGATTTCTGTAAATATTCACTTGAACTGATACACAGAAACTAAAAGTTACTGTTACACGGGTCAAGTTGACACAATGGGAAACCACTATGGTACATTTTTGCTGCTAATTACTCCATTTATTTCATAGATGAACTGATTGTGAAAAAACTTTCAGGAAATTAATGCATTCTTGACAAAGTACTTCAGAAATGTCATGCATTTTCCCCACCCAAATTAATGTATTAGTTCTTGGGATATTCAGGAAAACGGCTTCCCATGCATGATGTCAGATAAATACACATTAGAAATAACAGTGCCTAATTTCAACCAGGCATACAAAAAAATATACCTGATTTTACTACATATTAATTTCTTTTACCCCAAGTTTAACTACATCTAATATCCATAAATAAATTCTATGTGGGAAGACAGATGAGCCAACGGTTATAACAGATACATCAATAAATAGTATGCAGGTCTCAAAAAATCTGTTTTTTCATTAAATCCATTTCTCTTTTTACATGCATCAAACCCAAAGCTCGTTGCTTTATAATGAAGCTCTCTTTTTGCAACACATGAAGAATTTTCACTTATATTTTTTTTGTACTTTAATTATTTCTCAAAGCATTCTTGCGAAACATTCAGGAAAACCTGATTACATACATGGAATGAGTAATTACATTGAAAAACACTTGAAAGTTAAGTTTCAAGAGTGATAAATTATATGTGTTCCAAGACGTAGCGGATCTGATATGTTGGAATTGGTTCATCCATTCCAAAGCTCATACAGTTGGAAGGGGGAAGCCGTGCATACACACCATATGGTATTTTTTTTTAAATAAGCTGTTCTCTTAAAAACAAGATCAAAGTATTACTACATATTAAAAAATTTATTTAACAGCGCCATTCTGCCTAAAGTCGGAAACCTCTAGCAGACCAAACCAACATAAAAAAAACAAGAAATATTACATGATTAAAACAGCTCTGGAAATCAAATACAAAAGAATGAACAAAAAAACCATTATAAAATAGTTTGGTGATTGTACAATGTTCTTACAGCATATTTTATACACCAGGTCAACAACTTAAATCACCACATAAATCATGAGGGTATATTAAATTTTTCAACAAGCTCACGCATAAAAGGTAATTAAAAAAAAAAATTAAAACTGGCATTAAAACATTTTCCCACACACACGCAAAAAAAAAACACAACAAAAGATGATTAGTAAACTGAATGTTCAGTAGTCAACATATTACAGGGCTGAAATTTCAAATTGTGATGTTTCTTGGTACTGCAATATTTACAAAATGATTGTGACAAAATATGATACCAATGAATCAAAATATAACTGCTCCCAAACAAAATAATGGTGAGATTAACACAAATTTTGTTTCAGTTCACACGCAAAAAAATTTGTATCAACAACTTTACGAAGTAACAACCATATACAACTCGCAGTTCATTGCCATCACACACACGAAAAGAGTACAATAACAATATTATCAAAATGTTTAAGGCCACTATTTTTTTTTTCAAGGTTAGCGAATTTAAATAGATTGTACAATTCGCAATGCTGCGCATATTCGTACGTAGCACCACTGGCAACAACAGACCTATGATATGTCCACTCGGACTCCCTCTTTGACGGCTGGAAGGCAAGATGGGGGAACTGGGTCGGGGACACCAGAAAAACACGACATGTACACCTGTCACCTGCAGTGCCTCTAGAAGCCTGAATCGCAGGAAACTGAGCAAGTTCACAAAGTATAAACCCAAGAAGTCGCACACACAAGAGATTTACAACTACATATAGCGAGAGGACTCTGAAGACATCCTGTTTCTCCGAACCGCTACATATAGCAAGAGGACTTTGAAGACATCCTGTTTCTCTGAACAGATACTGCTATATGAGCTACACAATGCAAGTAAGTCAGCACCAATCACAGGATAGTTTCTGTAAAAAAAAAAAAAAATACTAACCCATCAATTTAAAAAACAACCTGGATTCAGAGTCAACAAATGGTAAAAAACTCTTCTTTTTACAGAAGACCTGGACTCAACTATTTGATCTCGCAAGTGTGATTTCACTCCATACTGCAGAAATATTATGAGCAGCTACGCTTCCAAATAAAATAAATACATTTCAGAGTAACCGCAAGCAAAGAATAAATAGCACGGCTAGAATGGGAAAAAATCAGCGAGCTTTAAAACATTCTGCAGCAAATCAAGGAATACAAGTCTCCGTCGATAATACGTAAAATATGCGTGATGCAACCAAATAACACTCGCGGGTCTGCGCGACCACGCTTCTGCGTACAGATTATTGCCGGTCGGTCGCGACGCGGAAGGCAATATTGGCGCGTGGACCGTCTGCAGCGGCAGAGACGACCGACACTCGGAGAGAGCTACAGCTACGAACCGGCGTTGTGGGTCGCGTGGTTGTTCGCCTGCTGCTGCTGCTGCTGCTCGCTTATTACGTCGACCGTGGCCGGCGACAAGTTCCTGTTGTACGGGTGGTTTGAGTTGCACAGCACTGCGTACACGTTCTCCATTTTACTGAGTTTCTCGAAAAACGGGATCAGATCCAAGAGCTCAGAGTCCGTCATGTCATCGAACCAAGATGCTACAGGCACCTGCAAGTTCAACACCGCAGTCAGTTTCAAAACCACTTCACTAAAGAAAAATAATCAACATACAGCACTTCATGTGTAAACACGTAATGTTACATTTCAACACACGTGTACCTTCCTTCACAATAAAAAGTTGTAAAAATTAATTCTTGTACATCAAATTTCTGGTGGCAAAATTTATTACACCACCACCACCACTTTCCAAAACTAGTCATCATAAGGTGTACTCCTAAGTTTAAAAACATAATCTATATTAGCAAGTACCAATAATATGCACCAATAAAATGCCTTTTCTTAATACGACGATAAGGCAAGTACAGTAGAACCCTTCTTTTACACCCCCTGGTCCCCTGAAAACTTCAAAAAAGAGGTTCCACTGTACTTCCTTTCGAAATGTTTCATATCCCAGAGAAACTGTACGTGGAAACATGGGCGACCTATTACTTACTTCTAAGATGTCGAAACTGATGAAACTTAATACAGTGAAACCTCCTTGTTGTGATCCCATTTACTCCGTTTTCCCTTATCAGTAGTTTTTTTTGGACGGCCCGACAACTATACGATATAAACAATGTTAAAAAAAAAAAAAAAATGCACAACACTTTAAAAAAATATTTCCCGCATCCATCGACCAGATATTCTGTCCGAAAGCCAAAATTTATTCGGAACAACGGATAATCAACGACTGGTGCTATCAATAGTATTATTTACATTCCACAACAGTTTTCATGTTCTATAGACTACTATTCTAATTCCTACGTATTTACTGCGTTAGTAGGTTGGTGACAATGAGAAACCATCACATATTCTTATTCTTCTTACATGTTTACTGCACTCTTAAGTTGGCGACAATTAGAACGAATCTCACTATCTCTGACACTGTGTTCAACAATCTATGGCCTTGTTATTGTAAACAGAATTTGGAATGAGGTTATGGCCGTGGTGGTATTTTGACGGGCGTGATTATTATCAGAAACTATCGGCTGCATGTTTCGTTAGAATTATAAAGGTTTGAGAAAGACTTGACAAGTAATGATTAGCAAAAATTGTCACAAATAAATCAGTTGTGGTAATATTAACCAAGGGATTGAATATGGCTCGGCCGACGAAGGAACACTGAACAAAAATATTAATATGAGTTAAATTCAACTAAATTTCAAAAATTGAAGTTTTTAATTTACAGTGGATATTTTATCATAAATTGGCTTGACTAAGTTGTTTTAATAACACCTTTAGGCTGTAGGTTTAAACATTTTGAGGTAATGTACGATATTTCTCAGGTCTAAAATCGAAGTCCGCATCCATCGTTTTTCCGCATGCTTAATTTTCTCTTGTTGGTCCACTGAAAAACGAATAATCGAGAATCCACTGTAATACTCTCGAATATATCATCTCAGATCACCATGACAAAAACATGTTGCTAAGTAGGCAAGCATATACAGTATTGTCCTCGGAAGGGACAACTGAACTTCTGTCAAAGTACAAAAATACAGAGAAGCAAAAATAACAAAGATTAAAAATATGCCTGTGTAAAAAGCCCATGTGAACTTCCACTGCACAATGTACCATGTGGAGAAAACTATAATATGTTTCCAGAACAGGAGACACTCCTTTAAACTCTGTAAATGGACAAATGCAGAAAGCCCGCCAAATTTTTACTTGGATAATTTTGATTACAATTTGAATCTCACATCTTGGCAACTTCTAACTGTGTTTACAGACAACTTTGTTACAAGCTGTTGCCAAACGAAGCAATGCCCTCTTGTGAATGAGTGAAGGACAATGCCCCTCACCCCATGACCTAGCAATAGGTTGTGCACTGACGGTGAACTGCTCATAATGGGTCGGTTCTGCCAAGATTTGAAAATAGTGTTGAAACACGACTAAAATATTTTACGATTCAAGCCTAAACCAGTCTTAAAAAAATTCAATTTATTTCTGTTCTACGAACTTTAGACACTTATTGCATTGAACACGTAAAATTATATTCCAGATATGTAACTGCGAAGAAAATAAATTACACATCAAAAGACATGAAAAACATACTAATTTGGGTCAAACATTTATTTACAAGTTTCGGAGATGGACAAAAATAATAAACNCAAAAGACATGAAAAACATACTAATTTGGGTCAAACATTTATTTACAAGTTTCGGAGATGGACAAAAATAATAAACGAAAAAACTAAAGCAATACACTGAATGCAAGGTAATGCAGATGATATTACTCACAGCATTATCTGGATGGAAGATGTAGGAAGCCGGAGAGTTGTCTACAATTACGACTCTTTGCAGATCGCGTCCCAACTTGTTCAAGTCTTTTACGTAATTCCCCCTGTGAAACACACACGACTCTCGGAACAAGCGTGCCCTGAACACGTTCCATCGGTCCAGCAGATCGGCTACAGGGTCCGCATACTGAAACAGTACAGCAAACAAGCAAGCATCACAATCAACTTCCTGCAACGCTTGCTCAATTCTCATTTCCTGCTCTAATAAATTAAGAAGCACGGTAGCTCTATCAGCGTCCGCCAAAACTTAACTTCCCAAACCACTTTTGCTAAAACTGCTAAGATAAATACTCTTAACCTGCAACTACGTGCCAGAAACATTAAGAAGTAAGTTTACCCGTGACGGGTGGCCGACGGCGACGTGACAGTCGGGCAAGGTTTCGACGTGTCGGTCAGTAACGGGTGATTCAACTAGCTGACCGGGCGGCCTGAGTTTGTACCTGGGGGTTATGCTGCAAAGTGCAGCTGGGGCTGGGTTACAGCTCACGTTGGCTTTGNGGGCGGCCTGAGTTTGTACCTGGGGGTTATGCTGCAAAGTGCAGCTGGGGCTGGGTTACAGCTCACGTTGGCTTTGGAGGCCGCCTGCTTTCCTTTCCTGCCACTTCGTACCACTCCTTTGGGTGTACGGCATACGAGAAGAAACAAATATTGGCTTCACGAGAAGAGAGCAGGCGACGATGTTCCCTAGCCNCTTTGGGTGTACGGCATACGAGAAGAAACAAATATTGGCTTCACGAGAAGAGAGCAGGCGACGATGTTCCCTAGCCAGGTGTAGAACCAAGCAGAGGCCGAGCAGATCTGAGTCATACAGATTACTCCAATTACACCAGCAACAATTCAGCACGGTGGGTTTACCACTGAAGTTTGACGACGATGTTGGGTATGTGGGCAGTCCTCCAGAACCAGTCTATCACTCCCTTCCGACGTCAGTACAGCATGGTGGATGGAGTGAATCGGCTGGACTAGCTGACTGACAGCCTTTGGATTGTGTTGCTAGTGGTTGTGGCTCTGCCTTACTGCGCACCAGGTGCACAGTATGGGTGGCCGTCGACTGGGTGTGTTTTACGGCATACGTAAGCCTGGTTAAGGGAGCCCACAGCTCTACTCTAGGTTCGGTAATTGGTTTGTCAAAGACGTGGTCTCCTGCTTTACCCTGGTGGGCTGACGTCTACAGAGGATAAAAACAGTCACCCTGAGGTTTGAGAGAAAATGTCATTATTCTGCGAGGACTAGACATAGTGGCCCATACTACCTCCTAACTAATCAGGAACTGAACGGAAGTAAACTACGTAAACCCGGTGAAGGGGACCTGGGTCTAACCTGAACAAGAGCAGCTGCGGTTAGGTAGCTATAATAACAACTGTCCCTAACTATCTCAATGCCATTGTCTAGAAGGGACTTTGAGAGCCACCCAGAAGGGTAGTGGGTGTTTAACACTACCAGAAGGGTTTCAAAGACTTCTTCGGGGGTTGCTGGTAGCAGGTCTTGAAGAGCTTCTGGTGGGTCGTGAAGACGTTGTCAGCAGAGAGCCCCAGCACACGAGGTGGTGGAGCGAGCTGCTGGAGATGAACTCTGAAGTACAACTGGAGAACAAGTAATGTTCCTCAGCTGTACACAGCTATATATTCTACCTGCCCACGGGCTCGTCTGGGGTGCAGAGGTGCGGGCGGCGAGCTGCTCCTCCTCCTGGGCAGAGCTTTGCTCTCTAGCGCAATCCCTCAGCCCGTGGCCGAAATATGTGTCTCTGTAATGCTGGGTTGCCTTGGTTGCGCGAACTTAGGCACTTAACTCGGCTGCTTGGCTAGCCTCAATCCCACGTGAGGGGGTGGCGTGACGTCTGACATAAGGGCGAATGTATGTACAGATGAGGCAAAGTCGTGTTTATATCTATGTCAAATAAGCTTCAAGTGTCACTAGCACCTGCCACCTCCCCCTTTTTCCTCGTTGCAACGTACTCTCATCTGGGTGAAAAAAAAAAATTTGGTGGGAGCGATGAGTACTGTCGGGTTGGATTCTGTAGCGCTCCTTTTCTGTGTGCTGGGCTCGGGGTTGTGTGCGGCGTTTCACGCTCTTGCCGTGGTATAACACTGTCTCTCTAGTGTACTGACTGGGCGAGCGGCCAACTAATGGTTCCTACCCCAGGGGGAGGATAACTGTCACGTGGTAATTACCCAGTGTCTGGTGAATGCTCACATCCCTTCCTTTCTTACATAATAGCGTGCTACTCACACAAGTCAGCTGAGGACTGTGTTTATATATATAAAAATAATTTTACAGATTTTAACCCAGAAGGAACAATTGTACAAGCGGCACGAAAAAAAACAATTCAACAATAGAGTATATATAATACCCACTGGTGAGGGGCGTGTCACTTCTGCTGGCTTTACCTGCCATGGTGCTGAAGGCGTGGTAAACTGACTCTGCTCTGTTTTACATGTGACATGGTTCTAAGTGGTGCCGGCGCTAGGCCTACCGTTACCTAGGCCAGCTTGTATCTACCATATATTTACACACGAGTAACGTTGCAATAAATAATACTAATAGCAATGAAGTACGGACCACCTACATAAAAAATAAAAACATATTACCCTCAAGACATACAATTGCACTTCAATGTATTTACAACAATTTTTGCTTTCGTTGAAAAGTACTTTAACAGGTGTCTGCCTGGATTTATCTTCACCTAACAAGGAAGTCTGCACTTCGATAGGAGAATTGCTCGAAACATTGTTTATCACTACGATATCTCTTACACCGTGGTTGGATATACACTGTCACTATATACTGGTACTGTCTTGGCAGATTATACACGTAGTACTATGTCAATTAGCTACGACACGACTATATTTACTGCATTATACAGTCTGTCTTATAATGCATGTACTGGTTTAACTAACGTAACAGGTAACAGCGATTCACAGCTGTTTCCATACTCGTCACTGATTACTGGTAACAGCAATTAATGACTGTTTTAATACNTGATTACTGGTAACAGCAATTAACGACTGTTTTAATACGTGTGCACACACTGGTTATGGGCGAGTATTTGACAACTCGCATCTGTCCGTCATTGACCGTGGCTGGAGTCCGGGTTTTGCAGGTGCGGCCCCGCTTCCTCAAGACCGCGTACTGAGGGTACAGCCACGTGAATTTCGAAGTGGGCTGCCATGGGTGACTCAGTCTCTTCACAGTTGAGAGGCACCACGACAGGCACGGGAGAGCATCTCTCTTGCCGTCTGGCTGCTGGGCTCTAGGTTTTCGTCCCCGGCAGTGGCCAGCTCGGGGGCACCAGACACCGGGGGACGATCAGGTGCCCACTCCTGGAGGGGCGGTGTGCTGCGGTGACCATCAGAGACAGGGAGTCCTCTACTTCTGCCTCCTCGGCTCGGCTCATTCTCCCGTACAGTAGGTGATGCAGGGGTGGTCTCGGCGCCTCCCAGCTTCGTGACATCATGGGCGACAGCGTCGTCCTGGGCGGATGTGATAGTGATTGCTGTCTGAGGCAGGGGCTCTTCGTCTCCTGCTCCTCTCTTGCGTGGCCGACCATAGAACCTACCTANTGATAGTGATTGCTGTCTGAGGCAGGGGCTCTTCGTCTCCTGCTCCTCTCTTGCGTGGCCGACCATAGAACCTACCTACAGCCCTTACACCCGTAGGAGTGGTTCCAGGTTGCGTATTAGAAAGGCAGCTACCAACTCCAAGCTTGCTTGGACTGTAACCCAGCCCCAACTGCACTTTGCAGCATAACCCCCGGGAACGAGCTCAAACCACCCGACAGTTGGNCTTGGACTGTAACCCAGCCCCAACTGCACTTTGCAGCATAACCCCCGGGAACGAGCTCAAACCACCCGACAGTTGGAGAGGCCTCACCTCCCAGCTCCCTCCTTATTTCAGCCCCCATTCAAGATCGCCGGAGAACCGCATCCCATCGTCACCCTCCGCCAAGGACTCAACGTACCACTGGGTCTCGCAAACCCATGGTGCCACCTCAGCCGAGCCAGCAGCCCTCTTCACACCCCTCCCTACCTGCATCACCTGCCGCAGCACCACCTTCGCCCCGAGCATGGGTACGAACTTCAGCAGGAGCCAACCCCAGCTGAAGCAGAGCCAGGAGCTACCCCGGGCGACGCCCGTCAGACTTTGTACCAAGCCACCAAACCACGTGCCCCAGGTTGTATACCGACCAAGCTCCAGTGAACAAACCAGAAGTCAATCTTGACAGCCAGATGTGTCTCTGAACAACACACCTATAACTAGCCCTACCGTGATGTCCCTGTCAATCACAGACATCACGCGTCAAGCATGACCTTGTTTTCTCCCCTTGCATGGCTGGCGAGGTGCGAGATAACTAGCGTGATATCCTCGCACCCTCCTCCTCGCTGCCAACCACGGAGGGGATGGTGAAGTGAGCTTGACGTGTGTTCCTACCCTCCAGCACAAGTTGTGTTATGACACTGCAGGAATTTTCTCTTCTAATGTGACATTTTTTCTGCTGGCGGTACGGCTGTCTATCCTTTNACATTTTTTCTGCTGGCGGTACGGCTGTCTATCCTTTACCAATCTCTATTAATGACCAATTGTAAGAATGGTGAAAACCAAAGACGATATTTAATAGTGAGCGAGAATATCATGCTTAAGTGTTACGTTTGTACTGTTATTGTGGGTTGTTCGGTACTACCCATTAAAGCTGCCTTTTATTACACGGANTGCTTAAGTGTTACGTTTGTACTGTTATTGTGGGTTGTTCGGTACTACCCATTAAAGCTGCCTTTTATTACACGGAAATGCTATTCTGAGCTAGTTGGAGATCATTAATTAAAATAAATTACATTTCACATATACATATTATATTTTTTTTGTCCACGACAGTATGTATATTTCAAAATGGCCTTTGCTACTGACACTTTACTAAAGGTAACACAGAATTGTGGATCCCTTCCCCCNAGTATGTATATTTCAAAATGGCCTTTGCTACTGACACTTTACTAAAGGTAACACAGAATTGTGGATCCCTTCCCCCCTTCCATTTTTGTTATTTATTAACATATCTAGACTGATGGAGTAAAGTTATGAAGTGAAGATATGTAGTTGTNCCCCCTTCCATTTTTGTTATTTATTAACATATCTAGACTGATGGAGTAAAGTTATGAAGTGAAGATATGTAGTTGTTAATATTGTTTCATTTCCCCACGGGAAATATAAATACAGGCCTTACTGCTTGCTGTCTAATAGGCCTATGTGCAACGCCACAGTCTGGTTTTTCCTTAATTCTGACTCACTTGGTGGTTGTTTCTGCACAACTGGTGTATCATTTTGCTCGCAGTACAAAAACCCTAAAAAACTAATTAATATTTCATGAATAAAACCCTTAATTTTTTGCAATGGAAGTGAACTGTGAACATGGCTTTGTGCACACAGTCAGTAATGTGCTCTTTGAATGCAATTTTTACGTTTAGGAGGAAGATGGGGAGCCACATGGGTCAAAATTTGGTTGTATCGGTTGGCACGGACAAATGTTGGGGAACCACAACAGTCTGTGAGATTGAGGTTTGAGCATACGTCCACCTGGGATTATTTGGTGCTTACTTTCGCCAGACTGGCCGTGAATAGAACACACTCGTACAGCTCGCCCATCCGCTGCAGAAACTCGTCAACGTACGGCCTCTTGAGGACGTATACTTGATGGACCGTCCCATCAATCTCGACAGGCACCACAAAGTCTGCATTGTTGATTGGCTGAAACAAAATTCTGATCTGAGAACACAAAAAAAAAAAAAAATGCAGTAGCTGTATTCACCCGAATATAAGTCAACCCCCACATTATTACTTTGGTCTACTGAAGAAATTAATTTATCCACAAATTATATGGTTATGTGGAGATGTAATTGAGGAGGATATTTTATCTTGGTACTTGAAAAAAGTTTTAACACGACAAAATTCTTTGCAGTTAGTAACATACAGTTTACTAAAACTAAAATGAATTGAAATCAAAGAAAGTCACACTANCGACAAAATTCTTTGCAGTTAGTAACATACAGTTTACTAAAACTAAAATGAATTGAAATCAAAGAAAGTCACACTATGTCCATTCATAATATTTCTAATAACAATAGGACCCATCAACCCATTTGAAGAAATCATCTTTCTGTAACGACTAGTTTTTGAGTAACAGTGTAATATTTGGGTGGAAAAAAAAAACATTAAAGGAAATCTACCAGAAAATTTGTTGCTCTTTTTTTGGTTGCCATGCATTGCGTTTCTCTTCGTAAGCACTGGGCCAGGCTACCCATATCTGAAAACAGACACCACCCCCCCTAGGCCGCCAGTGATAGCCAATACCTATTAACTCCACCCCCTTTAGCAACTGAATGTTTCTGCACGCAGGGTAACTAGCCTCAGTGTTTGTCCTGCCATCCTTCTCTCACTCGCTTGCCTTCTCACTATNATGTTTCTGCACGCAGGGTAACTAGCCTCAGTGTTTGTCCTGCCATCCTTCTCTCACTCGCTTGCCTTCTCACTATGCTTGTGTTATTCGACTTTGATTTCTCTGGGGTTACGATGCACTTCTAATGCATACTACTTGGACATGCCATCGGCCACATGACTCTGGACTGTGAAACCATGACAAGTCTTCCTCCCACTGGGGCCACCCACCTCCCCGCCAGTCCATCACACCTGACGAGCGCCAGATACATTCTCGCTTCCTCACTTCCAGCCTTCTCCCCACATCGTTCATCACACATAACAGACAAATGTGACCTCCAGTATGTTTATAGTGCCAGTTTAAACCAGACTTTCGATGACCTGGGCTGCGGAAAGTAGCGTTTCTGCGAGGCATAAACAACAAAGTTTTGGTTTTGTTTTTAAATATGAATGGAGCAAACAAAGTGTAGGGTCCAATGTTACTGATTTTAAAAATTGTTCGGTGACAGGGGAGATCACTGATACGCTACACTTCTGTGGCATCATTTTATTTAGAAGAAGTCTTTTTAATTTATATAAAGTAATATTTCACTGAAATACCAGATTTTTTAACAAGAGGCCACAAAACACTGAATTTCTGCTCAGAAAAAGGAAAAGTACATCATGTACAATGTTAATTTTTTGTAACTGAGTGACAACAAAGGTCACAGATATCCTTCTGTGGTATCATTTAATTCAAAAGATGTCTGTTTAANTTTTTGTAACTGAGTGACAACAAAGGTCACAGATATCCTTCTGTGGTATCATTTAATTCAAAAGATGTCTGTTTAACAATATAAATTATTGTTTCGTGAAATATCCCATGGTATTGCTGCAAAAGGCCATCAAAAATGTAATTTGCACTTGCAAATAAGTACACAGTGTCCAATGTTGCAGCTTTTGTAATCGTGTGGCAATAAGGGAGGTCGCAGTTACCAATCCGTGTTATCTTACTCGGAAGACATCCGATTCTCCAATTAAATTAATATTCCATGCAAAAATCATGTTGATTTTACATCAGATACAAGTGAACATGGACTTATGACGCTCAGTAAATCCTCAACCCGCTAAATGTTTTTAAAAATTTTGGGAGACAAGGGGGATTGTAAGTATATGCCTCTAAAGTATCAACTTATTCACAAGACACCTGCCTATTACAATAAAATTATATTTAATTTTAGAAAAATGTTATTTTCAGATAGAGGTAATTGAACATGGACTTCATACAAAATTTTGACGTTTAGGAGTTGAGGTGGGGCACAATCAGTCCAAAATTCTCACAAAAAAAAAAATATATATCTATAACGATTGACCCGTAATAACAACCTTATTTATGGAAACTATGAGGGGTTGTTTTAATAAGGTTCTACTGTTTAAAGCAACCTGATAATGTTTAAAGTTTATTTTTAACAACTTAATGAAACCAATGCGCAGTCTAAAAACGCTGATCATCACTTACTAATACCCAAGCAAAATCATTGAACTCAACATTTTTAGTATGTGAAAATTAGAATAAAACAGCATCTTATAGTCAGGTAAATAGAGTCTCACATCTTACACACTCTTTAATGTAACTCTGCAAACTGCAGGTAAAAATTGGAGTTATACAAAACACTACTGAAGAAAACTTTTCATTGCTGTCACTAAGTTGTTCTTAACGGATGGTGCCCCGCAGAATGTAATGCAACTTGGAATTACTTCGACACTTTCCATATGCTGCTGTTTTGTGATATCAGACCAGTAACGAGCCTCATCAACTTATCTATTATTTACTTACCGCATTTTACAAGAGACTGAGGACAACTGCATAAAGGTAGTCTCTTCGCAGTTTCTTCATACTTTTTGAATTAAACTTTTGAAAAATCACCCCATGTATGATGTTTCCTTTCAACACACCGCCAATTAAATATCACAAAGGACAACAGGAGTGAAAAAAACACCCCACCAGGCGACATAATGCACTGCATACACTGATAAATAAGGCATTGAGTTCTTTTGTCATTTAATTACCTGTCTCTGGCAGATGTGCACATGTTAAAGTCCAACATTGGCTGCAATGGTAAAATTCTGTGCTAATACAAAAATCAGTGACCTTGTTCTAATTATCGTGACTTCTTCATAATTTCCATGGCCACCTAATTTTTGTGGATTTTCAATGACATCCGTGATCGGTCGACCCCTTGTATAGTATATTATGTTAACTTAGAAGTTAAAATTAATGCCCTTAAATTTAATACTGTTTTGGTAAGGATATGAGGAATCACAAGACATTCTAATACACATCTCCCTAATATTTCATCTATCTATGACATAAGGCTCAATCTGTCTTACCACTTGTAGTTTTTATCTACAGTGTTTCCTTTACTACTTGTAGGAGGGTGAAATCAAAACATGCAGTGTATTGGTGTTAATTTCATTATTTCTCTTTGCTGAAATATTAAACAGTAAGATTACTTCATTGTTTTTTAATATGATAAAAGTTGTTACCAACAAAAAGTTGCTTGCTAATTTTTCTAACACTGTTACTTTTTCAACACATTAATTTTTAATTAGTTATTTTACAATAAATTAACATTAAAAATAACTTGTTTTAGTTTTCGATACACTAACTTCAACTTAACTTCAGTTACTTTTTGAAACTAACCTGCCCACGCCCGAGGCCAACACGGAAAAATNGATACACTAACTTCAACTTAACTTCAGTTACTTTTTGAAACTAACCTGCCCACGCCCGAGGCCAACACGGAAAAATGAAAGTAGGAAAATCACCTTGAAAGAGCTGTGTACCAGCGTCTCGTCCAAGTCGATCACCATGCACTTCTTATGCATGTCCTGGTGCCGCACCGGAGGCAACAAGAACCGCGGGGACCCCGGGCTGAGCTGAGGCGAGCACTGGCACTCCCCGCTGGCCGACGCCTTCGAACTCTTCGACCCTGCGTGCCTGCTGAAGCAGCACAGCAGGGTGCGCAGCAGACCACGGCGAGGCTTCTTGCCATTCTGACCTGCACACACGCACGCCAATCAAGATCAAGATACCGCTCACATCTCGTAACCGTCGCAGCCAGCCACAAATAACATTTCTTATTTAAGGGTTCTGCCTGTCTGCATCTATTTTGCCTGTTCGAGTCCTCGGAACATGTAAGCTCTAATGCCGGCACTTGCTCGAGTGAACAAGTGCCTCTATGCACAAAGCGCTTAAACTAGCACGCAGTCCTTCCATCTGCGACTCGCCTGAACATGATTTTAAGCTGTGAACTTATATTTTATGACACACTAATACAGATCAAAGTATAATGTGAATCTAAAGACAATCCTGAAGTTTCTGTGTCGGGAACTTAGCAGCTAAANCACTAATACAGATCAAAGTATAATGTGAATCTAAAGACAATCCTGAAGTTTCTGTGTCGGGAACTTAGCAGCTAAAAGTGTTTATGGAAACACCCATTTTTAGCAATTTCCACATTCTAAAAAAATTACCCTTGGATTTGAAATGAGAACTTGAAACTTGTCTTTGGGTGGAGAGACTTGGGCGGCTCTTAACATAGATGTCTTGAGAACTATTGAGGGTAAAGTGAGGCAAGTATGGAGCAGTGCCAGAATCAAAGGGTGGGGGAAATGGGAGATCACAGAGAAAACCTGTTGACCAGAGGCTTCATTCAGCACAATTCCCATGTGTGAAAATTCGAATGTGNTGGGGGAAATGGGAGATCACAGAGAAAACCTGTTGACCAGAGGCTTCATTCAGCACAATTCCCATGTGTGAAAATTCGAATGTGACCCTGCCAGGAATTGAACCTGGTTCACATAGGTGGGAGCAGAGTAGTCTGACCACTACACCACCCCTTGTCTTCAGACACAAAAAGTCTTTTAATTCTCTTCCTGTTCAAATACCACTACAAAATATCCAACAATATTTTGATCACGTGTTTTTGAAAAAGACCATAATAAAGTCTATACTCAGTAACGTCACACTTTAAGAATCTACCGTTGTAAAATCACCTTGCGTATGAAATGTTAGTTTGTTTCTTAAATACCTCTATTATCACAAGCATTTTATACTTCTGTTGACATAAAAGTACCTTACTTTTGGTTAAATTGNACTAATACAGATCAAAGTATAATGTGAATCTAAAGACAATCCTGAAGTTTCTGTGTCGGGAACTTAGCAGCTAAATGGAAACATGGAAACACCCATTTTAGCAATTTCCTCATAAAAAAAAAAATAACCCTTGGATTTGAAATGAGAACTTTAAACTTGTCTTTGGGTGGAGAGACTTGGGCGGCTCTTAACGCAGATGTCTCGAGAACCAACGAGGGTGAAGTGAGGTGAGTATGGAGCGGTACCAGAATCAAAGGGTGGGGGAAATGGGAGATCCCAGAGAAAACCTGTCGACCAGAGGCTTCATCCGACACAATTCCCATGTGCAAAAATTCGAATGTGACCCTGCCAGGAATTGAACCTGGTTCACATAGGTGGGAGCAGAGTAGTCTGACCACTACACCACCCCTTGTCTTTAGACACACAAAGTCTTTTAATTCTCTTCCTGTTCAAATACCACTACAAAATATCCAACAATATTTTGATCACGTGTTTTTGAAAAAGACCATAATAAAGTCTATACTCAGTAACCTCACACTTTAAGAATCTACCGTTGTAAAATCACCTTGCGTATGAAATGTTAGTTTGTTTTCTTAAATACCTCTATTATCACAAGCATTTTATACTTCTGTTGACATAAAAGTACCTTACTTTTGGTTAAATTGNTTTCTTAAATACCTCTATTATCACAAGCATTTTATACTTCTGTTGACATAAAAGTACCTTACTTTTGGTTAAATTGAACCATCTACTTATATTTAACCAATAAATGATAATACGAATTTCATTTATAATTAATATGAATAAAAGCAGAGAGAAAATAGGTATGTTGGTAATGCAGGCGAAGAAATAGTTCTAATGCTTAAACATTATTAGTCACTGTGGACAAATACGGTGCAATGTCCCTTTAGTGTAATTTCCTACACTCAGTTAATAAAGCTTTGTTTGCATGAAGCAGAGAAGCATCCCGAAAGTAGAACTCCAGAGTTGGACGTAACCAAGAATAGACTATAACCGATAAATGCCAGAGACTAAACTCACTGTAGGTAAATGCAGTGTATAAAGAAAGACAAGATGCATCGTGGTGCTACAACTATTTATACAACCAATACAAGACTAACAACAAAACAGCCATACTTCTCGCACACTAGGTAATTATACATATTGTGTAGTCATTTACTCTTATACATTTGGCTAACAAACAATTCAGACTAACTCGAAAGTTCACCAAGGAAAACTGATAAAAACAAAGAACATGAGCAAAGCAAGGAAAAGTATCGTTTTGCCATTTAACATGGGTGCACAATACCTAAAAGACAAGAATTATTAAAAACATTACTTGAGGACAAAAAAATAATGCACCGCCATTTCTCCAGGATACAATAAAGACCCTAAGAATGAAGGGAAAGGTACCATATTTCCATGATTACAAGCAGCACCAAAACAAAACTGAGGAAAAATGTTTTCCCCCACATTGTCATTATTTTTTTTCTTTTTGGCAATTCCTGTTACAAACACTTTAAATTAAAAAATTGTCAATGTTAGGAACCTCACTCCACATGATTATGCACCGAAGCAAAAAATATTCAAGATTACACAACCGGTACCCACAACACTTTATTAAAATTCTGCTTTTATTTCTGCCGGCATACTGTGTTGCATTTCGGTAACCAAATGCTTAAAATCAATTCTTTATTAACACTACGTGAATCAATATAAAGTCGCATTACATCAGTAAAATTGTAATTGAATGTGTAAAGAACAACAGACACAGCGCGCATGTGTCTGCAGCGTACGCTACGATCGCAGGAAGCCGTCGCTGTGTGGTTGTTCACGCAGTGTCACCAGGCTTGGCCAGGCTGCCAGAAACAAGCGCGATTGCCACATTTAGCTGCCTTGCGCTGTTGCCAGGCTGTACGTCGGCTCGCGGACACACTTGCTGCGACAGTGGCAGAGTCTGCAGTGTTATACAACACGGTGGACAAGAATCTGACAGGAGCTTTTCACGTCAGACACGGGGAAACGTCACTCCAGCTGGGTTTAAGCTACGTGTTATCGTCTCCGCAGAAGAACATGGCAATAGAGCTGCTGTCCAACAATTTGGAGTTCACGAAAAAAATGGCGAGGAATTGGCGTAAACAAAGAGATCAACTTAAAAATACCAGTTACTCGAGACGCTGCTTTAAGGGCTTCAAAAAGACTAGGATTTCAAATGTGTTGAGAAGGCTCAGAAGATGATGGATGCACTGTGGCAGACAAGACCATAGAATTGTTGATGAGCAAGAGTGTGATGACGAAACATTGGATTCCACAAACACTTCGCAAGTGATGGCAGTGATTCAGAGTGTAATGACAGTGATTAGTTTTTTTAATATTTTTTTTGTGAAGTTTGCCAGTAATACCAAAGTTTTGAATGTGTTTTTGCAACGTTTAGCAGTAGTAGACGTGGCGTGGTGTTGTGTTTGAGTAAATTTTGTACTACATTTTTTTTTTTTTTTTAATAAACATAATTTAGAAATTCCAGCAATGCACAAAGTTCCTAAATATTTCTGAATGTGCAAATAAAATAATCCTATGTAGTCCTCATCTGAAAACAAAATACCTAATAGCGAATGTTTTAAATTAATGACATTCATCAATGAAAATAACTGCAACCACAGATAACAGTTATCAGATAAGCAAATTATCTTGATATCAAGTCTACACAACACCACAATACATGTAATGTAACAACTTACCTGGGGCAGGCAGCTCACTGTCGCCATGAGGCAGCTGAACTGAAAAAGAAAAAAATAACAAATGTTCAGTCACAAGCATTATAATATCACAATAGCAAATAAACACTTCATGTGTCACAATAATTCATTCAGTAACTTCCAAACTTCTTTCGCAGTTCTGAATCACGTTTTTGCCTGTGCAATAATCTCGTTTAACACCAATGCAGAATATGATAAACTTATGAGAAATTTACATATTTACACATGCTTGTTTTCTGCTTTGGTGCATTTACAAATAAATTATTCATCTGCTGAGTGGGCCTAAGTTTAATCAGCAGTCTGAATTCGCAACCTGTTGCTACATGAAACATTGAAAACATATTTTTGCAATTAATATTTCTTTAATTCGCAAACTGTACAAAACACTGTTATTCCAAAGTTAAATATTTTAGCAACAATTCCAATACAAAACCAGAGTTCTGCTAACCCAACACAACAAAATAAAAGATAATTTTTTGTTGTTATACTAATAGTTATGATAGTCACAGAAAATTATACCTGCCAGAAGAGCATGTTTCTCAATACAGGCTGCCTGGAAGATATTGTCAGGAAAATACTTAACGAATGGTGGCAATAATAATAATAATAATATTACATAATTTATTGTTTACTTACATTAGGAACTGGAGTGTAGGTATGTATTTTCATTTGTGTGGTAATCTTTATTGTGGTCACATGACATCAACATTTTGCATTTTAAAGTTTGTGGTTAACCACAAAAGCATTGGATAAAGATAAAAATTGGGAGAAAGAAAAAAAAAACNTTTTGCATTTTAAAGTTTGTGGTTAACCACAAAAGCATTGGATAAAGATAAAAATTGGGAGAAAGAAAAAAAAAAACCAGTGATTTGCAAATTTCCCTACTAAAAACATAATGACAAAAATTACCAAAGAACACTTAGTTTAAACCTTAATTTACTGTAAAGAATTCAAAATGATGTAATATTGAAGGAATTAAATTTAAAGCATAATAAAACTATTTACGCAGCTTGAAAAGCAATTCACAAAGTCCGCANGTAATATTGAAGGAATTAAATTTAAAGCATAATAAAACTATTTACGCAGCTTGAAAAGCAATTCACAAAGTCCGCAAAGATTTTCAAATGGGTAGCAACTAACTCAGACGAGCATGATTTCAAAATTGGGTTTCTGACTCTGCGTAATTTCAAACAACAAATAAAATACTTGGCTGAGATAAATTTACATGCAGATCACAATATTTCAGCCAGGATGCTGTGGCCAGACGGTAATTAAAAACCTTCTACTGTACATCGGGTAGGCGTAGACATCATTAGCATCTTGAAGTCATGCCATTTTTACAAATTGGCGTGGCTTCTTAAAAGCATACCCTGGACTCTGAAAATCATTTCGTTCAAAATCCAAGATTAAGGGTTATGAACTCTGTGTCGTATCACATGGAAATTAGTTAACCAAGGCATTCACATGTACCGCCAAAAAAGACACACAAATATTTTACATCTTTGGAATGCTTGGAAGATTACTTTAATAGCATAAACGTCACATTTTAAGTACTTCATTACTAATTAAGAATATAAAATTTATATATGAAATAATATAAATAAACAGACTTAAATAAAATTAAAAAAATTAATGATGGACCTGAATTTACAAAATTAACGTAAGAGAGGTACCAAATAAACAAAAGTCTGATAGACAAATGAAATATTAGCAAACCAAATAAATATTAACAAAGACAATTAAATAAATTAACATAAGGAATGCATTCATTACAATGTTTAAAAAAAACTCAAGCTGAATTGAATTTTTCGCTAACGCAGGACATTATATGTACACTGCATTCAGGAAATGGCCATCCACTCTATCACGACTAACAGTGAAATATTTATTCAATATTTGAAATAGTCCACAACTTTGGGCGCCAAAATTTTTATTGCACTACCACCGTGTGTATATAGAATTGATTAGTTTAGTGTTTTATTTGTGTCTTGAGTGAATGAGTGTGCATGCGTGATAGGGAAACAGTTTCACGCGGGTTTCTTAGCTTTCTCCTTGGAGGAGCAATGCCATTCAAAAATACGTATGCGGAAAGGCTCATTAACCAATTATCAATATGAAGTACAACATAAAACACTTGAAAATAAACATAAATCAATCAAACTTATAATGCCCTATCTCAGGTAGGTACGTACACCTTCATCTTTCTTTGGATTGTCCGGCGAAGATAAGCTGTGACAGAGCATGATGACAAACAACTACACTTACGCCCTTTATAAAGAAAGTGGAAATTCAACACCTACATGAAGCACACACAGGTAACCCAGTTAAACATAAGATATTTATTAACATGCTGAGAACATCAGCCATTAGAACACATTGCATTACACCATCAGAATTACTCCTTGGATTTCCAATGCATTTTATATTGCTTATGAATGGGATGCACGTAGGGAAAATTTTCTCAGAGCAATAAAAGGAATATTTACCTCTCTCTTTCTCTCCGACTGACAAACTACAAGACTAGATTTAGTGAAAGAATTTTCCAAGTCCCTATAACACAAATTAGTCTTCCAGCTAAGTTTATGCAGCAGTTCATTTACTATTCAGAATGAATTGATTTCATGAAGTTTCATTTTTATTTCGGCTAGCTTTGAGATTAAAATACTGTATTCACAGACCACTGGGTGTATGGAAAAATTTTTAAAATTAAAGTGTCTGTGGTTTAGATCCTTATAGAAATCATTTCTAAATTTCCAAAACGTTTGCTTTTACCACACATACAGTTTTACTGTAGACACAAGTCTTACGACCTTGGTAACACCCGCGTCCCTTGAACATCATCATCTTTCTTGCAGACACCAAAATAAATAATCTAGCGCTTTTTGGCTACTTCCATAGCCTGCGTACATTTAAGGTACTCGCGAAGGCTCTCTTCCATCGCCCTACCATTAGGATAGGCGATCCAAATCAAAATACAATTTAATTTAAAATCAGACAAAATGTAAAGGTCTGACCACTGTCATGTCTGAAGAGAGAGTCCTTGGGCTTGCTTAAGGCAGCCCTCCTTCTTTAACAAGATCAAAGAACACATAATTTCCTGCTAGGGAAACATATCTACAAACCGTTTAAATTTTATGATCTCTGAGGCCTACAAATTAACATTATGCAAAGCACTAGTTTGACAAGGAGAAAACCCCTAAATAAAACAACATTAATCACTCTACCTGTGACATCAAAACAATCAATTAATTAAAATTTCAGAACATTAGTGTGTGATCATCAAAATAAAATTATGATAAGATTTCTACCATCATTTAAAAAAGTAAACGAACAAGAAATATTATACTGTCAGATGTAAACATTGCTATACAATAACAATACTTACCAATATAAGTGTCCATGTAAAAAGTAAACAAAGAGTGAATTTATTTATATCCCCACATAATCAAAAAGCAAACATGTAATGGACATCACTAAGTGTGGGAAACATCATTAAAATAACATTTACAGGTTGTGGTATATCTGACTTGTACGACAGTATGCAATATATGCTGAGGCCCACGATATCGAAGCCATATGTGGTATGTTATCAAATATTATTTGAATCGATAAGGTATAGTGTAGCAAATAAAACTTAAGTTATGTAACACTCTGCTGTTTACGTTGGGCTTGGTAGGTAATTCTCTCTATACTTTACACTTCTGGATTAGGAATAGGATTTTGTGGGTATTTGCAAGTCAGTGTTATGTGTTGTGACACTTCCCTTTTTTGTGTGGCGACATTGAGGCTTTCAAAATTCACGTGAACACTAATCCAAATACACTGAAAAGCCAAAAACAAAAAAAAACTGGTATAGGCGTGCGTATGCAAATAACAGAAGTATGGAACCAATCAGAGTAACGCGATGCGGTCGGCAGCTAGATCGGTTACTGCTGCTACAATGGCAGGCTATCAAGATTTAAGTGAGTTTGAACGTGGTGTTATAGTCGGCGCACGAGAGATGGGACATAGCAACTCCAAGGTAGCGATAACATTTGGAAGTTCACGTACGACCATTTCACGAGTGTACCGTGAATATCGGGAATCCGGTAAATCATTACATCTTCGACATTGCTGCGGTCGGAAAAATATAGTGAAAGAACGGGACAAACGACGACTGACGAGAATCATTAAACGTGATAGACGTGCAACCCTTTCTCAAATTGGCGCAGATTGGATTTGTGGACTGCCCTGCAGCATTCATGGTGTGAACTGCCGCCTGCATACCTTCAGACATTCGTCAAGTCCATGCCACGTCGTCTTGCGGCACTTCTGCGTGCTCGGGTGGGCCCTACAAGATATTAGGCGGGTATACCAGTTTTTTTTCGCTCTTCAGTGTGTATTGCACTCAGAATAGATGCAGGAACAAATATGAAAAGACTTATATTTACCACAGAACTACTGGGAATCAAAGAAATTGTGTCGGGTTCCAATCAGATTTTATAACATACGAAGATTGGCCGAGAATAAATGCAAAGGTGATGAGAGAAAAATTAAAGTTCTGACTCTTTACTAAAAATTAAAAGAAAATCTCAAATAACTGCTTCAATCTTAAACTGGAGTCTTATTACTTCAAATTAATCATCATCCTTACAATAATTAATTAAGAGACTAAAAATCTGAAAATATTAAATTAAAAGAAAAAACTATATTGCTGAAACACGTGTTCATAAAAATGCAAAATTATAGCATTCATATTCCCAATAGTTTATCTTCTTCCACGTATCGAATACGTCACTACACATTCCATTCAGGTGAAAAAGAAAGTTACTGATGTACTTGTAAAAATATTTCAAATCACTAAAAAGGAATGGAAAGTCAAAAGTTTGCTGCTTTCAATTAATTATTCTCACGGTAATTAGCTTTTTTCACGGTGCTCCGGCACTAGCGTCAGTAGGTGAGGCTTAGGATCTCTGGTTCATACCATACTTCTCAAAGTAATAGGCAACGGAAAATTCAGTAACCTTCACGCAATTCGCTCCTTTTGCTCAATTTGCAAAAAAGAGAGGTGATTAGTTTTCATTAGACTGAAAACTAAAGTACCTTACCGTTTAAAACGACACCACGTTAATTTTCTTTAAAAACTTCAGCAGAATGAATTTTAACTAAACCCTGATTTTTAAATCAAATTTTTTAATTGTTTCATTCTTAATTCAGATGCTAATACAACCCATTTTAATTCACAGTAATGTTACGAGTATTTGTGTAGCGTTAAATAGGCAGTCGTAGATTTTTCTCAAGTGCTTNCAATGCATTTTATATTGCTTATGAATGGGATGCACGTAGGGAAAATTTTCTCAGAGCAATAAAAGGAATATTTACATCTCTATTTCTCTCCCAATGACAAACTACGAGACTAGATTTAGTGAAAGAATTTTCCAAGTCCCTATAACACAAATTAGTCTTCCAGCTAAGTTTATGCAGCAGTTCATTTACTATTCAGAATGAATTGATTTCATGAAGTTTCGTTTTTATTTCGGCTAGCTTTGAGATTAAAATACTGTAGTCACAGACCACTGGGTGTATGGAAAAATTTTTAAAATTAAAGTGTCTGTGGTTTAGATCCTTATAGAAATCATTTCTAAATTTCCAAAACGTTTGCTTTTACCACACATACAGTTTTACTGTAGACACAAGTCTTACGACCTTGGTAACGCCCGCGTCCCTTGAACATCATCATCTTTCTTGCAGACACCAAAATAAATAATCTAGCGCTTTTTGGCTACTTCCATAGCCTGCGCACATTTAAGGTACTCGCGAAGGCTCTCTTCCATCGCCCTACCATTAGGATAGGCGATCCAAATCAAAATACAATTTAATTTAAAATCAGACAAAATGTAAAGGTCTGACCACTGTCATGTCTGAAGAGAGAGTCCTTGGGCTTGCTTAAGGCAGCCCTCCTTCTTTAACAAGATCAAAGAACACATAATTTCCTGCTAGGGAAACATATCTACAAACCGTTTAAATTTTATGATCTCTGAGGCCTACAAATTAACATTATGCAAAGCACTAGTTTGACAAGGAGAAAACGCCTAAATAAAACAACGTTAATCACTCTACCTGTGACATCAAAACAATCAATTAATTAAAATTTCAGAACATTAGTGTGTAATCATCAAAATAAAATTATGATAAAATTTCTACCATCATTAAAAAACGTAAACGAACAAGAAATATTATACTGTCAGATGTAAACATTGCTATACAATAACAATACTTACCAATATAAGTGTCAACGTAAAAAGTAAACAAAGAGTGAATTTATTTATATCCCCACATAATCAAAAAGCAAACATGTAATGGACATCACTAAGTGTGGGAAACATCATTAAAATAACATTTACAGGTTGTGGTATATCTGACTTGTACGACAGTATGTAATATATGCTGAGGCCCACAATATCAAAGCCATATGTGGTATGTTATCAAATATTATTTGAATCGATAAGGTATAGTGTAGCAAATAAAACTTAAGTTATGTAACACTCTGCTGTTTACGTTGGGCTTGGTAGGTAATTCTCTCTATACTTTACACTTCTGGATTAGGAATAGGATTTTGTGGGTATTTGCAAGTCAGTGTTATGTGTTGTGACACTTCCCTTTTTGTGTGGCGACATTAACACTTTCAAAATTCTCGTGAACACTAATCCAAATACACTGAAGAGCCAAAAAAACTGGTATAGACGTGCGTATGCAAATAAAGAAGTATGGAACCAATCAGAGTAACGCGATGCGGTCGGCAGCTAGATCGGTTACTGCCGCTACAATGGCAGGTTATCAAGATTTAAGTGAGTTTGAACGTGGTGTCATAGTCGGCGCACGAGAGATGGGACATAGCATCTCCGAGGTAGCGATAACATTTGGATGTTTGCGTATGACCATTTCACGAGTGTACCGTGAATATCGGGAATCCGGTAAATCATTACATCTTCGACATTGCTGCGGTCGGAAAAATATCGTGAAAGAACGGGACAAACGACGACTGACGAGAATCATTAAACGTGATAGACGTGCAACCCTTTCTCAAATTGGCGCAGATTGGATTTGTGGACTGCCCTGCAGGATTCATGGTGTGAATTGCCTACTGCATACCTTCAGACATTAGTCGAGTCCATGCCACGTCGTATTGCGGCACTTCTGCGTGCTCGGAGGGGCCCTACAAGATATTAGGCGGGTGTACCAGTTTTTTTTTTTCTCTTCAGTGTATATTGCACTCAGAATAGATGCAGGATCAAATATGAAAAGACTTATATTTTATTTACCACAGAACTACTGAGAATCAAAGAAATTGTGTAGGGTTCCAATCAGATTTTATAACATACGAAGATGGGCCGAGAATAAATGCAAAGGTCATGAGAGAAAAATTAAAGTTCTGACTCTTTATTAAAAATTAAAATAAAATCTCAAATAACTGCTTTAATTTTAAACTGGAGTCCTATTACTTCAAATTAATCACCCTCCTTACAATAATTAATTAAGAGACTAAAAATCTGAAAATATTAAATTAAAATAAAAAACTATATTGCTGAAATACGTGTTCATAAAAATGCAAAATTATAGCATTCATATTCCCAATAGTTTATCTTCTTCCACGTATCGAATACGTCACTACACATTCCATTCAGGTGAAAAAGAAAGTTACTGATGTACTTGTAAAAATATTTCAAATCACTAAAAAGGAAAGGATAGTCAAAAGTTTGCTACTTTTAATTAATTATTCTTAGGATAATTAGCTTTTTACACGTTGCTCCGGCACTAGCGTCCGTAGGTGAGGCTTAGGATCTCTGGTTCATACCATACTTCTGAAAGTAATAGGCAACGGAAAATTCAGTAACCTCCACACAATTCGCTCCTTTTGCACAATTTGTAAAAGATAGGTGATTAATTTTCATTAGACTGAAAAGTAAAGTACCTTTCCGTTTAAAACGACACCACGTTAATTTTCTTTAAAAACTTCAGTAGAATGAATTTTAACTAAACCCTGATTTTTAAATCAATTTTTAAAATTGTTTCATTTTTAATTTAGATGCCATTTTAATTCACAGTAATGTTACGAGTATTTGTGTAGCGTTAAATAGGCAGTCGTAGATTTTTCTCAAGTGCTTTTCATACCAATTGTATTAATACTTTCTGTCATTTGGTTCTTGTGTAGGTAAGTCTCTTTTGAAGTGCTATTTTACATCTTGTCTCTGCAACATGTATTTGGTTTACAGTACCTCAAAAATTCACATTTACCTTGGCTTTGCACAGCATTTCAAACCATAAGTTAATTAATTTCCTCGAGTGGTGTTTGGCAGTGTTTAAAAGTAGCCACTTGAATCAGTCTATGAAAGGAGAAAGTAAAGCCCGAACTATAATGGCAGTTGCCAAGTCTTAGTCGCAGGTTGTAACAGGAGTCGCAAGGCTGATTGCAGCGTTGTAGAAAGCCGGCTGTACAACTTGGATAAAATCAAAGTCTTGAGACTACGACTGCTACGACTAACCAATCAGCATCAAGGTAACTATAAATAAGGGACGACGATAGCAAAACACACATAAAAATATGTGTTATTTTATGAAAATACTTTAAAGCACAAACCTTGCTTTATTTGGTACACAAATTGAAAGTGTCGTGTGGCATAACAACAGATGTATATGCAATGAAATGTGTTTAATGAGTGCAAGAAATTATAATTTTAACAATTGTCAAACAGAACACAGCCATAAAAATACACTGTATTGCCTAACTGTACCGCTAGAAGCACTACTGTAACTCGTTGAAAGCACTTTATAGAGTGGTTTTTTGTTTAATACTGCAATAGTTTTGTTTGTTCAAGTAAAATTTCTCCAACAAACCGAACGCTATAAATAAAAATATTGCAATGAATAAATTCTGTATCGAACAAAAGAGCAATTTTTACGGTTGAATTGGTAACAAGCTGGTCACAAGCATTCACGAAAGTTAGCATTCACAAGCCGGCGCGGTAATGTACACAACTAAAAGTAAAATCTGCCTAACTGATATTTTATACAAAGTGTCAAAATATTCAATTGTACAAAAATACACATGAGCACAACAAATTAAAATGTTTAAATTATAAACTAGGTCACCCACATCCTGACTACAGTAGTCAAATATGGCAAACTATTTACAGAGCGTTTCGAAACAGCAGAGTATCCATAAGCATCGCTCCCCTGAATTTGGAGACTGCTACCGATTCAACCATGAACACATGCCTATTATTTATAACAGACTTAACACACATTGACACTCGTATGTGTCAGTTACAATAGTTTGTACTGGTTTTATGTTTACATATAAGCAGCAATTATAATTGACCTATTAATTTGGAACTCTTCCATAAAACATATTAGTTGGTGGTTTGTGTTTGGTTCTTACGAAGAGTTACGAATGAGACATTGTAGCCTAAATAGCTTATCATATTGCACTGCGAACATCACTGCCAATTCCACGACTGTCACAAACTACAAATTCATTGGGGACAAGGCTTAAGGCGGTGCCAAACAAAGATTTTCTCATGCATCACACTCGTCTCTGTTCTTCATTAACTATAAAGTACAAATTTAACTTTAACATTATTTAAATATTTACTTGTAGTGCACATGTCACTGTCTCACCAGAGGTAAAAGACTCCTATAAGTTTCTTATAGGGTCACAGGAAAATCTTTGAGCATATACCTAGGACTACGTCATCTTGTAACTATGGCACCCTCATTTGTCAACTATAATTTACATAAATATTATTTTACACAAAATGACAGGCTTGGATAATTTCCATCTCCTTGCCAACAAGTTTTATGGTGTTGGAGTGTTACCTGCACATCGCAATATGCTAATATAAAATATAAAACATGTATTATCATCCATTCGGGTTACTTCACATTTTTCTGAAGCCTTGCTAAGTTCTACTTTCATGATATTCTTCCGCCTCATGCAAACAAAGCTTTACAGAGTCTAAAGAATTACACCAAAGGGACAGTGCACCGCATTCGTGCGCATCCATTATATTATTTTGCATAAGAACTATTTCTTATTAGGCATTNCATTCGGGTTACTTCACATTTTTCTGAAGCCTTGCTAAGTTCTACTTTCATGATATTCTTCCGCCTCATGCAAACAAAGCTTTACAGAGTCTAAAGAATTACACCAAAGGGACAGTNACAGAGGCTAAAGAATTAGACCAAAGGGACAGTGCACCGCATTCGTGCGCATCCATTATATTATTTTGCATAAGAACTATTTCTTATTAGGCATTACCAACACAACTATCTTTTCCCTGTTTTTTTCCTTACTAATTATAAATTAAATGTCTTAATTTATAAATAAAATTTGAATTTAACCAAAAATAAGGTAATTTTCGGTAATTATCTAGTTTAGCAGATTTTCTAAACGAAACGTCCTAGACCAACAAAAGTAACATTAATGGGTTCTGCACAGCTTACCTTGTTCATATTCAGGAGGGCGTAATGTTAAAATAAGTAGAACGTATTAAATAAAATAGTTAAAAGTACGAGCAGCCCTGCGCTTTGTTTACTTCGGACGTCATTATTCTCTTCAGTGATTTTCAGCATAGTGCCGTCACCTTATTGGCTGTAGGTTGTCGACGTCATTGTAACTGTCTTTTATACGTCATCGTCATTGAATTTCAGTTGCCATTCAGATGCAAAAATATTGTGGTTGTGTTGTTGCGAGCGCGAGTTGTGACGTCCGAATACGATCAATTTAAAAACGGAGAGTGCAATAATGAGTGCTTCTGTGCGTAATATTCGCCTATGTGACTGGGGTTACTTGTTTCATCGAGTGAGGTAAGGTGTACAACAGTTTAATTGGCTGAGGACAGAGGAATTGTACTCGCCGCCTACCTAGGTGAGTTAATTCATATTCTTCCGGTGTTTTGCAGTTCCTTTAAAACCCTAACATCTTAGATTAGACTAAATTCGTAGGTTAGTTTAAAACCCTAAAATCCGAGGTTAGTTTGGAACCCACCCAACAATCCTAGGTTAGATTAAAACACTACAATCCTAGGTTAGTTAAAAAATGTAAAATAGTGATTCACTCATCGTGGGGTTAGGTTCTGTTAGGATAAGTGGGCACATATTACGAACTTAGTCATATGTTAATGACCCTAGTATATTCGTGTTCTGCGTAATTAGTAGAGTGGAAATATACCACTTTTCGGGGTTTTTTTTTTTACAGAAAAGCTGCTAAACTGGATAATTACTGATAAATTTTCAAAGGTTTGATTCAAAAAGTGTGAAGGAAACGTGAATAGACTATACACTACTATACTAATTTTNCTGATAAATTTTCAAAGGTTTGATTCAAAAAGTGTGAAGGAAACGTGAATAGACTATACACTACTATACTAATTTTAATGGTTTAGTTTAGTTATGCAGTAATTCCAAATTGCAAAATGGAGTAAAATATTTTATTTCATATTATTAGTGAATTAACCAAATTCTTTTAAGCCATGGATGCATTTTTAACCTACTTAATTTTCCTTAAAAGTACCTACAGTTTTTTTTTTAATAGTTTCTCAAATGAATTCTAAGTGATTCTTTTATTTGGAGGACACTCAGAACTGTTTTTGTATNTTTAGGAAATAGACCCAAGCAAAAATTGCACCTTCGAAGTAGAATTTGACTCCCGATGACACTAACATTAAAATTACCCCTCCCACTTATTAATAAAAATTCCTACTCTCTGACATTTACCTACAGGCCTTATCCCACGCCAAAATTCTGTACCATGGAAACCTAAAGCAGACATTACGAAAATACTACGCCCACATCGTGCAGCTACTCTCCAGTCGTATTCGTGATAGACACCACAAACTGTATCCTCGTCAAGGGAGTGTTCGTTTGTAAACATATGCGGTGCATCTATGAACCACCACCATAATAAATGGAATTAGCTACGCTAAAAAAAAGTTACATTAAAGCAACTAATTAGAAAATCAGCACATTCCCCGCCATTACATTATGATAAAATGATATATTAACCTTCACACAGCCTACGTTATTGAGAACCAACAGCGCAGTAGCTGACGTAAGTAAAACAACAAATCTGTGTTTACATTTGTACATAACCACAGAACCCAAGTATAAAACGAAATACACTTACCCGATAACGTAAAAAAATTACCCACGTAGCGTTGTTTTCACCACAATACCCTCAAACACCGTAATTAATACTTAATCAAATCAAAATAAGCACATTTCAAACAGGTGCAACACCCGTGAGCAGACCCACTTACCTTTTTCTGGAGAGAAGTTACTCAGTTGTTCGTCATCCCGAGACACCTGTGTGATAATGGACGATGTTGCGTCCATTTAAACATTTGTTACTTCTCGTGTTGTCGTCTTCAGTTTTGGGAAAAAAATTGTAAAACGGCATAAGAATTTTGGTATCCAAAATGGAAGATGGCCACCACTCTCTACTTGTTGTTGTACTACCCACTACGTTAATCAACAAAGACGTACATAAAATAATATTCCAGATAACTGTTAGTATTTGTGAATGACAAATATAATATAAATTCACTTTGTACCATAACTATAACAAATATTTACTATGTTCTTAAAAACTTTATCAAAAAAAAAGATAAGTGATATCATCATAGAATTATGCCTATGAAGAAACTACAATGATTTTGTTACCTCATATGATAAGATGACACAAATAAATAAATGTTTTTATTTATAATATTTGCATTTAGCAGATTTCAGAAACAGACATATTTAACAGTTCAGACGTTTATTGGTCATACGTTCAGTGTTGCTCTTGTCGAGAACACGTAGTGAATTCGGCATGCANTTTAACAGTTCAGACGTTTATTGGTCATACGTTCAGTGTTGCTCTTGTCGAGAACACGTAGTGAATTCGGCATGCAAGATGCGACTGACGGCATGCAACTGATCTCGTTGCTGATCCTCTCCGGTTGTGCATTTATCTGCGGCGTACAGATAAAAATTGTTTTTGCAAACGTCTATCACGTTATTATGACGGCAATGCGTCGTTTTTTTATGTCACAAGAAGACAGGATGTAATAATATTAATTAACATATCTCCAAAATGATAACGGACAAGTAAATANTTTAACAGTTCAGACGTTTATTGGTCATACGTTCAGTGTTGCTCTTGTCGAGAACACGTAGTGAATTCGGCATGCGACTGACGGCATGCAACTGATCTCGTTGCTGATCCTCTCCGGTTGTGCATTTATCTGCGGCGTACAGATAAAAATTGTTTTTGCAAACGTCTATCACGTTATTATGACGGCAATGCGTCGTTTTTTTATGTCACAAGAAGACAGGATGTAATAATATTAATTAACATATCTCCAAAATGATAACGGACAAGTAAATAATAAGGTAACGAAATTGAAATGGGAGTGAGTGAATCTGTTTCACTATCTATGTCGGTTGACGACACGGAGGTTATTCCTAAATTGCCAAACAGTAGGAACTATTTTCACAAAAGTCATTCTGATGTTCATAACAATACTATGGCGCAGCCATTTCTCGGACACCAGCGAATAAATATCTCACGACGTCGCCAGTGCCTTTTGTCGTATATGTTGAAAGTTAAGACAAAAAAATAGCGAGTTTACATCCAATACAGATCGGAAAATTGCTTTTTGACATGGCAGAGGAGATTGTTGAAATACTCCAGGTGAGATCGACTCGTCACAAAATTTGATTTAAAACGTCTGGTGCTGCGATTGCTTATATTCCGAATTCACTGATTCAATAACAGGCTATAGTCTATGGAATTCCTTTGGCTGTTTCCGATGAAATAGTCACATTTCCAATTCATTACAATTAAACGCATGAACAAGTGGTTTGTTGAAGAGGATCAGATCGTTTACAAACATACCAAATTAATTTCAATTACTTTTCAAGGACAGTTACTTCCCGATCGTATCCTTATCTACAAGCATTATTTTGAAGAAAAACCCAAAGTTCTAACAGTACCTGAGAGGTCGGGGACAGTAATGCAGACATCGTCCGATATCTATGTTTAAAACAAATCAGAATATTACATAATATTCCTATTTCAAATAGAATGGGCGCCAGTGAGCCCGAAGTCACAGTTCTCAGAATCGTGTGCTCAACAACCATGTGGCTGTATCCCCTGACACACACGATACAAATGTACAGGAAAACCTAATATATAGCCGGGGTATTCAGGTTCCCCTGCATGCCTTAGTATTACTTTTTTACCTAATAAATGTAGTATGTCTCCTTGAGGCATCGATGACTTCCTGGATAGGGCCAGGGCCCGAAATAAAACGCTAAATGAGGGCTGACAAATTTCTGTTAACTCAAGTAAATTGTATTGCCAAATAGTGTACGCAGTTATATTTATACAATGCATAATAAAAGCGGACCTGACTTACATGGTCCCACAGCAACCGTTACTGTACAAAAAAATGGCGCGAAAATTAACAACAGTAATCAAACTTCCTAGGTCGGTAATTTTAGCTGACAGAGGGGTGCTGCGAACATGGAGAAGACTGTTAACAAGCTAAATAAAAGTTCTGGTAAATTACATTAACTTATTGCAGTTAAGTGTTCAGAACAAATATGGAGGTCCACCTCGATGCACGTGAAACACCTAAGAGCTGTGGAATCAGACTGCCAGAGATGGCACAGGCGAACAGCTTCCTTACTGAGAGGTCGCCCCACTCAGCGAGGTAATTTAATCAACTGACATCATTAACATTGAACTTGAAACATATACACTTAAAACACTAAAACTTTCTGAAGGAATTAAATAAGTTGTTACATTTTATCCTAAAAGGGTTTGAATTTCACTTCCGATTATGCATTNATTCAATAACAGGCTATAGTCTATGGAATTCCTTTGGCTGTTTCCGATGAAATAGTCACATTTCCAGTTCATTACAATTAAACGCATGAACAAGTGGTTTGTTGAAGAGGATCAGATCGTTTACAAACATACCAAATTAATTTCAATTACTTTTCAAGGACAGTTACTTCCCGATCGTATCCTTATCTACAAGCATTATTTTGAAGAAAAACCCAAAGTTCTAACAGTACCTGAGAGGTCGGGGACAGTAATGCAGACATCGTCCGATATCTATGTTTAAAACAAATCAGAATATTACATAATATTCCTATTTCAAATAGAATGGGCGCCAGTGAGCCCGAAGTCACAGTTCTCAGAATCGTGTGCTCAACAACCATGTGGCTGTATCCCCTGACACACACGATACAAATGTACAGGAAAACCTATNTCTCAGAATCGTGTGCTCAACAACCATGTGGCTGTATCCCCTGACACACACGATACAAATGTACAGGAAAACCTATTATATAGCCGGGGTATTCAGGTTCCCCTGCATGCCTTAGTATTACTTTTTTACCTAATAAATGTAGTATGTCTCCTTGAGGCATCGATGACTTCCTGGATAGGGCCAGGGCCCGAAATACAACGCTAAATGAGGGCTGACAAATTTCTGTTAACTCAAGTAAATTGTATTGCCAAATAGTGTACGCAGTTATATTTATACAATGCATAATAAAAGCGGACCTGATTTACATGGTCCCACAGCAACCGTTACTGTACAAAAAAATGGCGCGAAAATTAACAACAGTAATCAAACTTCCTAGGTCGGTAATTTTAGCTGACAGAGGGGTGCTGCGAACATGGAGAAGACTGTTAACAAGCTAAATAAAAGTTCTGGTAAATTACGTTAACTTATTGCAGTTAAGTGTTCAGAACAAATATGGAGGTCCACCTCGATGCACGTGAAACACCTAAGAGCTGTGGAATCAGACTGCCAGAGATGGCACAGGCGAACAGCTTCCTTACTGAGAGGTCGCCCCACTCAGCGAGGTAATTTAATCAACTGACATCATTAACATTGAACTTGAAACATATACACTTAAAACACTGAAACTTTCTGAAGGAATTAAATAAGTTGTTACATTTTATCCTAAAAGGGTTTGAATTTCACTTCCGATTATGCATTGAATTACATTGGCTATAGCGTTGCCAGGTGGCTGTCTCCTGAAGGGATGAACGAGACCACCTTGGCAAAGGGGTGTGGAATGCCATGCTTGATTGCCATTTATACAATGAAAAACACCCCTGGCTGTAGCCATGGATGCGGTGACTGTGTTCAATATGTTTATAAAAATTATGTACACTACTGGATGACACTTTGGAGCACTTAACTCTTCAGCTCTGACCTGCCAGCCAGGTAGCATCATACGGTGGTGCGTTGCATCGTATTCAGCCACGCCAACTGCGAGGACGCAACAACCAATTTCTTGTGCACCCAACAGCTGGGTTTTTGTGATAAACACCGTTTCGGATCGCCTACTTATTTATTAAAAGAGTTACCTCTTGTAATAAATCAGTAGGGCGGTCTCTTGAGTTGCGTAATCCTTGTCGGCAAGAAGGTGCAAGTTTCGTTTTTGTTGACCCGCAATACGCACTCTTGGCTTGGCTTAGTTGGTGCTTCCCGGTGTAACTGGTGTAGTTGTGACTGCGGCAGTCAGAGTGAGCACAAGGAACTTGTGGACCCATGACAAATCATGTGCATGCAGTTTGATGAAAAAATTTGACAGCGAAACCGGGGCTTAAGAAATGATAGTTAAAAATTAAAAAAATTGAAATATCCTACTTTTATTCCCTAATTGACCAATTATATCTACATATATTTATGTATGTTATATACACACAATTAGTAACATATATTAATAAAAATTACATATGGTAAAATAATTCATTTCAGTGTAAAAAAACATCACATTCTCATCTAAAGTTTTGTAAGAAAACGTCAATTTCCTATGTATTAACCAACCTTATGCTTAAAGCTTATGTGAATTTTTTTTTAATAAACTTTGTTGATGCTGTTTACAGTAGATGTTTCTCTTGATAGCATGTTAATCTAAGACCCTGATTGTGTTGTGGAATGCATTTNCATTCTCATCTAAAGTTTTGTAAGAAAACGTCAATTTCCTATATATTAACCAACCTTATGCTTAAAGCTTATGTGAATTTTTTTTAATAAACTTTGTTGATGCTGTTTACAGTAGATGTTTCTCTTGATAGCATGTTAATCTAAGACCCTGATTGTGTTGTGGAATGCATTTATTAAAGATTCCTACCATGGCGGGAAATTGTGTAGGTTATGTGCGATTCATGGGATAGAAAAGGGAGTTTCGCCAAATAACTTTTTGTGGTGCTATCGAAGGTATATTGTACGTTATTTATGTATGTCTTGTATGATTATATTTTACGTATATTTACTGCACTTTTTTTTTTGTGTGATTACTGATCCTAGGCCTACAGTGTTTAATTTCTTCCCTTTAAGCATTTCTCGTATTTAAATGTTTTATTTTGAGTATGTTTTTATCATCTGCCTTACTCTCGTGTGTTATTAAATTCACCGAGCCAGATTATTCTGATGGCAGTCTCCCCCCAATAATGCCAACAGGGGCGTAGTTGAGGCAGTAGAAATCTCTACGGGACTGAGTGAGGAGTGTACTGGAGCAGTGCTGGATGTGGTGTTGGTTAGGCCTGGGAGTGCTATAGTTGGTGCTGTAGTTTTGGATGGAATCAGTGATCATGATACCCCTGTGGTGGAAACAATGCTTGGAGGATGAAGGTAGATCAAGCTAAGGATAGAGNTTATCATCTGCCTTACTCTCGTGTGTTATTAAATTCACCGAGCCAGATTATTCTGATGGCAGTCTCCCCCCAATAATGCCAACAGGGGCGTAGTTCAGGCAGTAGAAATCTCTACGGGACTGAGTGAGGAGTGTACTGGAGCAGTGCTGGATGTGGTGTTGGTTAGGCCTGGGAGTGCTATAGTTGGTGCTGTAGTTTTGAATGGAATCAGTGATCATGATACCCCTGTGGTGGAAACAATGCTTGGAGGATGAAGGTAGATCAAGCTAAGGATAGANATGGAATCAGTGATCATGATACCCCTGTGGTGGAAACAATGCTTGGAGGATGAAGGTAGATCAAGCTAAGGATAGAGTGGTGTGGCAGTATGGGCGAGAAAACAAGAAGGGGGCAGAACACTTCCTGGCAGATAGTTTTCTGAAGTGGGTTCAGGGGGAAAGTGTAGAAGGATTGTATTTAGAAGGGAAATGGAGGTAATGCTGGAGAATTTTGTCCCAACCAAAAAGGGTAAGGACAGGGGGGAACCACCGTATTGTGGTTGGGAGAGTAAGGAATGAATGAAGCAGTCGGGTAGGGAGCTAGAGAGAAAGATCAAACATGCAAGGAATGAATACTGGGGGAACCTGATGGGGGAAGGAAAAGGTAAGGAATTATGGAATTTGTTACGGAAGAAAGTAAGAGGCGGAGAGGAAGGTATACAGATTCTAAAAGGTATGGATGGATTTACTGCGACTGATGAGAGAGTAAAAGTGGAGATGCAGCAAGATCAGTACTTGTCGGTGTTTGAGGTGCAGAATGATCGGAATAGGGAGGATAATGAGGACTGGTGGTTATAAAGTGAGCTTAGGATGAGTCAATGAGAGATAGCTGTGATAATTGGAGGGTTGAAGAATAATAAGGCAGTGGGACCAGATGGGATAGGAAATGGAGCCCTTAAGTTTGGTGGGAAAGAGGTGCTTAGATATCTGGAGGTGTGGTCTAGCAGGTCACTAGAGGAGGATAAGTTGCCGCAGGGATGGAAGGAGGTATAGGTGGTCCCAGTACACAAGCGGTGTGCGGAGAGAGAGGCCGGGCAGCCACAGGCCAGTGAGTCTCGTATCGAATACAGGAGAGGCTAGTTGTGCAGTTTGCAGTAGATGCCATGAGCGAGAGGAATTGGCTGCAGGAGTACCAACATGGATTCAGGAAGTGATATTCACGTGAGATGCGNTAGATGCCATGAGCGAGAGGAATTGGCTGCAGGAGTACCAACATGGATTCAGGAAGTGATATTCACGTGAGATGCGACTGGCAGGGCTGCAGGGGGATCTGGTGCAGCCAGTAAGTGACGCAGGCCGATGCCTGCTTCCTTGACTTGGAAAAGGTCTTTCACAAGGTTCCACATGAGGTTGATGAGCTCCNGTGACGCAGGCCGATGCCTGCTTCCTTGACTTGGAAAAGGTCTTTCACAAGGTTCCACATGAGGTTGATGAGCTCCTCGCGGACAAGAGGGCAGTAGAATGGATTGGTGGCTCTCTCAGGAGACGGAGCCAAAGGGTAAAAGTGGGGGAGACCTCTGATATTGGAGGGGTGACATCAGGGGCGCGACAGGGAAGTGTGCTTGGTCCCTTGTTGTTTACCACAATGGTGAATTACACGGGAATAGGGGGTGGGTGGGGAAAGCAACTTGCAGGATGACATTGATCAGATACGGTCATGGAAATGATTTCAAAAAATTGCTGGAAATTATTAAATTCTTGCATATTTTTGATTGGTAGCTGCCCCTAAATTTTTGTAAAATAACTTTTTCTAAACACAGCTTAACATTAATTATGACAAGATNTTTGATTGGTAGCTGCCCCTAAATTTTTGTAAAATAACTTTTTCTAAACACAGCTTAACATTAATTATGACAAGACCTTTCAGTTGCCCTTATTCAATTTTCTGCAAATAGTACATTACAATAATAGTAAAATTTTGACTGTGGCATGTCATGCTTAAACCATACAATTCAAAAAAAAAAATTGTCTGAGGAAAATGTAGTTGTAGATAATATCTACAAGTTGAACAGTATGTGGTACAAATATAAAATAAAATTTTTGTTGCCAATATTTCTTGGTGTTTCATAAAGCGAAGTTTCCACTTTATTTCACGATGCCATTGATAAGCCATCTGGTAAGCATAACCACATTTTGTTGTCTGTTTGCGGTCAGCTGAGCACTTTTGAAAGCGCTGTATAATATCTACTTTTGTCCACGTATCCTTCTGCCATATGTGAAATTTATGTTCCCATGGACTCGTGCATGAGTCAAGTGAAAACGTGACATTTGTTNTTTGATTGGTAGCTGCCCCTAAATTTTTGTAAAATAACTTTTTCTAAACACAGCTTAACATTAATTATGACAAGATCTTTCAGTTGCCCTTATTCAATTTTCTGCAAATAGTACATTACAATAATAGTAAAATTTTGACTGTGGCATGTCATGCTTAAACCATACAATAAAAAAAAAAAAATTGTCTGAGGAAAATGTAGTTGTAGATAATATCTACAAGTTGAACAGTATGTGGTACAAATATAAAATAAAATTTTTGTTGCCAATATTTCTTGGTGTTTCATAAAGCGAAGTCTCCACTTTATTTCACGATGCCATTGATAAGCCATCTGGTAAGCATAACCACATTTTGTTGTCTGTTTGCGGTCAGCTGAGCACTTTTGAAAGCGCTGTATAATATCTACTTTTGTCCTCGTATCCTTCTGCCATATGTGAAATTTATGTTCCCATGGACTCGTGCATGAGTCAAGTGAAAACGTGACATTTGTTATTATCCTAAACGTGGTACTAATGTGGCAATTTGTACTGTAATGTGTATAAGGAATAAAACACAAACTTGATTTGCTACAAATTTTAACATTACAGTTGATGTACAACATCAATGACTATTTTACTGGATTTAATGTGGTCGCTGTGGTGTAGTGGTCGGACTGTTCACCTCCCACCTAGGTGAACTGGGTTCGATTCCCAGCGGGGGATCTCCCAAATTTTTGCATGTGGGGAATCGTGCCAGACAATGCAGCTGGTCGACTGGTTTTCTCAGAGAGCTCCTATTTCCCC
This sequence comes from Clitarchus hookeri, assembly GCA_002778355.1. Lineage (NCBI taxonomy): Eukaryota > Metazoa > Arthropoda > Insecta > Phasmatodea > Phasmatidae > Clitarchus > Clitarchus hookeri. The sequence goes on from NQII01004364.1 coordinate 193,116, forward strand.
CACCCTTGCATTCCGGCACTGCTCCATACTCACGTCATCTGCTATGGAGACCGCTATGTTAAGAGCCGCCCAGTTTCTCTGCCCTCTCTCAACTTACTTTGCCGTCTTATTGACCGGGGACCAGCATGCCAGTGTACTCCGTAGTATATGTGCAGTCAACGGGCAGTGATTGCTTTCGAAGGTCGATCTTAAAAGTGCTTACTTTGCTGTGAACAGTCTTATAGTGACGTGCTGCGAGCTTTTCATGTGCGCATGAACTCATCACTCCTTACGGGGACTCGTGAGTTAAATATTGCCTGTAAAATTAACGTTNACTTACTTTGCCGTCATATTGACCGGGGACCAGCATGCCAGTGTACTCCGTAGTATATGTGCAGTCAACGGGCAGGGATTGCTTTCGAAGGTCGATCTTAAAAGTGCTTACTTTGCTGTGAACAGTCTTATAGTGACATGGTGCAANGCTTTCGAAGGTCGATCTTAAAAGTGCTTACTTTGCTGTGAACAGTCTTATAGTGACATGGTGCAAGCTTTTCATGTGCGCATGAACTCATCACTCCTTACGGGGACTCGTGAGTTAAATATTGCCTGTAAAATTAACGTTTGCACGTATACATGTATCTGAGTAAATTAATGTTCTAGGAATACTAATTTTTTCAGGGAAGGTATAAAATCGTAATAGCATTCACAATGTGCTTTTATTCTAAATAGTTAAAAATAACATTTGTAGTTCGTACCTGCGCAGTTTCCGTAAGCGGTAGGAGACAAGTACGTTGGCTTAAATCGTGAGTAACAATAACCTACTGTTACAGATATAACTTGTGAGGAATTCAGCTTTCTGAGAATGCAAGTTGCAGTCTTGGGAGGGCCCGCCGTGATGCTTCCTTATGGCCAAACATAACCTTGTTGTGTTTAAAATTGTTTCCTAGGGATTCCCCTTAAGGTTTGGTTTTTCTCTACGAGCACTGCAATAAGTCTAGGAACACAATTTTTTTCAGTAGGTGCGAGCTTAATAGATGGAGAACATGGCGACTGCTAAATCTTAGTTCAAGACTGATGTCTATGGTGGAGAAAGGAGAAGTCTCGAACCTTCTCATCATGGGAAGAATATTGCCACTTTCGTAGCTTACGGCGACTCAAAACAGTTATGAAAGACATGCGCATAATTTCCTTCTTGTTTACAGCGGTTGCAGAAACTGAAATTATTTTACAGTCGTAGTAGTGTCGAGTCAATTTTGTGCTAATTCAGTCGTTTGTTGACCAGAATTAATTTTTGTTCCTGAGTGGTACACGTACTGTGAACGACAAATCATTTTTACATTTATATAAAAATAATTATTATTTTTATTCAGTCGTAAATACTTGGTTTTGTCTGTTGTTCTATTTCAGCAGATGTGGTTGTAGTTCCTGTATGCGTGTATTTCTTTTCCACAAATGATGCACTTTGCCTTATTGATGTGTGTTGCATTCAATGTTTACAGAATTAGAACAAAGCTGAAAGGTTTTCATGGGTTTGTTCTGTTTAATATAAATCACGGATGTTAAAATTCACTTGCCAAATATTCTTAAAACTTAAATGTAGTGCTTAGCCAAGCCGCTGTCTGTAATCATGTCATTACGACTGGAATGTAGGCGCTCATTGTAGGAATCTCTGTAGCCCCTATTTTGCCAAGTATATGTAAGCTATGGTTTATAATTTTGGTAGCCAGTGAGTTCATAATTTGCTCCTATCTGCTGCGCTTTGGTAAACTGGTTTGCGACTTATGTGCATTTCAGAAGCTTTGCAAGTCTTATTTCTTCTTCTAACTTGTATAGTAGGATTTTATAAAGCAATTTCTTTATTACATTTAAGTTTTGAATTTGTTGTAAATATTCTAAATTTTCTGTTGGAATTCCAAATAAAACTCACGGACCATACAATTATCTCTAAATAGTATAAAACAGAGTCGCTTGTCCGTGTCTGTCTGTGTATTCGCTTAGTACTTATAAACTACTTGATGAATTTTGATGTGATTTTCAACATCAATTAGAGAATTTCTTGTGGAAGGTTTTGGTGTATATTTCATTTATATTTAATGTAATGACAGTATAGAAATGTCGAACCGTTTGTGATCAAGTCTTAAAAAACCGCTTACATGGCTTGCGCTGACTAAACCATAAGAGATACATCAAATTAATGTACTACAGAATTGTAGCTCTCAAAAAGATCTACAGAAAAGTCCGCGATAGCATATGTTTATCTTTTAAGGATGACCCACAGTAACCATTTTTTGTCTTTCAAAGTATCGCTGTAAAAACTAAATTTTTACCGGGCAAAGCCGGGCTGGTTCGCTAGTTCTTTGATAAAACCTTTGGCAGTCAAATTAGAGATTTTAATGTGTGTACATTCCAAGCCTTAATGTATCCATGAAAAGTCTGAATTCTCCTCAACTTTGCTTATAATGGTAAATTACTGTATGTGAGCTGGTGGGTCGGGTTATTGTGGTGCTAGGTGTACATAGCGTAGTGGATTGTAATGAGTTTTATTCGTGGACTTTTTTTATTTGAATTTCAGGTAAATGCTAGTGTTATGTCTTACGTCTATAACTATGTAACTTTTTTTTGTCACTACATATGACTGACTTGCTTTTTTTTTTTAAATAAAATTATCATTGTAACGTTTCTGAGTTTCATGAAGCTAAATAGCTAGCTCAGATGCCAAGGAACTAGTAAGTTAATATTATGTAAGAAAACATATTATTTTCACAGGGGGGATAGCAATATAGTGCTCAATTCCCACAGGAGTCGTTCCCGGATTTTCGTATGTAGGGATTGTGCCGGGTGATGCTGCCGCTGGTCGCAGTGGGTTTTCTCAAGGATCTGCCATTTCCCCTACCCTTGCTTTCTTCCGCTGTTCCATATCCGGCGCACTTTATCCTCGTGAGCTCTCAAGATCTCGTTAAGAGCCAGCCAAACTGATCCAACCTGTATCTCAAGGTCAAGTATAAAATACAGAACTTCATTTATATAAAAAATAAGGCTGTTGTTGAAAATAGTCAAAAGTAATATTTTCCCGTAGTGGCGCGACCTTATGTGTAACTACTTGAACACAACTTTTGTATTTAATTACTTCATCTATCTTCTACAATTTTGGTGGGTGTATTATATTTACCGGTAAATATGTCTCACATTAATTTCAAAGCAGCTGAAGTATGCTTGGTGTGAATTATATCACATCAGTCATTGTAAGTTTATAGCATTCCTCTTGTGCCCTTTGTTCAGTTTTTTTTTTTAATGTAATAGTTTATGGTAGCTGTAGGAGTGAGAACGGTGTACAAATTACATTTTTATTTTCCACAGACACAAGCCGAGGCAGAGAGAAAGAGGTTTATTCACTTAGCGTAGGAACCACTCTCAAAATGGGTATTGTGCAGTCTCTTGAAGGAGGTATAACTTGTGTAATTTTACTAGGGGAATACATTTATCTCTAATGGTTGATATCTGTCGCTGGAGTAGATTTTTAATCAGGAATGCACGTCTTATTGTGTTTAATGTTGCATGTTCGTGTAGTACAATTTTAGAATAGCGTTTAGATTTGAGACTGTTATTTTCTTTTTTGAATGGGTATGTGTTGCACCAAAATAGGTATAGTTCTTTTGCTCTCTCACTCGCTGTATTCCTCTTCCAAATAATTGCATCTGTACATTTAATTACTTGTCTGTTTATGAAACTACTTTTTTGATCACATTCTCTTGTATATTTGCACATGTGTTTATACATGTTTGTCTGCTTTTAGTTTCAAATTTCTATTTGTTTGTGTATTCAGTGCAATTTTCTAGCTGAAAAATAGTTTAGTGGGATTAGTACTCTATGGTGTAATTACGCTACTCAAAAAAGTTTTACACCACAGGGATTTCTGAGTTACTAGGTTGATAATAGCCCAAAAGAAAGTATGAGATGAAATTCACGCTCTGTACAGAATACCAGAATGTGCAGACTATCTCAGCCAACATTCTTTGTGTGCAACAAATTACAGGTGGTGCAAAACTTTTTTTGAGCATTTGAGTTTTATTCAGCATGTCATAAAAAATGCATGCATTCTACACTTTGCACAAGAATTTGTTCTTTGTAACCCCATCCCTTAATTTTACAAAAATTTGCCTTTTGGCTGTTGTCAAGTTGGTGCTGGTTGGCACGCCTACTTTGTTCCTTCATTACACTATCTTTTCACAAAAATGTTATTAATCTTGCTTGTGCTGTAGTGTGTTATAGTCCATCTCATATATGAAGGCCACATTCTCGACAGTTTAAAATCGACGCACCAATGTTTACTTTTCGTTTATGTATCCATTCGCCATCAACTAGTGCAGCAATTGGTGAACTACTTGGGTGGCGCTTTTCGAGCTGATAATACTTCGCAAAAGATCCAGTAGATGACTTGCACAACAGGCCCAGAGTGATTTCGGAGCTGCTGAATTTAGTCAATAAATAGCGTCTTGTAAAGTTGACTGTTGTTCTATTACTGGCTGAGAACGAAACTTATTTGAAATATGTCACATTATTAGAGAAAATAATTCAACAATATTATGCAATATTTCTGTATGCTTTTGGAATCAATGTCAAGCACGTAAGGAAAGCGGGGTTGGAGAGGGCGGGATACGACGTGTAAAAGGTTTTGAGGTTGCGTTTCATCATTTGTATACTGGTCGTTTTATCGTGCATTTCATTTTGAACATCTATACATTACTATTTTATCACAAAGTTTAGTTTCTAACACTAAAAACCGCTGTTTTATGACCACGTAAAATAAAATGTATTAATTAACCTAGGAACTTTTTCTTATTGCGCGTATTTTCGGCTGGCCTCCACTTTTTTCATAGGAGGGAATAGGACTGAGCCTTTCGTTGTTAGTGGCGGAGGTGTCGAAACAAGCTGGCACGTAAACGGTTCTCCCAGATCTTGGTATGCACTCATCGAGTGTAAATGTCTTTCCTCGCTATGGTTGACAAGGCTGCCAACTCAAATTACAATTCTCAAAACAGTCTCTCCACCCACCAACATTAATGTATGTTATGGTTGTGTGGTCTCCTTTTGCTACATAATAATGCTTTCACCCTCACTTTCGGTCCAGTGCAAACATAGCTATAGCCCTCCGCCATGAACAACAGTTGATAACTGCCAGAACTATGTTGATATGTTGCTACAGGNTTGGTATGCACTCATCGAGTGTAAATGTCTTTCCTCGCTATGGTTGACAAGGCTGCCAACTCAAATTACAATTCTCAAAACAGTCCCTCCACCCACCAACATTAATGTATGTTATGGTTGTGGGGGTCTCCTTTTGCTACATAATAATGCTTTCACCCTCACTTTCGGTCCAGTGCAAACATAGCTATAGCCCTCCGCCATGAACAACAGTTGATAATTGCCAGAACTATGTTGATATGTTGCTACAGGTAATATTTCATAAAAAATAGAATTCACACAATTTACATGAATATCAGTATAGTTTACTCACAGTTCTATTCACTTTCCTATAAGGGCGCTGCTTCCTGGCTGGAATCACATCTTTTTTCGTTTGTCGAGGTTTATACTATAGGCCAACACCAGTGTCCAAGGCCGACACCAGCGTGGGGTACTCTAGTCGATGTCGCTCTGGCAGAGATTGTAGTATGCTCAGTGCGGGGCCTCTCAATTCAGCGGCGAGGTAGAAAGCTCGCCGGCCGTTTAGGGTAGCAGCTATTTCAAACTGGTGTTGGTACTCCCGCCATGAAGTCTAGCCATCGTAAAGGGCGGGCTTAATTCAGACGTCCTTCCCCACTTGCCAGCAATGTGCACTGTGGAACTTCACACTTTTCTATTTGAACTTTCTGTATGGTTACGGCTTCACTCCTTATACAAACAACAAATGTGTCAATACACAGTTGTCCTATGAAATTTTCCCGTCAAATATAACGAGAAAGATAAATACGGTGAATGGAAAATACACTTGACGAGCGCTGCACAAAGGAAACATGCTATATATGTAGGGACGAGTGCCAAAACTTGTTGCAAATTGTAATAGGACAGCATTATTCTTACCAAGTTTATAACTCAATTCTTATCATAATATTCATGTAAAAATAACTGTTCAAATATATTTTATCGGAGCCAATGAAATGTGCAACACGAAATCACGTCACCAGAAAACTGTAGTTCTACATGTGTGAATAATGAAAGGCACATAAAATGTACGTAACACAGAGCTGTAAAATTTCTGAAGACATACTTTCCTCCCTTCTTTTGTGTAATTGTCTCGTAATTTTCCTTATTAAAGGGGCCGTGGTGGTGTAGTGGTTAGACTAGAGCTGCCCAAATATATATATATATAATCTGGCCTCTGCACAAAAGCTAAATTTTATGTTTGGGCAAAGCTGTTTTCTTAAAAAAACTATGGTGTTTGTAAGCATGATACTGCATATTCCAGGTAGTTCAAGGGGAAACAGACATAAGTTAGGAGGTGATAGTATGGGTAATTCTGAAGGTAAAACATCAATAAACATATGCTCTATTTGCAGAGGTGTTAGAGGTACAGCTGGGAAAAGAACCGCATTCATGCAGTGTGTCAACGGCCCTCGACAACACTGTTCGATGTTTAGGGAACCATCGTTGGTGTTTGCGTACAGCAGCCCTCTTACTTCCATTGCACTGGCCATAGACGTACACCATGTCGGCATACTCTGCATGGAGCAGTATTCGTGGCATCACAACACAGAATATGAACTCCACTAGTTATGTGCTCCAACCTAACTGCAGCAATCCAGACCGGTATGCCATCCCTGTGTGCAAATGATGTGCACATTCAAGTGGCCAACATGGCAAATGGCGTGTGTGTCACATAGCTGTATCTTGGACACCATTGTGAATAGAGCAGATGTTTATTGATGTTTTCCTGTCAGAATGGTCCTTGCTATCGCCTCTTACGTCCGTTTCCTCCTGAAACACCGCTTATATTATACAAATAATTGAAATAAAAATGAAACGGAGGATAAATATATAGTTCCACAAACTTTTGAAAGTTCACTAATTCTGCATTTGTGCACAATACGCATCACCATATAAGCTCTTATAACAGTCGAACTGTAATTCTGGATAAAACATGTCGCACATGCTCTCACTTAAATAAGGCTACAGTGTGTGTGATTGCCATTTAATGTGGTTTTGGAGGACAATCGAAAGGTTGGTACATTTATTGTTGAGGGGCTGTGGTGGCTGAACGGTTAGCCTGCTTGCTTCCCACCAAGGCAAAACTGGTTCAATCAACTGGATTTTTGCATGTGGGAATTGTGCGGGACGATGCTGCTGGTCGGCAGATTTTCTAGTGAATCTCCTGTTGTTTACCCTGCCCTTTCATTCCAGCGCTGCTCCTTACTCACCTCGATCACCCTCATCGACTGTTAAAAGTGTAAAGCATTGTATATTAAAAATAATTTATTAAAACCAGGTGCACGTTTTTAACCTTTTCTGTGGAACTTTTACTTGGAACATTTAAGATTTATTTGGTATAGCTTTTTTTGTAACATATTTTTTCCTCTCAGTTTGAGTAATTTTTTAAAAACAAAAATTCATAACAACATGTCTTTTGTAGGTAAAACTACAATGAATTTATTTAGAAAAAATAAGTTATAGGTTAAAATTGTGAACACCAGAGGTGGGTTGTAGCAGTTGTGATAAACAAACGTTATTCCTCAGGAAAGGAGATGGAGCTTGCGGACCGGACAGTTGTTCCTGATGGTGGCTACCAGGTTCACGTGTCTACGATAATCCACCCAGCTGCATTTTGGGTGGTGGATCCTGCAGGCCCAGATTCCGGGCGGGGCAAAGTAAACGATTTAGAACGGAAGATTTCCAGATCTGTGAAAAGCAACGAAAGAATCAGTACAGATGTCAACCATGTGAGTATTGTGACAATTTAAAGATTAATCGACATCAATTTATAACTGCGAGATGGCTAACTTCTGTTGATCGACCAGGAAGGTAAATTAATGTGACTATGCTGNTCGACATCAATTTATAACTGCGAGATGGCTAACTTCTGTTGATCGACCAGGAAGGTAAATTAATGTGACTATGCTGTGGGTCATTTGTGCTTTTGTATGTCTTGTCTGTGTTTGTGTGCACGTGTGTGCATTGCCGCATTTAATTAATTTATTTGGGAGGATCGAGAATACACGTTAATAGGTAGAGACTAGCATGGAGTAGGTGCCATATTGTATCGTAAAATTTTTAACCGGGTCTAAATGGGTGCAAAATCTAATTACAGCCTGAGTCGTAGATAGTGAAATGTATGTGTTGTGCGACCTTGAGTTTCGAAGTAACTTTTGGTAATTTTATAAACTGATATTAAAAGGGGGTCTGTGATCTTTATTAGGTGGTTGAGTGACCCACACAAGAGGAAAGATACTGGAAAATTAACGGAAAAAAATTATAAATAATATTTTTATGTAGCCTGAGCCTTCAGATGTAAAAGAAAATTTATGTTTTAATATTTTGGTCGGGAAAAAAATGCATGGGTCTGACAGGTAATGAAGAGTGCAAATGAAAAGGGATGTCTAAAGATTACGTCAAAAACTTTCCCAATAATGCAGCTCGTGTGAAGTGGCTATAAAACAATGCTGGTTGAAATTTGTGTGCGTGCAGTCTCTTTCTTCTGCTTTGTGAAAAACATTGCCAGACACCAAGTTTGAGGAGGGCGTACGTAACTTCATTTACTGAATTTTTTTTCAAGTATGGTTAAATTTTTCATTGTGATAAAAAAAATTCCTGCTCTATTTTATTCCACAAATGGAAATAACCAAATTAATTCCAATTTTTTGTTCTAATTAATTTTTTTTTTTTAAATTACTATTTCCACGTCTTCTATGGGGGGGATTCTGGTCAATGTAACATTTGTTCTGTGCATGTGCAAATGCTCAACACACACGTTGTACTGCGTAACATGTGGGACCCACTTCATTGCTGGTAACATGATGCAAACAACATTTTTCTCAGCACCTAGCATTTGGTTTGAGGGGGTGGGGGGTTGTCCCCAGTTCAGGTGTTGCCATACCTGCAAATAATTTTTTTTATTATAAACATGTTCTAACATGTAACATCCTTTGGTCGTAACTTTCATGTCGCAACGGCTCCATGTACAACTGGACTGTCATTACACTTTGTATTATTTATTCTGTATTATTTTTAGATTTCCAAACCCACCATACACTGTGCCAGCTCCACACCGTAATATTGCCACCACCTTGCTTCATTGTAGACAACAAATAATCTTCAGTTCTCAGGCCACGTTCTTTTTCTCCAACGTTTAAATATTTCATAGTCTAAAAACTGGTTTTACCTGGGAAAAACCTTATTCAGAATATTTGCATTTACGTTAAATGTTTTTCCTTTTTAGTGTAATGTATACAGATAATTTAATGTTATTTACACCCTTATGTTTGACATACCTAGTCATNTTACACCTTTATGTTTGACATACCTAGTCATTAGTTAATTGATTTTTCTTAAACCTTAATAATTATAATTTTAAAACATTTTACTAATGATCCACCTACATTTACACTAACTAATTTAATCTGTATTAACATTTAACCTCACATCTGTCACTGGTTTATTTTTGGTTATGTTATATCATTGTGATCTCAAGTTTGTATTTAATGTAATTGTGAATTTTCCTGACCAGTAACTGATGTAAATGATTGAAATCTGTATTATAATTTATTATTGCTTTGTATTGCTTTAAAAAAATTCAATCTCTTTGTCAATGTGCTTAGTACAAAAGTTCAAATTTGCGGCTAGGTACATTACTCCAAAAAACTTTTTAAAAATGTTTTTTGTTCTCCGTCGAATAAGGGCAAATGTGTCGCTGATTTGCAGCATTCTGTCAAGTAATATGTCATTTATAGAACCAAAAAGGAATGCAGTTTAGTTATAACCATAATGGGTATGAAAGAAGAGTCCCCAATGTGCTAGAAATGTAGCCTCAAATTAAGGTGAACAAGGAAAGACGACTTCAGTCTGACCCACTTGTCCATTTAAGGCCTGTCAGAAGTAGGCTGCTTCAAGGTGAATTGGTTGTATTCTTTTACCACAGTCCAGCACGGTATTTGTAAATTTTGAGCCCAAAATTATTTAGTTTTTTGTGTGTACCAATAATTGACGTCCCAAGTTGTAGCTGTGAAATAGTAATAATGAAAATTTTTTGTAAGGTAAAACCCAGAAGCCTACAAGTCTTTAAATATCCTGAGCTAAGCCGACGTAACTTTGTTTTGCTGCTTATAAAGATTTTTGATATTTAGTACATGTATAAGCAATTTACGTATTTGTGTTGGTGAAGATTCCAGTGCGAACATAAAATGTTTTTCCTAATTCAATTTGTCATCATTATGTCTCTAATTTGCATTTGTACTCCAGGTGGAAAACCCCATAAAGCATAAATTTTTGTTTTCAAGGGCAGCACCATTCCATAATGATACATTCAATAGTTATAAATAATATATGCATATCTTATATGTTCGCAGCAAATGTGTCTAATTTTAATAATTAAAGGATTCTTGTATGTTTGTAATGTTTTCTTGTGTTTACTGGTTATGATGACAGTATGGTAAAATAAATAGGATTTTTACCTTTTCTTAAAGGAATATTGGTTGGTACACCTTGCATCTGTGTAGCAGACAATAGGCCAAGCTACTCACCCCATGAAATACAAGGTTATCATGAACCCTACCCCAATCATGCTGTCACGCACTTTATAATGCTCTTTAGTGTTTATATTAAAAGTGAACTGTGGACAACCTTTACTTGTGAATAAGCCACTTGCATTTATGTGTACAGTTTATGTGCACAAATTTGACACATAGTTTGTAAACATGGTAGTTTTGGAATGAACGGCAGGCACGGTGATTGCCATGCGTGAAATCGTTGTTTTCAGTGGGTAGCCATCAGGAACCCGAACACCGGTGCGTGGCACAGGGGCCTCGTCCACAACATTGTCCAGATTGGCGACAAGTACATCTACGTCGTGTTCCTGGTGGATCATGGCACGTGCTTGCAGGTTGACGTTGATTCTCTCGCAGAGCTCTCAAGAAATTNTTTTGGAATGAACGGCAGGCACGGTGATTGCCATGCGTGAAATCGTTGTTTTCAGTGGGTAGCCATCAGGAACCCTAACACCGGTGCGTGGCACAGGGGCCTCGTCCACAACATTGTCCAGATTGGCGACAAGTACATTTACGTCGTGTTCCTGGTGGATCATGGCACGTGCTTGCAGGTTGACGTTGATTCTCTCGCAGAGCTCTCAAGAAATTTCCTAAGGTTCACTTTCCAGGCATTCGAAGTTGTGTTGGATGGAATTGAACCACAGGTCCAGGATAATGGAAGAAATAAATCCAGGTGACTTTGTTAGCTTACTATGACCTTATCAGTTTTAAATCACGGGAGAACCTCTGTTTCACTCTTTTCAAGGGACAAATGTAAAAATTGTGTAAATGGAGAGATACAAACTTGGATATGTTGAGCAATTAATGTAGATTAATGAACAGTACGGATACTATTTTAATATTATAAAATGCCAAATAATTGGAGCACTTTTTTCTATTTACATCAGTGTTTATAGTAATGTAAATATATTTTACGAACTGTAAGGATAGGTTTTTCACCACTGTCTGTAAACAGTAGCTGTTAATTTTCATTTCTCCTGTGAAATTTTAAATTATTTTTTGAATTAAATCACATAATAATCCTGCTGCAGATCTGATAAATTATTTCCTTCCAGTGTAAACATTTTCAGGGGGATACTACACAATGAATTTGTGTTGTGCACATATTATTACACACTCAATATTATAATACTTGCTCNGATATTATAATGCTTGCTCATGACTGCCAGTTTGTCTCTCTATAAGTTAATAGTATCGTATACACACATGCATTTGAAGTACTGAATGTTAATTAAGGAAACACCTTAAGCGGCGTGACTTTGGTCACGGGGTTGGTGGTAAGGGGGGTGACTGTGAGACAGGATTTTTCACAGTTATTTACATTTCCTTCCATTTGAAAGACGCTATTTGTAATGTTCAGTGGTACGATTGGCATTACTGAATATCGGAAACATGCCACTGAAATAGGGGAACATTTAAATGTGATTTTGTGTCTCACATAGTCACCCTAACTTGTCACAAAGTGACCCCTGCTTATGGTATAACAGAAACGATTAAAGAAGGGACACTCAAATTACAGTAAGACTGATACTAAAAACATCAGCTAACCAAATTTTACTGAAGCAAGGATGAATGCATTTCTAATAAACAAATTATTTGAATTTCCTTTGACAGCAGAATGAGGGTACTGTTTGTCTAGTTAAGAATAAATCAAATTTAAGCCAAAATATGCAAATGATCATGTCCATTAAACAGTTTTCACAGTTATCTAATTTTTTTTTTAATTAAATTTTCCTGCATTTATTTTGGTAGAATATTGAGTGTCTGTATTCCATCAAATTTCTGTTGTTGAAGTTGAAAGAAATCTATCACTTCCAAAAAATAAGAAATATTTCTATATTTTCGGAATACAGTAGAACCCTGTTATAACATTTTTCAGGGGTCCCAATGAATGTCAGCCTTGTATAAGGAAAACTTTATAAAGGGGTAATTTTGTATTGGAAAACATATTTGTGGACCAAGAGGAGGCAGTTTATTAAGCAGGAAAATGTTATATATGAGGGGATGTTATAACAGGGTTCCACTGTATATGTATATATTCTTGTTCAGCACTTTTTTTTTATAACTCGTTCATTTGTTTCCATTGTACCAACAAACTTAGTCTCATAGTCCTTTTAAATAATTTTTACAGAAACAGACATAAATTAATATAGAGTTTATGCTTCACTAGGTTTAATGTCTGCTTATAGTGGTCTAAGAGTTGGCTGTGGACATGAGGCCTCGTAGATGAGCAATGTAGACCCTTGGTAATAACTGTTTGGCATTCCGTCGGCCAAGAACCCGTACCAACTATGTTGGGGATCAGGCTTTTTCCTGGTGCCCTAAGAGACCTAAATGTAATCTGCGAATTTGAAACAAACTGATTTTTGGAAGCAAAACTTTACAATACCTCTGCTCCACACGAGCATGCAAGTTTTCCCAAATTTTGGATGATCTTCTTAGGATCTATTTTACTAGTATGCATGCCTTCGTAAATATAATATACTGTAGTATTTATTTTGAGGTAGGTTTGACGTTTTAGCCACTTCTTTCCTATTTGTGTTCCAACTGTGTTATCTTTCATATCCAGACGGTTGTAATGTAGTTCTGTATGCGCCTTGTTTCAGGTGGCCGGAAGCCGCATTGACGTACGTTTCCCAACTCCTGGATACCGTTCTTTACACGTACTTTGTCCCTGCAGGTGTGGTAGGGACTAAGATTTACGGAGAACTGTATTTGCAATGTGGAAATGAGTGCAAGGCTTTATCTGCTTTGCTCTGCAGTAAGGGTTGTGCAAAAAAATGTTGCAGTGTCCTCAAAAGTGAGTTGTTTTTTTTTATTATTAAAAATATGTAAAACAACAGAAATTCAAGCACTAAACTGTGAGTACTAATTTCTGTCATTTTACATATTTTTGGTGGCCTAGCGGCCTACTTGTAACCCAAATTTTTGTAATATTTAGTAGGGCATGTAGTTGTAATGTTTCTTGTGCAGAGACTCAAATGGAGTTCGCTATAAACATTAGCTCAAACTAGTTCAGTTTGAAAGCATGATACCCTGAATTGAAAAAAGGTTCTTTGATAAAAAGAGCACCAGAAGTAAATAAATAAATGATGAAGTGGTAAACCGTTCTCTGAAGAGTTATTGCTGTTTCTTCTACAATATCGGCATACAAAAAAATGTTTATCACCTGCGGCAGTAAAAACAATAAAAAGACAGAATCACAGCCTGTTAATGTTCACTTGAAAAACTTCTCACCTCGAGGATAATTAAACTAAGAAGATGGGAGAGAATCGCTACTTTCTCTCCCGGCGCCCTAACGACTCCTCGCACCGGCGGAAATAAATTTAGTAGATAACCATCGTCCGGAAAATTATAGAAGGTTGAAGTCACTGGCGCTGCCGGTGTGAGTTACAATGGTCTCTCGCTGCTCCTCTCTAGGCGATCGCTTCTCGACTTCTGTTTCGGACAAAGGTCGTGCCTACTCTAAATATCAATTGAATGTTTTGTCATTTGAACACTGCCCAATTGTGGCATCGCGTGGTGCGGTAATGTCTAAAAACAGCACACATACGTGGATGTGGCTCTGGAAATGTAGTATTACATTCGTGTGGCGGGTCACATCAGCCAAATGTGACCACCTGCACTTTCCTTATTTCATCATGTATCGCAACAGATGACTACGAGTCACGCTTACTGACCCAGTGAAAAAGTGCAATGCCATCTTATGCCATCTACTACTACTCTTGAATGACTCAAATAAAATAATACATTTGGAAGAACGAAAATATTTGGAATACAAACATTATTATTGCCACAATATTTTAAATATTGAATGAGTTATTATCCTTTATAAAAATATATAAAAAATATTTCCCAAATATATAAACTTGTAACGTTGCCGCGGCTCGTTAAGCCATATTTATAATATTGCAGCCCCACATTTAGGTGCCATTTCGTAACGTTCGTCGGCTTACACTGCCGAATGTTACTTTGCCACAACTAGCTCAAGGAGAACATGAGACTCGGTACAATTGATGCAGATTGATTATGAAATAAGTTCCAGATTAGTTGTTATATATGTTTATTTAACATTTAACGAACCTCTCATAGATAAATATTAAAGTACAGAAACAGCTCCACCGTAGTTTACAGGTTATTAATGTCTCAAAACTTGCATAAAAAAAATATAAAATGAGTCAACCTCCCACACCGGCAGAGAATTAAAATAATAAAGTCTAGTGGCCGATGTGGGGGTTTAGCGTCACGCCTGACGTGACCTAAACGAGCATTGTACTACGAAACTGAAGGGCAACTGCCTTCGCCGCCGACTGACTTGAAGTGTTGAAGAAACTGCTCTGCTTGAAGGTCTCGCCTGGCCACGCACGCTCTCAACACATTATCGACACTACGCCGCAGGAACTAATCCTGCGCTGTTAACATAAACGGACTTCTCGTACAACAAAACTGCGCCGGAGGAACTAAAACTTGTTGACGTCGCCTGAAAGTATCTAATTAATGCTGACCTTTAACAAAACTCCAAAGTTAGAAACGAAAACTGTAACCGTCCTCCTGATAAACGTAAACAGCAAAGATAAAAATTTTACGAAGCTTTCCAAAGCTTCATAAACACGAAAGAATTTTACACCCGTGTCCCGAAAAATTAAGACTACTGCGTCATTACAAACTACTATATACTGCAATATTACAAGTTTTAGTAAGTATTTAGCTTAAAACTTGTGTAGAAATTAATAAAATCAATTGCTTAATTTTTAAATTTAAGGTAATTATGGCTTACGACAAGACAGTAAGCTCCCTTTGTTGCTGATACAAATAGCGTGTGTCATGGTGTGCTGCAATGATTTGTGGATAAATAACAGAGAATGCCATTGTAAGGTGGTTTTCGCTTTTTGTTCATGGATGTTCCTCGTTCAGTGCAATGCCATATATATGGTGGCAAAAGGAAATATGTGGGAGGTGGGGTTGGCATTGTGAGAATCAGAAAGAGCTGATTTATTTTCATGACAGTCATTGACATGTTCCTCTTGGAAATTAGTGGAAGTATATGATGGTTCATGCTGTAAAGGGAATAAATATGCTTGTCTCTCTGACTGTATCGAATGTTCATTTTAGGAAGCTATATTTATTAAACTAATTTTTCAGGGCTGTAAAAAATATTTACGGTGTTTCGATACAGGTTGTGAATGATCTTTTTGGTAGTGGGGTTTTTTTTTTTTTTTTTCCCCCTCCAGATAATACATTTTTTGACAATCGCATAATTCATGTACTGCCACGTCTTAATTTTTTGCCGTTGTGTTTCTCTACAATTCCACCTAAATAAGTAGGTGTTTTCCTGTAAGACCAACTTCTCTTATTTTAATTGCAGGTGGTGGTTTGGAAGAGGGAATGGAAAAATGTACGAATTCCACAGAAAATATCGTAAATGGTGTTGAAATTGATGATAGGTACATAAGTGTAAGTATAAATATTTTCAAGTAAAGTGATTGGAAGGATATAAAATATAATTTGAGGTATGTGTATTCAGATTTTCATTTTTTGAAATACTATTTGGTTAGGAAGATTTTGGTAACACTAATATTTGGCTGAAGAATGTGTACTGCACAATCCTAACAATAAGAGTGAAACAAGGCCCTAGTTAGTTCCAGGGCATGTGCGAGTGGATGGTCAGTTTACTTCATTGTGATCGGGAGAAAAGTTAACTTTGCCTGGCTCATATTTCTCAACTTTATGCCAAAAAAATATTATGTATTTTTTTCTTCAAACTCCTTTATCCTTCAGCCTTTTAATAAGTACATTGCTGTATTTTCTTGCATAATCATCACACATTTATACTAAAAATTTCTTTGAAATTAAAAGCTACTATTATTAACGTGAATACTAATTGGTTAGATACTTGATACTTGACAAAAAAAAATCCAGAGCACCTGTTTTCAATGTAACATGTTCCTGATCAACACTCAACGTTCATTCCACGTAAAGAGCGGAGATATCCTTAAAATAAAATCTTAAATGAAGGTGGGGAGTGCTTGCCTGTCTACAAGCTCAACATCCATCGTGTTCTTCCTTTAGTTTTGCTGTCGCTGGGCGCAGTTAGGTACATCATTGCTTCCTCCCCGTACTTACCTTGCAGGTGTGGATAAAGCACTTTGTTCTCCTCGTTGACGATCTTAAGGCACGCTCGCTGTAGCTTGTCCATCGTGACAAAACCTTGTCTCTTAAAATGAGAGGTGAACATCATGATTTTGTGAATCAGAAATCCTGAACTTGCGGGAACCCTATTTTACAGTATGTAGCTTAGACGCAGGGGATG
>NQII01004365.1:8625-43119 GCA_002778355.1 Clitarchus hookeri
TAGCACGTGGCTTGTTTCAACTGTCAGCCGCCAATGTAGTAATTTTAACTCTCATCAATTTTTATAAAAAAAACATTTTACTATGAAAGCAATATTAATGGAAACAAATCAGAAAATGAATTTTTGTACATTTTCTTACCGTGTAGCACAGCGAGCACAGCTGGGATCCAATATGACCTTTGTTGACGTGCTCTACGCCCTTGACCCAGTAAGGGTTTGAGTTTGGGTTTTATGGAGTTAAATATACAAAAATGACTTCATTATTCCTGCTTACATCGAAATGAAGGTGCATGTCAAAATTTATGCAATTTTTTCTGAAGAAAACTGTTAATGTGTTGTAGACTGCATCCACACAATCAATAGCTACTATTTTGGTTTATGTACTTCTACTGGGAAATAAATATTCAATTTTATTTTATTTTTTAAATATATCGGTACTTAAAGGATTGAAGCACCTGTAAATTATGTATGTGGTGTGGGATTAATACAGCCAAAGTGCCTTATTAGGAATTATAAACTCTTCTANATGTGGTGTGGGATTAATACAGCCAAAGTGCCTTATTAGGAATTATAAACTCTTCTAATCCCAATTAATAAAATAATTTAAAATCCATTAGTTTTAAGTTTGTTATATATTTTAAGGAACGTAAATGTTCATCAAGCAATTTCAAGATATAATTCATCAAAAGCTACAAGTAAATTCAGGCATTTCCAGTCGCGGAGCTGAAAAATTTTTCCAGTAACGAGTTCAATTGCTTGCCTTTCCCAAATACAGTCCTCCCTTGCATGAGGTGCGCCCCCTACTTTGAAAATTGTGAGCCATCACCAGTGTAGTGCAATAAACACACCAGCTTTTCCACATATGTATCACATTAAAAATGTCATATTTCTCATAGAACACAAAGCCTAAGAAAAAGAGTGCATGTGTAGACTTATACTCCACCTCAAAACATATTCTTGGGAATGTTTTGCATTTTTTCGTTTTGTGTGATCACAGCGAACATACATGCTGGAATTCACAGGACTGCCAAGTCCATTCATACTTCAATGATCACCCATTTTTTACACAGAAAATAAATATTTTTGTCAAGCACTAGCATCTTATAGCATTTCAGTTTTATCCCATGCAAAACATTTCCTAAAAATGACCCAATCTCTCTGGCAATGTCCCCGTTTCGTTATGTTTAATAGTTTATATTTGTTTAGGAAATCTGGTTACAAAATTCTTTGTAAAACTGCACATAGGACTGGAGATGCTTTGCACACAGAGGTCACTTGCTGCCACAGATCATTCTTGGCGCAGCTTAAGGTTTTTGTTCTTCGTGTTGCCTACAAGACACTGTTAGTGTGTTAAATGGTACGCTACTATACATTCAACACAGACAGAGAGATTATTTATATACACACACACACATGCATGCAACACATGCACGTGCACGGAGAGAGAGAGGGAGACAGAGATACACACAGATGCACACAGACACACACGCACACAGAGAGCAATCCCTCCCCTGCCTAACTACAATTGGCTAGTCCAAATTCTGTGGGAAGGGACACTGAACTGTCTATGGTTCACGTGATCTTGTAACATGACATTCATTGACTGATGTCCGTATTTCTTCATGAGCCTTCGCTGGCACCCAGATTTATCTCATTCTCAGGGACAATATTTTATTTTTAACTCAATTTCATTTTAAAATTTGTGAATTCTGTGTTATTGTAAGTTTCTAGAAAATGTGTTATTTGCTTTGGTCCGCAGCTTACAAACATTTTCAGAATGCAATTTGTTAGCAAAATAATTAAAGTTTTACTGGTAAACTACAGTGTTTTGCTAATTTATTTTTATTTTGTGTCGTAACTGAAATTTTTGTGTTGTGCAATGTAATAACATGCTGTTTGGTGTTATTCTAGTTTTATTGTTATTCACCATATAATCTTGTCTACTTTTGCTCATATTATTTCCTAGATCTCGTTATTCTAGCGTGTTATCACTGCATCACCTCTAACAGTGAGACAAAAATATTTCCTTCCCTTAAAACTCAAATTCAACTAAATTTATTGACTGACCACAAACTTTGAAATACATTTTTACGTACACACAGGGAACTTAGTTGCTTTAAAAAAGTAATAAAAGCTACATGAGAAATGAAACTTATGTTTGACAAAAGAGAAAAAAAGCATTTAAATATGGTAGAGTTGTGAAATTGATTGTATGCAAATGTAAGAAATACAGTTTGGAAGTGTTTGTAATCAGACAGTATAAAAAAATTTGTTCGTTAGCAGTAAATGTAACCTGTACCGCAATCTAACATCACGACTACGGTTTTGAATTTGGCCAATTATTGTGTCTGGGACAGGAGCATCCAGAAATGAGGGTGTCTAGCAAGACTTTAAACTGAATTTCCAGTACATTTCCCGCTTTTTCGTCAGAATACAATAAATACAATAAAAGTCATGTAGCTTATCTGTGAATGTTTCTGTTGTACATAAAGCTGGTTTCACTATACAGCGGCATGATGTGGTGCGACATGTCAGACGCCGCCATTCAATACAGTTTCACTATCAAGCGGCACACTTGGATGGCGATGAAGGTGATGGCAGACGGTCATGCCTAATATTTAAAGTGAATATAGTACTACAGGATAGTGCACTTTTAGATCATTGCCAGGGAAAAAAACAGCATTTGAAACTTAAAAGAAAGCACAAACAATAGAAAAGAGATTATACACTTAAACATTTTGCAAATATATTATCAATAACAAACAGTTCAACTAATTCAAGTTTACTTTCGTTGTAGGGATAAAACAAATGTTACAAAAGCAGAAGGAAGAAAGCTGGCAACTTAATGGCTGAAATTTTTTTAATTTAAAATTTGCTAGTAAATGCCACAACAAATATGAATAATACCCCTGTAAAATAAGATCTACTTATGGGAAATATATATTCAGATATTTATTTGCACGAAGCAGTGACGGTCCCCAGATGCCACAAATTAGAACAAGTCCAAAGCTACATTTTTTTGTTCCCAGGCTTGTCCGTACACGACTCATTCAACGTGACATAACAGGTTAACAAATAACAAATAATGCTCCCCAGTTCACTAAAGGCTTGCTNGTACACGACTCATTCAACGTGACATAACAGGTTAACAAATAACAAATAATGCTCCCCAGTTCACTAAAGGCTTGCTTCCTTATAAGGAATATGAATGTTTTAATGCCATGTGAACAGTTGCACTACCCTGTGAAATAGTTGTGGTGCATGTTGTCATTTTACATATAATTAATAAGAAAAAGTATAGCTGATCTTGGTGTGAAAGGAAGTGAGGTAGGTATTTATCAACCAAAGTTGGGCAAATGCATTAAACCACATTTAAAGCACATACCTACATATCACATCAAATAGATACAATTCATTGAATCGTATAATTACAACGGAATCCTCTTCGTCGATCCTTCAGCACGTCAATAATTTGCAGAGCGCGTAAGGTAAACCCGGATAAGAGGCCGAATTATGCTATCGTACAACCACGACACACATGCACAAGCATTTGTTACAAAAACATCTGCAGTACACAACTAAGCTAGCAGAGGCAGTCGGGCTCAGGGCGCAGTGCGAAGAAGATAGGCAGACCCACATCCCCTCCTCCCTGCCTCCCTCATCATTGACATCAGGGGCTCTGTGGACATCTTATATTATTTCCTACTTTCTCTCTGCGAGAGCTTGATGCTGTTATTAGTAACGTGCTGTGGTATTCTAACTTTCAAAAGTGGTACAGATTCTTTACCATCAAGTTCTCTTAGTACGTTTCTGAAATTCCAATGCAAATTTCATAAACCAGAAAATTTGGAAAAATTAGTGTACATTTCCCACTTTCCCCGGTACCTGGACACCCTGAGAAGCAGAGGAAATACCATTGATTACAAGAATTAACGACCAATTGACAGGAAAAAAACTCATTACACTCAAACCTCCATTTAACAGTACCTGGTTTGTACAGGCAACTTGTTCGCATAGGCAAATTTTGAGGGGGAGGGGGAGAGAGAGAGAGAGAGAAAAAGGAAAAATAAAAAAAAAATTGCAGAAAAATTCACCACAACACAATTACATGTCTGTAACTATAGCAGTAAAACAGTTGCTATCCTTATGCAATGTGTTACAGAGACACACATGTTTAGCAAGGCACATTCCATGTCCTGTGCATGGCAAAAATGCCACCCAATGTCAACACTGACATGAATTGTAAGTGGGGGGAAAACAGGAAGAAGCTGCCTCTATCCATTTTTTTTTTCTTCCCTGCCTGTTCCACTCTTTTTGTTCCCATTGCTTTTAAGGAATTTCGCTTGTTGTTAAATTAGTTTCTGAATCTCTTGTGCTGCAATAACTCATGTTTTTTGCTTTGCTTCACTGACTACAATTGAGAGTCAGTCGAAGTTTATCACACTAAAACCACAACACTNACTCATGTTTTTTGCTTTGCTTCACTGACTACAATTGAGAGTCAGTCGAAGTTTATCACACTAAAACCACAACACGTTTGCCAATTAAAATAAACCAATGTTTAAATAAACACATTTTTTTTCCTTCTGGCTGATAGCTGAGGAGTCAGCGCTAGGCAAATGACCACCTCCAACAGAAACAAAGCCAGCGTGGTTTCATAGCTTTCCTAGATGTCTGCTCGTCATGGTGGTGAAAACTAATTCAAATCAAACAGTATTAATTAAAAACACATTTTGGATACAGCTATTTATTTGTGACTTCCGTGTGAAAACTTTTATTATATATACATACATTTAGCCTCAATGTTGTACTTAAAAAAATATAATTTAACTTATGTGTATGTGGCAAACATTAAAAAAAATAAAAAAAAATTACAATGCAATTAGCAGTAGTTGTATATTATTGCTACACAATTTGCTGAATACAAACAAATAAATACTGTACATGGAAAGACCACTGTTTAAACTAAATTTAATTTCTTAATACTATGGTTAACTAACTGCAACTTCAATAAACATACAAAAAACACACTAAAAAGTGCAAGAAAAAATATTATCAATTGTTTTTATCTTTATGAGTTAAATTAAACAAAAAAAGACCATTCACAATTAATTTGAACTACTACACACATGGGCCAAATAAATAAAAAATATAACACTTAACATATGAAACATAGGCGGAAATATTGCAAAACACTGCCGCTATCTTTCCTAACAAGTACACAAGNACTCATGTTTTTTGCTTTGCTTCACTGACTACAATTGAGAGTCAGTCGAAGTTTATCACACTAAAACCACAACACTTTTGCCAATTAAAATAAACCAATGTTTAAATAAACACTTTTTTTTTCCTTCTGGCTGATAGCTGAGGAGTCAGCGCTAGGCAAATGACCACCTCCAACAGAAACAAAGCCAGCGTGGTTTCATAGCTTTCCTAGATGTCTGCTCGTCATGGTGGTGAAAACTAATTCAAATCAAACAGTATTAATTAAAAACACATTTTGGATACAGCTATTTATTTGTGACTTCCGTGTGAAAACTTTTATTATATATACATACATTTAGCCTCAATGTTGTACTTAAAAAAATATAATTTAACTTATGTGTATGTGGCAAACATTAAAAAAAATAAAAAAAATTACAATGCAATTAGCAGTAGTTGTATATTATTGCTACACAATTTGCTGAATACAAACAAATAAATACTGTACATGGAAAGACCACTGTTTAAACTAAATTTAATTTCTTAATACTATGGTTAACTAACTGCAACTTCAATAAACATACAAAAAACACACTAAAAAGTGCAAGAAAAAATATTATCAATTGTTTTTATCTTTATGAGTTAAATTAAACAAAAAAAGACCATTCACAATTAATTTGAACTACTACACACATGGGCCAAATAAATAAAATTATAACACTTAACATATGAAACATAGGCGGAAATATTGCAAAACACTGCCGCTATCTTTCCTAACAAGTACACAAGNTATAACACTTAACATATGAAACATAGGCGGAAATATTGCAAAACACTGCCGCTATCTTTCCTAACAAGTACACAAGACAAATTTTTTTTCCCTTGAAAACTGCAGGTATTTGCAAATTACAATAATTGGCATCACTTGCAAATAACATTCACTCTTCCAAGATGCAGAACAATACATCAGCAACTTGTAGACAGGGGAAGGNTTGCAAATAACATTCACTCTTCCAAGATGCAGAACAATACATCAGCAACTTGTAGACAGGGGAAGGAAAGAAAATTTGTGAACTAATAAAAGTGACATATTTGAAATATATATTCAGTCAACACCAGTAGTTCTGAGCAAGGCTACACAAGCTTCAAGATGTTTCATCAGTTTGATAAGAAAGGCAAGAGATGGACTAAATGAAATGAAGGAAAACAAAAATAGCTTTGCGGACAGCTCAAGATAAATGGGAAAACTCCTTTAACTATTATTACCTAAAATATTCATAAGAACACATCTTTAATTACAGCCATTCATAACTTTATGACAAAAAAATTAAACCGTGGGAAATACAGACTTCACTATTTTCTTTCCTTTTTTTTTTTTTAAGAATTCTTAAGATATTTTTTTGTCTGTGTTAAAAGAAACTTTTTTGCTTGTTTCAACAAAACATAAATTTAAACACAAAGGCAATCACTTTCATACATCATTACATATTACAGGGAAAACTACTATGAACAAAATACTCTTAATATTATTAAATAAGAAGTATTTCCTAACAACTTACAATGGAGGAATGAATTCTTTCAGTATGCCGGTGGTGACTCTTTTATATCAAAATAGCATAGGTAAATAAATTATTTTAAAACATACAAGCTCAAATCTTAACAAAATGGTAGAATAAAAAATTATGTCAAGACTATAATTAAATTGGAAATGCAAACTAGATTATGTCTGGAGCATGTAACAGGTAGTAAAATATGTTGTCATAATACTTTGCATTACAAATATCTGTGAATTACATGGATTTTCCATTTAAACAAAAATTTGGTGTTTCAATTAAGCACACACTTATTTGTCTTTACACATTTCTCATCTTTACANAATATTATTAAATAAGAAGTATTTCCTAACAACTTACAATGGAGGAATGAATTCTTTCAGTATGCCGGTGGTGACTTTTATATCAAAATAGCATAGGTAAATAAATTATTTTAAAACATACAAGCTCAAATCTTAACAAAATGGTAGAATAAAAAATTATGTCAAGACTATAATTAAATTGGAAATGCAAACTAGATTATGTCTGGAGCATGTAACAATAAAAGAAATAACAGTATGACCTACATCACAATGAATGTTCCCTTGTTCTTCAAGGGAAATGACTGTTTACTTTCCTTTACTGCTCTACTAATTGGAATTTTTATCTACAGTACCTCAAAACTTGTACCACATTATGCCATGTAATAATGTTCATTCTCACTCCAAAGTGTACATAGTTCATACCCTTGCTTTGCAAAGTCAACATTTTTGTTGCACTTTATGTTAAGAAATCTTTAGAGGCAGGAAAGGATTTGAGAATGATAACTGATAAACGATAGCTAAAACGTTAAGTGACATTATAAGAAAAAACTAAAACATTTCACTACATTAACATTCGACCAACCACAGTGAAGAAGTTTCCTCAAACACAACATATTTAACCCAAAAATGTGAATAAAGTTTTTCATTTGACACATCCCAGCATGTAAATTGTCGTGCATGTATTTATACAGATTACGTAAACAGACCTTATGAACATAAAGATGTAGCCATTAACTCTTTGGCAACCAATGTGTTGAACAAAAAAAAAAATGCACCAACTTTATGAGCACTGCAAAAAATATACGACTCTGGCATATATTGGAACATAACCTCACTGTCTAAGAGCCCTGCCTACTTCCATNCTTCCGTACCTGAAACTTGCCATTACTCACACCATTCAACCAATCTATACGTGCAAGCCAGGGTAAGTGTGTTTTCTGATGCAGGCCACAGTAGCTGTCAGCAGTGACAAAGTTAAGTTACATTAAGATCACATGCACTCTCATTTTCCTCTAGTGCTGGCAGACCACAAGTATGGTCTGTCTCATATAAGTTGGCAAGATTTTGACAGTCAGTGAGTGGCAACTTGACACATACGTAACAAACAACTTGCCATTTACAAAATCCTGTATCAGCTGATGCATGAACGAATGAAAATTAATATTACATTGGCTATTCTGACTGCACTGCCGATGCACATCATACAAGCAGAAAATACGCGGATAAGAAAGAGTTCCTAGATGAATTAATACATTTAATTTTACATGTTCACAAACCAGCTGTTATTAGTGTTACAAAATAAACTTTGTGCTAAAGTAGTAATTTATATGTGTTCAAAATGAAAAGGACATTAAAATGGTTCATATTCAAATTAAATGCAACTTCAATGGAACATATTTTTATGTCATACCGCTACTCTCCACACCTTCCATACATGCTTGATGTTAATTCCAAAAGCCTACAGAAATATCAGAGGGCGTAGTTAAATAATTTTTTCAAATAAGTTGACAAAATATGTTTCAAACTGTTGTCGTTTTGAGCCAATAAAAGGAGAAAAATTTACTTTTACAAAGAAGGAATCAAGAGGCAGGTCAAAGTGCTGCTACCTGTTGACAACAAGCCCTACCACGCCATCTGTTACAACACGCCCTTGCACGCTATCTGTCAGCCAGATCCCAAACTACAACCAGTTCTCCCGCTAACCCAAATATTTGTTGTTTTTGTGTTGTNCACGCTATCTGTCAGCCAGATCCCAAACTACAACCAGTTCTCCCGCTAACCCAAATATTTGTTGTTTTTGTGTTGTTACTGTTCTGTATTAATAAAACAAAGAAAATGGTATGCACGTGAGTAGTTTTGAAGAATTCTTATGTTATTCCACGCCCCATATTTCTAACTCAAGCTGTTTAGTATCAGTAATAGCAGAATAACTGCTTTGCAAAAGTCGTTGGTGTATTTCAAATATGCTCGAGAGCTATGATATACGATGCCTACTGATAACAGGCAGGTTTGGATTTAGACACTATACTGAACTACAAGACAGCAATTATTCTGTATCGTAAATGAAAGACTTTATTTTTTTAACACAAAATGGATAATGCAGATCTTTATTTCAAAATGTATGTAGTGTGTGATAAACAGTACTCTCTTGCATACTTACTTACCTGTAAATAAGGCATTTAAAAATGTGTGTACACAGAGTGACATATGTGTTGGTTAAATTTTGATGCTTCATATAATATGTAGGGCCATTTGTTTTGACTTCAGTGAGTGATGACGAAACATAAGAAATTCCAAAGGAATTATTTGCATGCATTCAGTTTTATTGTGTGAAACACTTGGGATACCATTCTGATGTGCATTGCAAGTGGGGAGGAAAAGAAGCCAGCCTCTGCCCATATTCTTTCTTCCCTGCCTGTTCCACCCTTTTTGTTTCCATTATTGATTGTAAAAAGTTTAACTTGCTGTTAAGATAATTTTTTACTCTTTTGCGCTATAACCACCTACATTTTTTGCCTTACTTTACTAACTACAATTATGAGTTAGTCAAAGTTTACCACACTGTTATCACAACACGTTTGATAGTTAAAACAAATTTACATTTAATAAACACCTTTATTTTTTCACCGGTACCAGTATATTTTAAAATGGCTTTTGCAACACACATTTTATTCGAGGTGATACAGCATTGTAGTTTTTATAATGTTTTCACATTATCAGCTTATCTACTCTGAACAGGTAGGCGTTAGGCCCGTTCTATAATGACACAGATGCGAATAAGTTTTACAGAAGCAAAGTTTTTAACACACTCTCAAGTTCAATTTCCAATGGGATTCACGTGTACGCAAATAACATACCCCCAACTCTTTTATGTCTGTGAATCGGTATAATCAATAAGAATAGTGTGTTTGGTTCAATGAACATAGCCTTTGCGACTGTAATTTACAAGAAAACAAAGGCATGGATTTGAAGTGGCAATTATTACTTTTGTTTTAATGAACACACATGCATGGTTTGGCAACAATATTTATGAAACATTAATTATAGTATAAATATTAAACATTGGTGTGTGTTATTAATTTGCAACAGAAGAGTTTTCTTTTGATTTCGTAGATTGCAGATCATTAAGTTTCTCTGTATTGTAAAATAGGTGAAATTCATCCCTATCTGTCCACTCATTCCGTTTACATGTTCCGTGTCCATTTTCTTACACATATATACTTGTAGAAGGGGCCTTACACTACGCTATAAATGTGACACAGCAGTTCACATGATTGTTAAATTTGATGCACTCTGTGGCTATTTCTGCACAACTGGGATATTGTTTTGTTCAGAACACATTACCTGTTAACTACNAAATTTGATGCACTCTGTGGCTATTTCTGCACAACTGGGATATTGTTTTGTTCAGAACACATTACCTGTTAACTAAATTTTTATTTCATGAAATAAAAACAATGTACAAACGTCTCCTTTCTCCAGGGGAAAGGTCAGGCTTTACTACGCACTGTCTATGTGTGATGCCGCAATCCAATTTTTAGTTAATTTTGACTCATTCAGTCGTTGCTTCTGCATAACTTAGGTANAAATTTGATGCACTCTGTGGCTATTTCTGCACAACTGGGATATTGTTTTGTTCAGAACACATTACCTGTTAACTACATTTTTATTTCATGAAATAAAAACAATGTACAAACGTCTCCTTTCTCCAGGGGAAAGGTCAGGTTTTACTACGCACTGTACATTAGGTCTATGTGTGATGCCGCAATCCAATTTTTAGTTAATTTTGACTCATTCAGTCGTTGCTTCTGCATAACTTAGGTANGTCTATGTGTGATGCCGCAATCCAATTTTTAGTTAATTTTGACTCATTCAGTCGTTGCTTCTGCATAACTTAGGTATCATTTTGCTCAAAATACATTATCTTAGTAAAATACCTAGTATTGTTCTGTTAGTGACGTACTATGAACATTACTTCGCACACAAAGTTAACAAAATGAGCTGTTGAATACAAATGTAAATATTTAGAGGAGAGGAGTTTCATGGGTCGTAATTTGGTTTGTATTGACAACTTGGTGTATGGTCGAATTTTGGGGATAATTATATATATCTCTCTCTGTGTGTGTGTGCGCGCGCACGCTCATGTTGCGTGTGTAAAAAATCAAGGCTCGGATGCATTTTGTATTTGTACCAAACTACATTTGACATGTAGACATGACACGTAATAGTTTTCCAGCAAAAAAAATGTTATACTTAAAAAAAATGCACGCATAGTCAAAAATAAAGAACATTACATTTTTTATATTAAAACATTAATAATACATGAAAAAAACTTTACTTTTTTGTTTGTCTAACATTTTTGATGTAGCTCATTTATTGTATATGAATTTTTTTTCATATCTGCATGTGTCCACTGTACAGAATCAGTTAAAGCTAAATATTTTCTTTACTGCAAACTGTCACTTAGAATGTATACAAGTTGACCAGAGTCAGCAAAAATATACATATGATTATTTTGCCAGCTGATATGCTTGAAGAGATGTCACAACGTATTTGCTGTATGCTAGCCAGCCAGTCACAAACTGCACTGTTGCCGAGGGACCGGTAGCTTCGACACTCATATTTTGGGGTCTCATTCTGCAGGATGTCGTNCATATTTTGGGGTCTCATTCTGCAGGATGTCGTTCAAGCTATGGACATATTTTGAAAATGGCCCTGGCAATGGGTACAGCCTAAAAAGTTCAAATAAGCTACATGCTATATGCTCCGTGAGCTAGAAATAATGCAAATTAGTGTTAATTACATTATTATTATAGTGTTTTATACTTCACATCACTATGTTCAGAGATTGACCTGCAGACTACCTGAAACACAGGGCCACTATATGCATCACACACAGTGAATAACGACGGAGGTTCAAATACAGTAGACAACCTTCTGACTGATAGCGCAGGAGTCGGAGCTAGGCACAAAGTTGAGCATACAATACATCTCCAACATGGTTTCGTAGCTTCCCTAGTTGTCTGCGTGTCATGGTGGTGGAAAACTAATTCAAATCAAACAGTATTAATCAAAAACACATTTTGGCTACAGCTATTTATTTTTGACATTCATGTGAAAATTTTTATCCTATACATACATTCTGATTCAATATTGTAATTAAAAAAAATATTATTTAACTTATGTGTACGTGGCAAACATTAAAATAAATCAAAAAAATGACAATGCAATTAGCAGTAATTGTATATTATTGCTATACAATTTGCTGAATACAAACAAATAAATACTGTACATGGAAAGACAACTGTTTAAACTAAATCAAATTTCTTAATACTACGGTTAACTAACTGCAACTTCAATAACCATACAAAAAAACACGCCAAAAAATGTAAAAAAATTTTTAACGTATTATTATTGTATAAGTTAAAATAAACAACAAAAAGGAGACGGTTCAAAATTAATTTGTACTATTACACACATAGGCCAAAGAAAACAAATACAAAACACCTAATATGTGAGACATAGGCGGAAATATTGCAAAACACTGCCGCTATCTTTCCAAACAAGTACACAAGACAAATTTTTTTCCCTAGAAAACTGCAGGTATTTGCAAATTACAATACTTGGCATCACTTGCAAATAACATTCACTCTTCCAAGATGCAGAACAATACATCAGCAACTTGTAGACAGGGGAAGGAAAGAAAATATGTGAACTAATAAAAGTGACGTATTTGAAAAATATATTCAGTCAACACCAGTAGTTCCGAGCAAGGCTACACAAGCTTCAAGATGTTTCATCAGTTTGATAAGGCAAGAGATGGACTAAATGAAATGAAGGAAAAGAAAAATAGCTTTGCGGACAGCTCAAGATAAATGGGAAAACTCCTTTAACTATTATTACCTAAAATATTCATAAGTACACATCTTTAATTACAGCCATTCATACTGTTATGACAAAAAATTTAAATAGTGGGAAATAAGGACTTTACTATTGTTTTTAATAAGAATTCTTAAAACATTTTCTTTGTCTGTGACAAAAAGTTTTTTTGCTTGTTTCAACAACACACACTCAAAATTATCAATCTGTTCCTGCATATCACAACACAAGGCAATCACTTTCATGTGTCATTACACATTACAGGGAAAACTACTATGAACAAAATACTATTGATATTATTGGAGAAAAAGTATTTCCTAACAACTTACAATGGAGGACTGAGTTTTTCCAGTACGGCAGTGGCGACTTCGTTTTACATCAAAATAGCATAGGTAAATAAATTATTTTAAAAGATGTACAAGCTCAAATCTTTAGAAAACGGTACAATGAAAAATATGTTAAGACTATAACTAAATAGGAAATAAAACCTCCTAGATTATGTCTAGCAGCATGCAACTGGTCACGTGGTAAAATGTGTTGTCAATATACTTTGCAATTACAAATATCTGTGAATTAAATACAAATCATGCACGTTTCAGTTTACACAAAAATTTGCAGCATTTCTATATAGCACACACTCTTGTGTTTTCACAATTCTCAACTCTACAAGAACCAACTTAAGCAGAAATAACAGTATGACCTTGTACCACATTATGCCATGCAATAATGTTCATTCTCACTCCAAAGTGTACATAGTTCATACCCTTGCTTTGCAAAGCCAACATTTTTGTTGCACTTTATGTTAAGAAATCTTTAGAGGCAGGAAAGCATTTGGGAATGATAACTGATAAACGATAGCTAAAACGTTAAGTGACATTATAAGAAAAAACTAAAACATTTCACTACATTAACATTCGACCAACCACAGTGAAGAAGTTTCCTCAAACACAACATATTTAACCCAAAAATGTGAATAAAGTTTTTTATTTGACACATCCCAGCATGTGCATTATCATGCATGTATTTATACAGATTACATAAACAGACCTTATGAACATAAAGCTGTAGCCATTAACTCTTTGGCAACCAATATGTTGAACAAAAAAAAAAATGCACCAACTTTATGAGCACTGCAAAAAATATACGACTCTGGCATATATTGGAACATAACTGAAANAAAAAAAAAAATGCACCAACTTTATGAGCACTGCAAAAAATATACGACTCTGGCATATATTGGAACATAACTGAAACTTCCCTCCGGCTCAAATAACCTCAGTGTTGAAGAGCCCTGCCTACTTCCGTACCTGAAACTTGCCATTACTCACACCATTCAACCAATCTATACGTGCAAGCCAGGGTAAGTGTGTTTTCTGATGCAGGCCACAGTAGCTGTCAGCAGTGACAAAGTTAAGTTACATTAAGATCACATGCACTCTCATTTTCCTCTAGTGCTGGCAGACCACAAGTATGTTTAGCTAAGAATAAAGAAACATTTTCACAAGGCTGATAAAATAAAAGTATCCTTTCTTACATACTGTCTGAAGAACATAGATCTCTGGTTTAAAAATTTGACAGTGAAAAAAATTATGCAAAATCATTTCACCCAACCTAACACAAAAAATGTAATAATGCCATAGTGAGGTAATTTAAAATATGCTAGAGAGCTACGATACACATCTACTGATAACTCTACCGGTACTAAAGAGACTAAATTGTAATAAAACCCAGGCAGAGAACTGAGAATCACTTTAAATACAGTGTGAATTCCTTCAGCTGAAAACATTCCCACACACACTTTAACGGACTGCGAACGAACTGACGTGAGTGGACACTGCAGTCTGGCTGCTGCTGTGGACGAAGTTTGAGGAAAGTGGAGGTCGATATCACGAGTGGCCAGATCCAAGGTGACAACATCGAATGCGGTTGCGGAGACCAGACTGTCGGACACCTGCTTCAACGTTGACTACGTCCAACTTCAAGCACAGAAGACTGTATTCATTAATTTTATTTGTCTGTCCCAAAAAATACTAAATTCTGAATTTGACATGCCATTATGCAAAAACTATGCAATTGAATTTTTTTTATGAGAGGAAAGTGTATTTATAAATAATGTCAACAAGTTGAATGGTATTTCATACAAACAGAATTCCCTTGGAATATGTGCAGTTGGAGAGAAATATTTTAGTACATAAACACAGCATTAGAGCATGGAGGGGACAATATTTACACAAACTGTGTTAGCTTCAAGTAGCTATAGTCTATTTGCCATTTATTCACACATTTTGAATAGAACCTTGGAAAAATCACCCTATGTACAACGTGCTTAGTTGTTTCTTAAATATATTATGAATCACAAGCATTTCATACTTGTGTTAATATACAAATACCTTATTTTTGATTAAATTGAACTTTTTCTTATGCTTAACGATATTTCATTTGCAATTACTATAAATAAAAACAGGGAGAAAATGAGTGTGTTGGTAATGCCTAGTGAGAAATAGTTCTTGGGCAAAATATTATTACACTGAGTGCGCATGACTGCTGCACTGTTCCTCTGGAGCAATTTTCTAGACTCGGTTAAGCTTTGTTTGCATGAGGCAGAGGAATGTCTTGGAAGTAGAACTTTAGCAGGACAGTGTTTGTGTTGTCGAAACCTACGCACACATTGTGCATGTTCATGTTAGCAAAGGGATTTCGCATCATCACAACCATAAGGAAAGTACACAGTTAATAATCATACCCGTGGAAGGAGAACATGGTTTTATCCTTTTTATCAAAGGCTGGGTCAAAGGACTACCATGGTAATATGACTTTCAATAATTTTTTCACTTGGATTAAACAGACAATACTATCCAAATTACAAGAAAATTGTCTTGTTATTTTTGCCAACTCAAGCAATTATAATATTTTTAATGTAAGAAACCAACATTTGCGAAATAAAACAAGGAATCTGAGGGGCTAATGAAAAAAAAAAAAAAAAAAAAAAANAAAGGTTAATTCTCATCCTTATGAAAGACAATTTCCTATTACAAGCAACATATGTTCCAAGCTTAGAGACGTTCAAAATCAACAAAATTGAGACACACGGCCATGATATCATTAGGTTATCCCTATCATACATCAATTAAACCAAACAAATGATTCATAAAATAGGGAACGCCTTCAAATTTAGATTAGGTAGCTAAAGCTTTTTGTGTTTCAAATAAATGAATTAAGCTGTGTTTGTAACTTCTAGAGACATTTGTTAATTAACATGCACTATCAATCATTAAGAGACAGTTTTCCCATTTCAAAATTTTATAAAAACAGAGTTGAAAAATAATTAATCACCTACAAAATTAAACATTNAGAGACAGTTTTCCCATTTCAAAATTTTATAAAAACAGAGTTGAAAAATAATTAATCACCTACAAAATTAAACATTTTGTATACAATAGCTGTGTTATTATGCACGTTAACATTATAAACTGAATTTATAAGCAAACAAATGCACTTGCATGCACATATGTGTGCACACACTATATCTCTAGGATTTTTATAATATTCCATTGGTACTTTGTTGACTGGCATATAAGACAGTGCTGTAAATATTCAAAAACATTCAGTGCACAATTTATGGTCATTATCTCTGAACCTGTCACCAAAGAATTGAGGGAATACGAGCACAGGGCAAAATGGTGCCTGTTATTTTGTTTGTTGTCACACTACACAAAGCGTACTATCAAATATGCTGGAAACATATAAATATATCATGTATATATGTCTAATAGCAGTACACTTTATTATCATGTGAAAGATAATTACTATTTTTGAGTATTATTATAATATATCAAAAATNAGATGTAGGATAAGGCTTCTGCTATTATAGATGCTCAATACATTTCTAAAATTTTGAATCTCCTTGTTAAGTGGCTAAGGGAATAATTTCTGTAAACACACTTTAGGTAACTTTTTCCAAGTGTAATTAACTCATCTGTGAAGTTTGGTCACACATTTCATGATACTGAATACCATCCACCCTTTGCGTGTAATCAGGCCTTGCCAGGTGTAGGCTGCGACAGTCTCTACAGTACAAATGAAGCAAAGCCAAATAACAGATGCTTGGAATGGCCGACTGGTAGAAGTGATGAGAAATTCACACGAATCCAGCCGTGGGTGCACGTGCTGCATCNTCACGAATCCAGCCGTGGGTGCAGGTGCTGCATCGTTCCGTAATGCCGACGCGAGAACGAACCTTCGGCCAAGTCACTTTGCAGCGAGGTTAATGCCATTTGACTTGTTGAACGTACGGCCCTGGGTGAGCAGAGGCTCGTGGGGTACCAAGTTGGCCGACGCTCACCAGGGCTAGATCAGGTAGGCGTTGATTTTCGTGGAAGAACGTGGCTCCCTTCCGTCATTTGTAGCCACGTTTCCGTGGCCTTGCGGCCCACTCCGTGTTTTCTCGTGCGACACGTCGCAAGCGCCACGCCGGAGAGCACCAGGAGGCGACACCTCTAGGAGCATATCCTGCTGTGTGCGCAGCCATTGAAGAGCAAGTGAGTATCACATATCATCCAAACACCACTGCTGGGTGCAACCTGCAGACCTATTCTGGATCTTTCAATTGTCTTTGAAGGCAAAAATACATTTTATAACTCAATTATTTACCACGACTATCTGTCAGATGCCACATGACTGTCTTCATATAAATAAAGGGAATGTGGTATCTTTTTAAATGGGAGTGTAGCAAAAATGGTTGTATTGTTAGAGTTTTCTTTTTAAGAAAACAAACTCGAGACAGAAAAAAAAAAGAGCTAAAGAGAATTCCTTCAAGGTTTTATTACATTTCTGGGGAATGTGCTTTTTTTTTGCTAGAGAAACCCTTGAACAAAATGACAGAAAAGAAAAATTCCACCACATTGATGTGCTGCTGTTCTGTGATGTTCACAATTAACTCGTTCCTTCTGAAAATGTGCGTTACAAGCAAAAGTCATTAGTCACTATATTAACATATGTGATAGCAGGCACACTCACCATCATAAAAAAAATCATTCAGGAAGTAGAATGTGGAGTTCATAACAAGGCTAACATCATTGCCTATGTGCTATCGTACAGATTCTAGCAGTGGATATATTTACCAAGTTAAAGTAAACAATAGGGCCCAGGCGAGTGTAGGGCCACTTTGCTGGACTGAGAACAGATCATACCATCTCATCTCTGGCTCTCGACAAGTGTGGCACATCTACGCACACTCATAACGCTTGCAGTATACGGGCAATCCTGTACTTACGTAGAATCACATTATGATTCCCCACACACCAACATCTCGATATCAACTTCTGCACACTAGCCAACTATGGACATATTGAAAAATCACACACGGTTCCCTTCCAGATGGTCAGTATTGGTAACCCATAATGCAATTTCTTTATGTATACGAACATTTAAATGTTTTATTAGTATGATTATTGATTTAAGTCTTTTTAAACACTTTTGCTACTGGTGTATACAAAAATACACATGTTGTAAAGTCAGAAAATATATGGTATCCACTGTACAGGGCAGAAAATAACCACCACATACACCACCAATACCAATTTTTGATGACCGATGCCATACAAGATGTTACCGATTATTGCTAAATACATCCTAGTGGCATGGGAGTTGTACATTGGTTCCGAGAGCGAAAGGAGGGTTATACGATTCCAAATTCAGCTATCACTATATATTTATCAAAATATGCAAATTATCCAACATATTTGGTGAAAACGTTCTATGTCTTACATTGGAGCCCCTTCAAATTTATCTAGGAGAACCAGAATAAATTCAGTTGATAAGCTACAATCAACTGTCAAGTAAATGGAATTCACTGCACATCGGTAGAAATCACCTCGAACGTTTTTGCTACCGATGTCAAAAATTTCCGGCATGCAAACTGAAGAAAAACATACTGTGGGAGCAGTACTTGGAGTTGCTCTCAAAACTAATGAAAAATGACGATACGAGCTCGGGTACAGCCATCAACCATCAACAATGGCGCTGTCATGTAGTTGGCTGTTAAGAGTATTTCTATTATGTACAGTTGTAACCATAAATAATAATTTTAATTTTCACAAAAAATGTAAAAAGCAAAGAACCTAAAAAAATTCAATGGAAAAATTTCTGTACGGAAAGTCAGGGAACAGAGCTCCTACAAAAATAAATTGGAAGTTTTTGAATTGGCACTTTTAGTTTACTAAAAGGTCGTGTGACCTCAAATTGGTCAACTAAAATGATGACGTATTTGGTATTTTAGCACAGTCAACCCTCAATTTAACGGACCTCCAATTAGTGGACAATGAATTTAAGAAACAGCTTGTGGCAGGAAAAAAGGAGTAGAAATCTTTTATTTTCTTCTATTTTTCTTTTGCATTCGTGCCATGGGTGCACTCTTTGTCAGTTCCCATGCTTATCCAAAGCGATACTCGTGCGTGAAGCGGTTTGTTATACCATGTGTACAATTTCATTCAATTTGTGTAAATAATCAGTTTCGTACACGTTAACCCCCTTTGATAATTTTGTTTTGACAAAATTTCTAGAGCAAAACTTTACTGTGTGGAATGGAAATAAGGCTGCATTTCACTCTGGCCTGGACAGGCAAGGAGTTTGTGTAAAACAACAGCAAAGTTGAAATTAATTTATGTTTTTTTTTAGTGCATGCATGCATGTGCAAAGTAGGCAACCTTATTTTTCTGTCTACGCTACTAAAAAATAAGTGGGTGAGTGACCCNAAGTTGAAATTAATTTATGTTTTTTTTTTAGTGCATGGGTGCATGCATGCATGTGCAAAGTAGGCAACC
Organism: Clitarchus hookeri; assembly: GCA_002778355.1. NCBI lineage: Eukaryota > Metazoa > Arthropoda > Insecta > Phasmatodea > Phasmatidae > Clitarchus > Clitarchus hookeri. Next base: position 28,384 of record NQII01004365.1, read on the forward strand.
TTATTTTTCTGTCTACGCTACTAAAAAATAAGTGGGTGAGTGACCCTTTACTTCTGTCTGCACCACAAGTGTTTCCACCAGCAAAAAAGAGGCAGTGTTAGAATTTTAAGGGATTTTAGTACCTGTCTGGCAGACAGGTTTCCATTTCTTCAAGCCCGTCCATAACACAAACAACCCACCAGCTAAAATATAATAAAAATGCAACAACATAAAAAAAAACTCAATATTGTTATCTGGGGTTGCAACTGGCATGGCTTGGCAGGTGGTACGGGTTGTGTCGTAGAACTGCAAGATTGCAGTCCAAGCACCGTGCTGCAGCACTTAGGGCTGTGTAGACAAAGGAGTCTAGTTGCCATTGCCACTAGATGGATTGTTTCATATGCTCAGTCATATCAAGTGTAAGTTAGGTGTAGAAATATAGTCGTCGATTGACCTCCCTAAACTAGTAACTAGTAGAGATTTTTGCAGCGTGGCGAAAGCAAGGGTTGTATTAGATTGAGATTTAAAGTTTATTTCATACAAGGGTGAAAATCCACAAATTCCTGCCATTTACAGAACTAAAACCAGATAGAACTAATTTTAAATTTTTCAAACAATTACGTTTTTTGAACATAACGTGTAATTGTATACAGCACTACTAATTACGTTGCAGTTAACTAGATAGCACATGATTTAATCAATTTTATTTGCTAATATAGATTTTTAGTTATTCTTATATGTAAATATAAATTATAAAAATGTAATCTATTAACAAAATATAGCAAGTTTTTTAAAACGTTTCAAGTAAAAAATAATACTGTAATTTAGTTTGCTGTAACAATAAGTAGGTATATTAAACAAGGATAACTGTTTAATTACAAAGTACATTTAACAAAATGTTGCTTTTTTTTTTAATATAGATTTTTAGTATTTGTAGTAGTTCATTAAAAATACCCATAAAACTGTTATATGTTTAGGTGCTGAGTTAAAAGTTTGAGGTATTGCTAAAATATTATTTATTGCTTTTCCTCATAAATCCCACTCCCACATGAATATATAATTTCACGAAGTTTTGTTAACATCATCCTAAAAATGGCCATTCCACGCTTATTTATTCCAAGCAAATAACAACAGTATTTCGAGGAGTAGACCTCAATTTTATTCGTACGAGCAGAAAATGTCATAGTTTCAGCTCTTTCCTATTGGCTAAAATCACCTGACATTAAGTTCGGGCAAGCTAACGTATTTTCGTATTTAATAAGAATCCAAACTAAACTTCAAAAAGCCTCACGAGGCTTAAACTAAAATAGACTGAGAATACAAAATCCAGTGACACTTGGAATCTCCACTACAGAAAGTGGTACTTATCTTCTATCTGTGCATACGGCCCTTAGGCCGCGTATGTATTGCAGCTTTGCGTTTAGGCTAGACTAGTTCCTATCAGCACACTGCCGGTATAAAACCACAAAGGACAACAGCAAGTGAAATGAGATGTTGAAGGGAATGTTGTAAACGTCCTTAAAGGTGAGTGACGATCTCCCAGGAGGTACCCACCTAGTCTTGGATATGCACATCACCACCAGATGAAATTATGCGAACTATACTCGGTATATGAAAATTAATACAGTAACCAGTTTTCTTGCCATTTTTATTACTTGTCTGTATAGATTCCTACTGGTTTTGGGTGGGCGGACAGGCGTGAATATTGCTCAGGGGTGAAGCAAAACATACACACACAAAAATATTGTCTTGAGAGGTTTTTATTTATGATGTATTCACTGCACTACTGTTAATTTTGTTATGTTCCAGTTGCTATATCATTATACTTGTTATTTAAGCTTGCTCTCGTAAACAAAACAAATGTAAGCAATTCCATTGACAATAACGGACAGATCATTCCTCATATAGTACATTAAATCAAGGCTTCACTGTATTTAGTTTTAGTATGTAACAAAACACTAAATTATCACATCACAACCATTGCTGAACAAGTGACTGTTGGCAGCTTCTGAATTGAATGCTACCAAGTACCAAAATACTAAATGGTCAATCCAAACACAGACTTAGAATGCACAGCTCTGTGTGTCGACTTTTGTGTTCTGCGAAGGAACATGTACGTGCACTCACAAACGCAAAGTAGTCAAAAATGTTGAAGCACGTTTGGGATAGTTGTCGCACATTGGAATGATACCAGACACCTTGAACATTCACAGCTGTGCGGACAGCCGCAATAAAGCACAAAGATTATGACTATGCACATGTCCCTGACGTATGATTTGTGTAATACAAAACTGCTCCAGGCTCCATTACTCAGAAAACAAAAGTTAATATCACTGAGTTTTAGATTAGTCTCTCTCATTTTACAACTAAAAACACGGTACAAATAAGGCGAAACATTCCCATTTCAAGAGACGTAACACAAAGTATACAGAAAGAGGTTACCCACTGTAAAAAAGACAGTCCTTTCATAAATGAATGGATCTGTACCTTTGACAAACATTGTTGTTCCAGATCCCTTTTCCAACAGACTGTGCTAACATGTCATGAAAAAGCATAAATTATTCTAGCATGTGGTAGATAATGCAGATTTCAAACGCAAAATAAAAACATTATTAAAAAATGTGACTAACAATTTTGTACCCTACTTGGCAACAGTATTTGTAAACTACACGATATTTTTTTTTAAGCATTTTTTCACTTGAGAAAATTAAGAAATGTACTCCTTAAAAAAAAAAAAAAGCTAATGCCATCACACATTACAATTGAGATTCACAGATAATGAATTTTTAAGTTAATTTTGATAAACAGGAAAATGTCATAATGTGGCATGATTAAAGGAGTTAATAAAAAGATTATTCTGAGTAAAAAAAAAATACATATAAACAGTAATGACTCACTCATGATATTAAAAGGCTTTGTGAGAGTTGGAGTCCATCACACTCAGATGCTACAAACACACAACATACTGACCATAAAGTGTCTACATAAAATACAAAATAATATTAGCATGTGAAACGATTAAACCATTTTAAGAATGTAATTTTACATAAACCAGTATAATCTTTCTCGTCTGTAAGCGACAGTGATTTTCCACCATGCTACATGTCTCAACACACTGGACATACAAGGAAACTATCAATATATGTATCTATACTCTTAAGATGACCACAACTTAGTTTTCTCCCTCATATTAGTGTGCTGAAATCTTGAATTGCACTTGTATTCTCTCGATTCAGCAAATTGAGCCACAAAAATGTAAATATTATCAGAAGTAAACTGGTAAGTTGGTACAATTTGATGTCAACAAACTCTAGTGTTACTACTTCACGACTGTTTTAACACAAAATCCAAATTCGGCAACATCAATGTAGCACACAATACGAAAGCTTTTCTCAGTGTTATATTTGTCAAAAGTATTTTTGAATATCACACCAAATACAGAATATATAAATAGAAATACTACATAGTTTTCAAACATTATTTTTATAATAAAATAATCCAACTGCAAGCTTATGGTGTAATGCAGCAAGAAAAGCATTTCCTCCAATAAAAAAGTATGGATACAAATAAGAACTTACATAACAAGTTTACATTTCGTAACATGTTTTAGTCTCAATATTTTCAAAAATCNGTATGGATACAAATAAGAACTTACATAACAAGTTTACATTTCGTAACATGTTTTAGTCTCAATATTTTCAAAAATCTCTTAGGGATTTGTTGGGAAACCAAATTAAATCATATGTAATTCTTAACGAAAACATTTAATCTTGCACCTAACAAGAACCTTGCTTGTAAAAAATTGCAACAAGCTCCATATAACAAATCACCTTTGAAAAACACCTTCTGGTCATAGACAGTACTTCAAGGCATGGATGACACAGTGTTTTCAAGGACAATTATTACCTCAAAACATAATGTACAGTTATAGTCAGTTTTACAATGACCTAGAACTTGTACTGTTTGAAGCCATTACAACTCTAGCGCTCGTTGCGCTAGTCATCTTCGTCGGCTTCAGTTCTGCGCGGTGGTATGCTCTACACTTGGCTAGGATCCCTTCCCTTTTTCTCCCCTGTTTTCTCCCTCCCTTAATTCCCCCTCCTCCTGTGTATTGTCACTTTTTTTGATTAGGCCAANGCTAAAATCACCTGACATTAAGTTCGGGCAAGCTAACGTATTTTCGTATTTAATAAGAATCCAAACTAAACTTCACAAAGCCTCACGAGGCTTAAACTAAAATGGACTGAGCATACAAAATCCAGTGACACTTGGAATCTCCACTACAGAAAGTGGTACTTATCTTCTATCTGTGCATACGGCCCTTANATACAAAATCCAGTGACACTTGGAATCTCCACTACAGAAAGTGGTACTTATCTTCTATCTGTGCATACGGCCCTTAGGCCGCGTATGTATTGCAGCTTTGCGTTTAGGCTAGACTAGTTCCTATCAGCACACTGCCGGTATAAAACCACAAAGGACAACAGCAAGTGAAATGAGATGTTGAAGGGAATGTTGTAAACGCNTCAGCACACTGCCGGTATAAAACCACAAAGGACAACAGCAAGTGAAATGAGATGTTGAAGGGAATGTTGTAAACGCCCTTAAAGGTGAGTGACGAACTCCCAGGAGGTACCCACCTAGTCTTGGATATGCACATCACCACCAGATGAAATTATGCGAACTATACTCGGTATATGAAAATTAATACAGTATCCAGTTTCCTTGCCATTTTTATTACTTGTCTGTATAGATTCCTACTGGTTTTGGGTGGGCGGACAGGCGTGAATATTGCTCAGGGGTGAAGCAAAACATACACACACAAAAATATTGTCTTGAGAGGTTTTTATTTATGATGTATTCACTGCACTACTGTTAATTTTGTTATGTTCCAGTTGCTATATCATTATACTTGTTATTTAAGCTTGCTCTCGTAAACAAAACAAATGTAAGCAATTCCATTGACAATAACGGACAGATCATTCCTCATATAGTACATTAAATCAAGGCTTCACTGTATTTAGTTTTAGTATGTAACAAAACACTAAATTATCACATCACAACCATTGCTGAACAAGTGACTGTTGGCAGCTTCTGAATTGAATGCTACCAAGTACCAAAATACTAAATGGTCAATCCAAACACAGACTTAGAATGCACAGCTCTGTGTGTCGACTTTTGTGTTCTGCGAAGGAACATGTACGTGCACTCACAAACGCAAAGTAGTCAAAAATGTTGAAGCACGTTTGGGATAGTTGTCGCACATTGGAATGATACCAGACACCTTGAACATTCACAGCTGTGCGGACAGCCGCAAGAAAGCACAAAGATTATGACTATGCACATGTCCCTGACGTATGATTTGTGTAATACAAAACTGCTCCATGCTCCATTACTCAGAAAGCAAAAGTTAATAGCACTGAGTTTTAGATTAGTCTCTCTCATTTTACAACTAAAAACACGGTACAAATAAGGCGAAACATTCCCATTTCAAGAGACGTAACACAAAGTATACAGAAAGAGGTTACCCACTGTAAAAAATACAGTCCTTTCATAAATGAATGGATCTGTACCTTTGACAAACATTGTTGTTCCAGATCCCTTTTCCAACAGACTGTNACAGTCCTTTCATAAATGAATGGATCTGTACCTTTGACAAACATTGTTGTTCCAGATCCCTTTTCCAACAGACTGTGCTAACATGTCATGAAAAAGCATAAATTATTCTAGCATGTGGTAGATAATGCAGATTTCAAACGCAAAATAAAAACATTATTAAAAAATGTGACTAACAATTTTGTACCCTACTTGGCAACAGTATTTGTAAACTACACAATATTTTTTTTTAAGCATTTTTTCACTTGAGAAAATTAAGAAATGTACTCCTTAAAAAAAAAAAAAAGCTAATGCCATCACACATTACAATTGAGATTCACAGATAATGAATTTTTAAGTTAATTTTGATAAACAGGAAAATGTCATAATGTGGCATGATTAAAGGAGTTAATAAAAAGATTATTCTGAGTAAAAAAAAAATACATATAAACAGTAATGACTCACTCATGATATTAAAAGGCTTTGTGAGAGTTGGAATAATCAGTGTGACACGTCCATCACACTCAGAGGNTATTCTGAGTAAAAAAAAAATACATATAAACAGTAATGACTCACTCATGATATTAAAAGGCTTTGTGAGAGTTGGAGTCCATCACACTCAGATGCTACAAACACACAACATACTGACCATAAAGTGTCTACATAAAATACAAAATAATATTAGCATGTGAAACGATTAAACCATTTTAAGAATGTAATTTTACATAAACCAGTATAATCTTTCTCGTCTGTAAGCGACAGTGATTTTCCACCATGCTACATGTCTCAACACACTGGACATACAAGGAAACTATCAATATATGTATCTATACTCTTAAGATGACCACAACTTAGTTTTCTCCCTCATATTAGTGTGCTGAAATCTTGAATTGCACTTGTATTCTCTCGATTCAGCAAATTGAGCCACAAAAATGTAAATATTATCAGAAGTAAACTGGTAAGTTGGTACAATTTGATACTACTTCACGACTGTTTTAACACAAAATCCAAATTCGGCAACATCAATGTAGCACACAATACGAAAGCTTTTCTCAGTGTTATATTTGTCAAAAGTATTTTTGAATATCACACCAAATACAGAATATATAAATAGAAATACTACATAGTTCTCAAACATTATTTTTATAATAAAATAATCCAACTGCAAGCTTATGGTGTAATGCAGCAAGAAAAGCATTTCCTCCAATAAAAATGTATGGATACAAATAAGAACTTACATAACAAGTTTACATTTCGTAACATGTTTTAGTCTCAATATTTTCAAAAATCTCTTAGGGATTTGTTGGGAAACCAAATTAAATCATATGTAATTCTTAACGAAAACATTTAATCTTGCACCTAACAAGAACCTTGCTTGTAAAAAATTGCAACAAGCTCCATATAACAAATCACCTTTGAAAAACACCTTCTGGTCATAGACAGTACTTCAAGGCATGGATGACACAGTGTTTTCAAGGACAATTATTACCTCAAAACATAATGTACAGTTATAGTCAGTTTTACAATGACCTAGAACTTGTACTGTTTGAAGCCATTACAACTCTAGCGCTCGTTGCGCTAGTCATCTTCGTCGGCTTCAGTTCTGCGCGGTGGTATGCTCTACACTCGGCTAGGATCCCTTCCCTTTTTCTCCCCTGTTTTCTCCCTCCCTTAATTCCCCCTCCTCCTGTGTATTGTCACTTTTTTTGATTAGGCCAATTTATTTAAGTAGTTGCATGGCTCGCGCTTCTCGTATTCTACGCCCTGTCGTCATCTGAAAGTGTTCCTGAAGATCTGCTACAATGAATTTGTCATCCATCGGACTTATTGCAGTGATGAGGCATTTTGTATTTTGTTTCATCGCCTGAGCCACTGAGCGACTGAGCTATTCCAAATGGTGAGTCGTGGACCATGAGTTTGTATGTTAGCTGGGCTTTTTAACCGTTTTAATGTCTTGTATGGCGCAGATGTGTTGTCTTGGGTATGCAGTAGGGTTAGCGTTTTTTCAAAATTGTGGTCTCAGTCGCCATTCTAAATTTGGTCTTGGCTTTAACTAAAACCTAACATTGCTGTATTTATCATGTTTTTTATGTGATGTGTTTAGTCTTGTTTGCTGCCCAAGAATAAATTAATTTTTTTAATGCTTCATGTCCATGACTTTTGCATTGGGCATAGTCAATCTTTTTTAATTGTGTTTATTCATTGATATTTTATTTGGTAGGAGCTCTGATGGGTCATTTGACTGCCTCCTCCAAAACTTCAATTTTATATAGTATTTTTAAATGAATATTTTAACGTCTTGGGTTTATAAAAAGGAGGCTTCACTGGGCTCATAAAGCTGCCCTCCTTTTTTAATTGCTCTTATTGTTAGTTTAGTCATATATATTGCTTTAATTGTATTCTGAAAATTATAATTCTTTTCAAAATAATCTGTAATCAACAGAGTAATTTATTATATTCATAAGTTTTAATCTTNAAAATAATCTGTAATCAACAGAGTAATTTATTATATTCATAAGTTTTAATCTTTGTGTGGATGTGAAAAGAAAGATATTATAGTTGTCAACACTACTTATTAATTGCCAAGTTGCTATGTTCTAAAATCAAGGGTTATGTTTTGTTTTGTATGTATATTATTTGTGTTTCGGCACACCATAACTGTTCAACTGTTCATGGTTACTGCACTAGGCCTGGATGTGGCAACAGGGTCCCAAGCCCGGGAGACGACACATTCTGCTGTACATATGAAACAACCGTGGACAACTTACTAGTCACCAGCGACATGCAAGACATTTACATAAGAAAGTCTGGCTGCAGCCANGATATTATAGTTGTCAACACTACTTATTAATTGCCAAGTTGCTATGTTCTAAAATCAAGGGTTATGTTTTGTTTTTCATGTATATTATTTGTGTTTCGGCACACCATAACTGTTCAACTGTTCATGGTTACTGCACTAGGCCTGGATGTGGCAACAGGGTCCCAAGCCCGGGAGACGACACATTCTGCTGTAAGATGAAACAACCGTGGACAACTTACTAGTCACCAGCGACATGCAAGACATTTACATAAGAAAGTCTGGCTGCAGCCACACTCCATTAGCCGGGTTTTACAAGCACGTTGTCCACTTTCACTGTTTATCAATATGGAAAAGAATGTGTCCATAAAAAGCAACTTGGGGAGATTAAGTTTTAGAAAAACATGGTGTACAGTAAACAGTTAAGTTTGTGTTTCACACACATCAAATAGATTTTTATGCATTTTAAAACAAAACTTTCCTGGGAAAAAAAAAAAAAAAAAAAAAAAAGGGGGTTTTNCTGGCTGCAGCCACACTCCATTAGCCGGGTTTTACAAGCACGTTGTCCACTTTCACTGTTTATCAATATGGAAAACAATGTGTCCATAAAAAGCAACTTGGGGAGATTAAGTTTTAGAAAAACATGGTGTACAGTAAACAGTTAAAGTTTGTGTTTCACACACATCAAATAGATTTTTATGCATTTCAAAACAAAACTTTCCTGAAAAAAAAAAAAAAACATGGGGTTTTAGAGGAAATAATAGTTTTCGCAACAGACATTTGAGTTAAAACAGCCTGTTCTGCAGTACAATAAAACTGTGGTGTTTCTCAAAGGTATTTTCCAAGGTGTCATTTTTTAATAGTCACAAAACAAATCAAATGACTGGACAAATGTGTTCTCTAACCTGTTACCAGTAGCATAACTACGGGGGAGGCAGAGTATGCACTGCCCCTCCCTAAATATATGTTAGAGTGCCACAACTAGAGCAAATGGGCACAGACAGTTTTTCACAGAGATGCATTGGAATATTATATACAATCTCAACTGAATTATTATAATGTATTTCTGATACTTATACAGAATACATACACCTTTCTTCTTGGTTGTCTATATCTTTTATGCAGCATATAATTTGTTTTGATTGCAACAAAATGAAATTGATAAGCAAAATTGTCTTCAGAGGGGTATCTAAACGCAAAGATGGAGGCATTGTTCCAACACTGCCTTTACTTGAATCAGTCAATAAACAAACCTCTCTAAAATTAAGGCTTTCACATTTATAAAATTATATACAAGTTTTTTTTTTTTNGAATCAGTCAATAAACAAACCTCTCTAAAATTAAGGCTTTCACATTTATAAAATTATATACAAGTTTTTTTTTTTTTAGTAAATTTTAAAAGTAAGTACCTAGGTGATCTTGTCACTTAAGCATTTTATGCAATGAAATATNTTTTTTTTTTTTAGTAAATTTTAAAAGTAAGTACCTAGGTGATCTTGTCACTTAAGCATTTTATGCAATGAAATATAGAACTTGGACCATTATATTTGAAGATGGAGGAGATTCCTTACGAAACGTCTTCCAAAGGCTTTTATGAAATGAATATATTAATACGACCATTAACATATCCTGTAATTTTAATGTTGTTTTAAAGGCCTGGATGAAATCCATAAAGTACTGATTTATGTATGGAAAGTTATTGATACAATGTAAAATACAAAATGCAAATAAGATATTAATGAATACATATATCTTATATTTCTTGTGCCAATGGGTGCTTTAAAAAAGACATCTTTTCACAATGGTTCTCACTACAGCTTATGAATTACTGTCAAAACTATTACATAGGCACGTTACAAAACTACAAAACACTGTTATAATTAAGACAGAGCCACACAGAGCCTGAACATACTGCAAATTATTTCCTGTTAATTACCAGTAACCATCTGACAGAGAAATTCTGATGAAGCCAACTAACCACTCAAATGTATTTCACTGTCTAACCCATCTATTTTTGTACTGCATTCTGCATTGGATTAGAAATGATGATATGAAATTACATAGGAATTAGTAACAATAACAAGAATTAAAGATAGGAAAACTTTACAGTCTACAAAAATTCCATTATCCAACATTTATATCCAAAGTGTACGATACTTAAAGCGGGTTCAACAAATGCAAATACTTAAAGGACTATGCATTATGTAAGCTGAAAACCTCGCTTATGATAGCAGGGAAGTTAAATACTATTGTATTAACATGTAAAACCAGCATTGCTTTTTCAAAACAAAAGGCAAGTAAAATAATGTGAACGTAATTTGTGCAATGATGACTATCCAAGTAAATGAGATACGTTAAATGTTCTTACAGAGAACATGTTACCTTGATCTACAGAAGAATATATTTTTGATTGAAACATCATTACAGAGAACTTGACTTATCTACACGAGAAGGCCTTTGTCGTTTATATGATCCTGTCTTCCTGACATCCAATGTGCCACATGATACAATAAGCTAACTAGAGGATTATTATTTGCAAACTATTGTACTGGCAGGTTTAGCAGAAGAATTTGGAAACTAGAGTGGACACTGGAAGCTATATGCTGAAAAGATTCTGTAAAATAAACTACATTTCATTACTTTGCACAGCTATGTACATCATTTTAGCATATAATTTGAGTTATAGCTCATTTTTCCAGTTAACTTGTATAAAATATATTTTTTTGCTTAAAGTTTTTTTTAATTATGGAAGTTTTTTATGATTTATAAATCATTCATGACAATTTCATTGGCAATAAACAGAAAAACTGCTTTACAAGTGAGTGGTCCCAGCTATGGACTCTTGATTTCACTCCAAGATATTTCCACGGCATTTTGTAACAAACACAATTTTGTCTCATCTTATTTCTTTGGAATTCTTTTCATTGTCAAAAGACACCCTTTTATATTCACAACATGAACGCCTGATGAGATGTAATTTCAGAAGAAGAAAATAAGACTTTGCTTTTAGGCTAAACTCCAGAATGAATAATGCTCCCATGCTTGAATGTATGACACTACTTTAAACAATTGGTAACTATCGAAACAGACATTACAAACAAAACATAGAGCAAGTATACCATTTAAGTGTACCGATGTTGAAACTGAGCAGCATCGTGTAAGATACTGCACAAGATAAACACCCAATGAATTCCCATGTAGCCAACAAAACCTGAANTTCATGACAATTTCATTGGCAATAAACAGAAAAACTGCTTTACAAGTGAGTGGTCCCAGCTATGGACTCTTGATTCCACTCCAAGATATTTCCACGGCATTTTGTAACAAACACAATTTTGTCTCATCTTATTTCTTTGGAATTCTTTTCATTGTCAAAAGACACCCTTTTATATTCACAACATGAACGCCTGATGAGATGTAATTTCATAAGAAGAAAATAAGACTTTGCTTTTAGGCTAAACTCCAGAATGAATAATGCTCCCATGCTTGAATGTATCACACTACTTTAAACAATTGGTAACTATCGAAACAGACATTACAACAAAACATAGAGCAAGTATACCATTTAAGTGTACCGATGTTCAAACTGAGCAGCATCGTGTAAGATACTGCACAAGATAAACACCCAATGAATTCCCATGTAGCCAACAAAACCTGAACTACTCTCACGTAGATGATTAATACCTACACAATCTCAAAACACATCACGTATCAAACCAACTGCAAATACATTTTATATGCATCCAAGTAAAAACAAGAAGCAAGCCCACACATGCACACAAACTACAGTCGTGCTGCTACGCACATCAGCACTGGAAAATGAAATGTTTGTAAACATTGTATCAAGCTCCAATAGGCTCTACTAATTATAGATAAAAGTTTAGAATGCATCGTTGAAATTAAAATCTTTAATCTGAAAACAAAAGTGAAGTGTTTGTAGTGATCAAAGTCTGAGAAAATAGAACAAACACGAATCAGCCATAAACCGTAATGCTAAAAAACACCCTCACCATAATGTGCAGTTGCAGAACACGTCTGCAGTAAGTTTCGCTAAACCACATCACAAACAGTTACCACAGCTCATGTACTCTCAAATAAAGGCGAAGAACCTTTTAAATATTTTTTTTTACATGATCAGGTGGGGGAAAAAAACTAAAAAAATCTATTCACAGTCTTGCAATTACAACCAAATATCCGTTAAGTTGTAAAATCAAATGGAATTTATCCTCATTATATGAACTACTATCATAATCTACAGTTACTATGCCGTGCAACTGTCGGTATATACATACGTACGAACATAACATAAGTATTACAGTTGTATAATTACACAAACAGTGCAAAGTTTTTTCTTCACTTTTAACACCTAAAACACATAAAAAAAAATTGGAAGAAACAATAAACTAGTGTCGAAAACAACCACAAGCTCTTACAGNTTAACACCTAAAACACATAAAAAAAAATTGGAAGAAACAATAAACTAGTGTCGAAAACAACCACAAGCTCTTACAGTCATTATCGCAGAAATATATTTTGCACAAACACACACGTATCATAGTCTTGGGGATAAAAGTCTGGAAAAAGCNCAAACACGAATCAGCCATAAACCGTAATGCTAAAAAACACCCTCACCATAATGTGCAGTTGCAGAACACGTCTGCCGTAAGTTTCGCTAAACCACATCACAAACAGTTACCACAGCTCATGTACTCTCAAATAAAGGCGAAGAACCTTTTAAATATTTTTTTTTTTACATGATCAGGTGGGGGAAAAAAACTAAAAAAATCTATTCACAGTCTTGCAATTACAACCAAATATCCGTTAAGTTGTAAAATCAAATGGAATTTATCCTCATTATATGAACTACTATCATAATCTACAGTTACTATGCCGTGCAACTGTCGGTATATACATACGTACGAACATAACATAAGTATTACAGGTGTATAATTACACAAACAGTGCAAAGTTTTTTCTTCACTGTTAACACCTAAAACACATAAAAAAAAATTGGAAGAAACAATAAACTAGTGTCGAAAACAACCACAAGCTCTTGCAGTCATTATCGCAGAAATATATTTTGCACAAACACACACGTATCATAGTCTTGGGGATAAAAGTCTGGAAAAAGCTTCTGGCCCTTTATGAATGAATATGTGCTTGAACGTTGATGAAATAGTACTTTCAAATAAATCTTTCTCATGTTTTGATAATCTGTGCCTAATGAGATCATTCAAACTGCCCTGATCATGCACTTTGCAATCATCACTACTACTGCAATTTGTTGTTCTCCTAGAATGACAAGTTACAATCTTCTTTCCACTTCCTGAAAAAAAAAAGAAAAAAGAAATGATTATACCATAAAAAATGTACATTTTGCAACATACTATACAGAATGTTAATTAACTAGGGTTACAATACTTCACAGCAGAAAGTACAAACAAAAACAAACATATTTCGTTAAAAAACATATGGGCGGAAGCGTTACCTCTCACCGCCAGAGCACGCCAAAGGGGAAGGAAGAGGACGCGTGGAAGCAGTGTTATCAATGGCACATTCCATGAGTGGTTAGCATTCGTGTTGTTTGATCCAAGTGAAAACGTGCAGCCTCAAGAAAGCTGTTGTTACGTGTTTTGACATTCTGTGATTCACAATGGAGTACACATTAGCCAAGTACATAGACATGCTCCTGGTTTACGGCAAAACTGGACAAAATGGAAGAGCATCTCGTCGATTTTACCAGGACAGGTTTCGAAATCGTAACAATCCTGCCCACACCATTTTTCACCGACGGGCCCCCGATGCCCTGAGAAGGGTTTGCACTCCAAGGTTTGAAGAGGACGTTATTCGCAGATTTGAAGATAACCCCAGCACGAGCACCAGATCTGAAGCGCACTACCTTGGTACGAATAACATCAATGTTTGGAAAGTCAAGCACGAGCAGTTCTTACATCCGTACCACGCCCAGCAAGTGCAAGCTATGGGACCAGCTGACTATCCTCGCCGCGTCAATTTTTGCGAGTGTACATTCGACAAGCAGAAGAAGATGCCAATGTTTGTGTTGTGTTCAGTGATGAGGTGCAATCAACGCAGGACTGCATTTACAACACATACAACAGGCATGCGTGGCCCTATGAGAATCCACATGCATCATTCGCCACAGCACACGAAGACTGTTTTTACGCAAACACCTGGGCTGGCATTGTGGGTAATGTACTCGTCGGTCCTTTCTTTCTACCATGTCGACTCAATGGTTTCTCTTACCTTGCATTCATGCAAAATGATTTGCCTGGGCTCCTAGACGATATCCCTTTGAATGTGCGACGTCAAATGTGGTTCAAGCATGATAGGATCCCCCCCCCCCC